>VWZT01009703.1:81186-95587 GCA_013397055.1 Pachycephala philippinensis
CGGGGCGGTGCCGCGGAGCTGCCGCGGGCCGTGCGGACACTGCGCTCTCGGGAGCCCTTCACAGAGCCGCCGCTTCATAGCTGCCCAGCGGAGTGCTCCCGCAGCACAAAGGGAAGCCTGGCTTTAATTATTTCCCAATTAACAAAGTATGTGAAAAACGCATTTGTGTAAAAGGCCGATTTCAACAATAAACATATTCTAGACATAACAACAGTGTTTACATAATGGTATTGTGTTGCTCTCTGCAAGAAAAACACAAGGTACCATACTAAATATTGCACATATTGCTAGTTTACTATTTGCTAATACCACTTAAAGCAATGGTATTAGTGTAAAGAGGCTTTAAGGAAGATAAGAACAATTACTCGAAGCAGCAGGAAGCCTCTTCTTGAATATAATAGTGTGGAGAATTTGCTCATTCTTCATAATGAAATGTCACCCAAACTTCTCCTGTTTAAAAAAAAAAAAAATGCCCTGCAAGCAATTTGCTTACATGAAGAGGATTATTTATATTTGTGTTGCTGGACTCCAGAGTCTGCAGATAAGCACTCACTTAGTGTACAGCAGGACACATCTGTAATTCTAGACAGCCTGCGGGCATATGCAAGCCTGGGGAGCATGGCTGAACAGGGAGCAGATGAAAGAGTAATTTGTTTCATAGATTATTTCTTTTTACGATATTGTTTTATTACAACATGAAGTATTGCAGGTTGCATGGTCTAAAAATGTTGCACATCTGTATGTAATAAAGTATGTTTCAAAGTTGTTTAGGTGTGAGAAGCTGTTGTAAATTGTAAACAACCTTGCACAAGGGGTATTCACAGACACCAATGTTCACCTGAGTCATGTACTTGTAGAGGATTTTGGATTAGACTGTCAATGTTCAACCTTTGTTGCACATTGTATTTTCCATGTTATGAGTCCAGGTTTTCCTTTCATATAACATAACCATAAAATGCCTTGATCCTATTTTCCCGCATTTCCCCCCAACTAAACCTGTAAAGATTCCACCCAAATTCTGTCCATTATGGTGAATCTTCCACAATCTGGTGTCAGAAAGTCAGATTATCTCATTCTATGCAACTAAAAACACAGGGACACATTACTTCATACAGTGTCAGGACAAACTTTGAACAGGCAGAGTTATCACTATGAGTGATAAACAAAAATGATAGAAAAATGTTACCTGTCTATTGCTTAGCAATATCTGAACTATAGCTGTAAGGAATGGTCAGTGAAAAATGAGTTCCTCAGAGAGGACAACATACAGGACTTATGTAGATGCCCACAGTGTGCAGATTTGGGCAGTACCCTGCATGAACAAAATGGGGCAATAATCCTGTAAGCGAGCGACCAGATGAGTACTGATCTTCTTTTTTTCCATGAAATGAGGAACCTGTTGAAGTTAATCAGGGCAGAATGATTGGATGAAGCTTTAAGTCATCTGTTGGGGAAACAAGTACACAGCCACAGATCCTTCTGTGTGTGTAAAGCAGTGGTACTGGCGAGAGCAGAGACAGAATGAGAAGAAAAAGGAACTCCACAGTCCATGCTTACAAACCACAACAGTTGTTCTTTTGGATGTGCTCAGATGAGCTCTTATTTATGCTGAAGTGACAAAGGTGTTTCTTCTCCTTTCTGCACAGGAGTTAGAAGTAGATAGCTTTGTCTGAATATAGCTTATAGCAAGCACATTTAGAATAAGAATGCTTGTTTTGCTAGCATGGAAAAAACACTCAAGAAATTAACTTGGTCCAACGCAAATCTTTGGTTTATGTTGGTCTGAGAACTAAGTCAGATCACAGTTAAGCACTGTTCTGGTTAAGCCAGTTTTGTAGATGGGCCAATCTGTATTTTGACATTGCTGAAAACAAAGCTGGCCTAGCCTATTCCAGGACATAGTTTAACATGCCCGCTGAACTAGTTGAAACATGTTTCTCCTAGTATTAGTATGCCAGGATAGATAGGATCTTTGCAGTGTTGCTAAATATCATGATTTTATCACAAATCACAAGATAATTGGCCCTTTTCTCAAAGCTTCAGCTTCTAGAGTCATGTGAAATTGATAATCTCTTAGGGTTGGTTTTGTTGTGTTTGTTTCTTTCTTTCTTTCTTTCTTTTTAATAAGAAGTCTGAAAGAATCAGTATGTCAGTATAAACCCCCAAATATTTTCATTTTAATCTCTAGAATTAAGTGCCCCATTTGACTCTGAAAACATTGGGGTAGGAAAAGCTTTATTCAACTCAAATCCAGCTTGCTTGCTATGCAGAGAACTGCTGTTTTAACTAAATTATTTCACCTTGCTCTTTATTTAAATTGGTTTGGCTTCTGTGTTGAGACAAGTTCTTGGAACCTTGAATGTATAGCAAACTTTATCATATGGCTTTATTGACACTTAAATGTTTTGCAGGCATACCTGTGTAGCTAAAGTATCTCCCAGATTACCCTAGCAGCACCAGCAAGAGTTCTAACAGTGACAGAGCTGTACTGGTAAAATAATCAATTTACCAGAGCGGGTTATTTCATTTGGGAGATGGAAATATGTATTTTGTTTTGTTTTGTTAGTATCAGCTGCATCTAAACTAGCAGGGTTTGCCAGTACAGCTATCTTGGCAAGCCTTTTAAATGCAAACAGGCAGTATGTGCCTGCAGCACAGTCTGAGATCTCATTTTTAATGCTATTAAACAGCTGTGTCTTGAGCTTTTGCCTTGTTGGACTCTTTTTAACCACATTATTTTGTTCAACTGCTAAATAAACAGCATGGGGTTAAATGTATTAGTGTAATTTATCTTCTTTCCTTCCTAATTTACACTTTGAATGAATTAATTAGAATGATTTAATTAACAATGTACAATAGCAGTACCAGTGCCAGAGCTCTCCCAGGGGGATAGGGCCAGGAACACCCCTCAGTGACCCACACCTGCTTTTCTTATCATTTGCCTTTGATGTGCTTCTCCAGGCTGGCCTGCAAACAGAGATTTGTGTGGATACAGCACAATGTGTTATAGTGCTTGTTTAGTGCTAGAGACATAGTAGAAGTGTTTGGGGAGGTCAACATTCAGTATTTCTTAGCAGCAATTACACCAGTTTGTCCACCAGTTCGGGGGATGTGAAACCCCTCTTTGCCCGGTTCTCCCTTTCTCATCCCTGGGTGTGTTTATTTTCAGAAGGATTACATTCAGTCAGGCTGGGCCTTAGATGTCATTCCTTCATGTCATGACAGCTCAGACCAAAAGGAAGAGAAGATACCTGCTGCTGTCTAAACCAGCAGCACGAAGGGGCAAGTATTGTTGTATGTGACACGTAACTGCTCCTCTCCAAAATATCAGTGTGATAAATTGTTGTGAGGTGTGAATCCCTTGCCACTTTTAAAGTATATGAACACTAGCTCATTTGAAGTCAGTGAGTTATGCCACCATACTATAGGAAAGAGGCAGGAAAAGTCAGGCCTTGGTTTCCATTCCATGAACATGTTTTGTACAAAAGATTTTCAGAAGGATCAATTTGGCAGTAAATAATGTAATAAATATGGATAATGTTTGGAGTGGGAAACATTTCTGTTTGAGATTTCTTGATTCTTCGGAGAAACCCTTGTAAAGCCTGACTATTGCATCTAGTCCAGAATTCACACTTCCAGCAATATGTACTTACAAAGATAAGTAGTATTGAGAAAAGAAATATGTCTTAAGACTATAAGGAGAAGCTATTCACTTCTCTTTTGTATGTAATTCCTCTGTCCATCTTATCCTTTTCCATTTTGTCTTTCTGTCTATAATTACTCCTCAAAAAGTCTCTGCCACCTGATATTTTTACCTATTCCATATTGTCCATTCTCCTTCTTAGCAAGAAAAGTGATTCCTGTTCAGACAAGACAGTGATGATGATGACCCACTTTTGAGCAGGTTTGGTTAGTAAGGGGTCCCAATTACTACTGATACACAAGGCCTTCCCAAAGATATGTGGATCAGCACAGGACTGGGAATACCACTGCAAAGGGTGAGTGGTTGATGCCACTTCAGGCATCACTCGTGGTGACATTTGTCAAAAGTCGTATGTTCCTTGTCAGGAGATTTCAGTTCCCTGTGCATATCTTTGCTGGCTATTCCCCATCTCAAAACAGCAACTCCACACTGGGTCATTTTCTTGCCTGTCTACAGGAGCTATCTCCAGTAGTGCAGACTCCAGGCCTTGCAGCAGCTTCCTTTTCCTTCTCTCTTGCTAAGTAGCAGTGGCCCCCAGTGGTGACAGCTAAGCTGGCTCCTTATTTCAGGTTTTACCGCGCCGCACTGGAAAGCCTCTATGCTGTAACAACCTTGGCATAAGGACTCGTGTGAGTTTCCCACATATCTCACTTCTGCAGGGACCACGGGCCAGTTTCTTCTGACCACCCCTCTTTCCCCCCCAAACTGACCAACACTGATGAGGCTTTGAGAATAAGGGTATATGTTGTACTATTCTCTAAGATATTTAGACTTTAAGAAGGAACCAGATAATTTAACCTGTACAGCATTTCATCTAGGGAGACCCCTAAATGATGGAGACATTTTGCTTGTCTTCATCTTTTATGTTAGTATTAAAAGCAGGAAGACAAAAATGTATTCATTCAAACAATTGCTTTGGCATTTCAAGGACAGCAATACATCTCTAAGTAGCTATTCTTACATTGCTGACTAGCATTACACATTTAAATACAAAGCATTTAAGGACTTTTAATGCTTAAGGACTATTTAAGGACTTCATTGAATGTATTTAAGGACAAGGATTTCTAACATTAGATGGAAATACATAAATTCTTTTGGAGGTGCAACTTTGAGTCACTGAAGTCTGCAAACACAGACATGTATGTCTCAAAACAAAAGAAAAAAAATACCCAAACATGTTACCTGGGGGACTTGTTTCACTATTCCACTCAGATGATATTTTCCCCTCAAGTCAAAATGGAACAAGCTTTTCACTTCTTCAGGCCTGCTGAAGAAGACAAGCTATACACAGACAGATGCCAGAGAAAAAGATGGCAATGCATAGGAGCTGAAATGCCCTTACTCTGTCTCATACTTCGCTGAGAGAGCTTATCAGATTTATTCAGGTGAATAAGAATAAACATGAGGGAAAAACCTTTTTTTACTCCTTCTGATTTTCAGCACCCTGGAGACTCTCAGATAATTTGTCCTTATGGATATATATAGGTATATCAGGATCTTAGGTATAAGTCCAGGTTACTCACTTGTCAAAAGTCTATGCCTCAATGCTACTATCATCCAATGTACCAAACTAAAATGAGAGCAAAGAAACCTCCTGTAGTCATGCTTTCCATTATCATGTACCTAGATCTAACTTTTCAGGCCAAGAGCTTATGGGAAGTGGTCCAGAGAACCAAAGAAAACTGTGAAGTGTATATTGTTTCCAATTTTAAAAGTTTGATGGTAAGAATACATAAGAAATTAGGAAGCTTAACATGATTTGTTGGAGACCACTGCTTTAGGGAGAAGGAGAGTACAGAATTCTGATTTTAGTGGGTTTAGGACAGATCCAGACAAGTATTTTAAAGCAAGCTTGTTTGTGTAAGTATGACTTTATTAATTTTCCTGCTCAACAATTCACCACAAACATCTGGAACAGCATTATTAGTAGTTTTGAGGCTACATTAATTCTGGATGTTCTTAAATAGCATTTTTAAAGATACTTCAGAACACTTAAGAAAGGAACACTTTTGAAGGCTCTTGGCAGAACATGAGAAGATTAAAACAGACTCACTTACCTAGTTTTAATCTGTGAAGTTTGATGGTTGTGAGGAAGTAATCTGATTCCAAACTTTTTAACAAAATGAAATGTGTCCTATGGAGTTGGTATTTCTGTGGTTTAGATCAAACTTTTGAACATATTGCCTACAGCAGGGGTTGTTTCTCAGGCATTAAATGCACAAGTAGCCTCAGTATCCTCATCAGGCTGTGTCTGTTTAATGAGAAGGACTTAAAAGGACATATTTGCTTGTTTTAAAAGACTTGTTTATGTACTTTGACACTTCATTGTTCTTGTGTACAAAGGAAACCAGTGAATTGGAGTCTGCCACAGAGCCCATGTATTATACAAAGGTTTAAAATCCTTCACAGTGTTGGTTTGAATTATTTTATCTTTTTTATGACCAAGCCTTTGCAGAAGATTAATTCACTGTTGGTGTAGTGTGATGAATCTAGGTCTGCAGCAAAACTTTTTTTTAAAAAATAAAAGTGAGTTTTTGAGTGAAGAAATGTCACATTATAACAGGCAAAGCCTTGCAAGTTACACATTCAACAGCATGGGGAAACCAGATTTCTTAGGTGAACTGTATTCCAAAAAGGGTTATTACACTTCTGCTCTAAATGTTAATATGGATGATTTAGTTATGTCCAAGTTAAGTCAGAGGGCTTAAACTTCTAAGAATGTGTAGTGTGGGCACAGTTTCAAAAGTCTCTTAATACAGTCAGTGTGGCATTTATTCTGGTTATTGATTTGTGTCTTAAAAGCTCTGCCTTATTTTAGGCTAATGGAGTTTAATTAGACATCTGATTACTGCTGAAAGTAGTAAAAATGAATCTGTTGATGCTTTATTTGAGCTAAACATTTTCTGGCATTTTTCCCAATCTCCAGGACATGTCTCAACATGTTTTTACTTTCCTACCTGAAGAAGGAGCCACTTGGCATGTCAACATATGTATATTTTGGCTTAAAGAAAAGACAGTAGTTTGGAAATACAAAAGACAGCTTCTGTCTTTTGTAACAAGTCTTGTGTGTTAAGATGTAAAAGAGGTAATACACTAAATTAGAAAGAACTTGAAGTGCATAGTTGGAAGATAGCTGACTGATCACTTGTGCTTTCTTAAAGAAAGCTAATTAAGGTTTCAGTTAACAAGCAATTTCCTTTTTAGAATCTGCTTTCATCTATATGTGAACTTAGAATTTTGCTCAAATAGAATAACAAAGCCTAGTGACTCACCACGTCCAAATAATTGATTGGAAGAATCTCAGATTTTCCTTAAAGGCCTAGTGCAGATTAAGCTGTGGAAGCAATCTTATCTTGTGATGGCTAAAAGAATAGAAAATTTCCACTCATACATTCTCTAGACATCTTGCTTATTGTGATAAACCACATGTATCATAAATATTCTGGATAGAAAAATATTTGGAAGCTTTGTCATATCACAATAAACAGATGGGAGTAGAGGCTGACAGCATTGAAACAATGGTATAGTACACGCACACAGCAGTTGTCAAACACATGTAAATGGATTTATTAGTTCAAAAGTAATAGTTCACCAAAATACCTAGGCAGATATCTCTAGTGCTCAATAGCTTGTGTCACGTGCCAGTACATTTATGGCACATGTGCACACACACACAGAGCCTGTTGTATGCTCAAGCCCAGCCAGAACTTGTGTTTGTATATGTGTAGTCCCATTTTCTTATTTAGAAACCAAAAAAATAGAAATTTATAGATGACCAATTATGTGAAAATTCACCAGATTTGGAAATCTGACATCAAAATTATGTCAAGCAAATTTTACATGTTCATTTCTCATATGAAGATTGGAAATAACTGAAAATCTCAATACGCATTAATAGAACTGCCAGATTTTAATGCAAATGAAAGCTGCATTCATATGCAAACAGAATCCTAAAATTTATCTAGAGTATCACCTGAGCTCCTATGACTAAGATAGTTTGGAAAAACCCTCTATTTCTCTTCTGCTCAAGTACTTTTGAAGAAGCTTTCCATTTGCTGGAGGTCTTTGAGATTCCATTCTGTTAAATGGGGAAAAATCTTAAAGGTATAAAATGTGTGACAAAAATCTTAAACGGTTTCATCAGATGTCATTGATCTTCCCAGATCACAGCCCGATCAAAAGAAAAAACATAGATTAAAAAAACAAAACAAAAAAAATCCTCCAACAACTTAGAATTCTCCTTTATGATTGACACAACAGATTTCATTTATTTGTTATAAAATTAATAAATAGAATTATTTTAGGTTGCTTCTCTGAACAGTGTAGTGAAGATGTGTTTCTGCAAAAGAGTTGTGTTGCCTGAGAGCAAAACAGTTTTAAATTTTCTAGACTTCCTTCATCTCATTTCCCACCAAATAGCATTAACGTGTGAACTTCTAGAACATGCAGTAAGTAATGTGATGTGGTTTAGCTTTTTCATGCTAATGCACCTCAATAATCAGACTGTAGAAATGAAATTACATTTGAAACACAGGACTCCCAGCTCATCCAAACACGAAACGTAAAATTTTGTCCATGATCTTCAGAATAAATTTAAACAAGGACCAATCTTTAGACACCTTGTCAAATTTTTCCTTTAAGGATAGTATAAATGTTTTTATATTTCAACCTATCCCAATATATTCCTGTATGAGAAATTAGATTAAAAAAAAAAAATTCCAGTCCATTGCTTAAGGAGATAAAAGGAAAAGATACTTTAATCATCTTCAACAAGGCTTACAAGAAGAGTAAATCTCTTTAAACCTTCATTCTTCTTCCACTGTTAGTTACAGCACCTACTACAGTGGAATTAGCATTATCTTCAACTGTGTACTTGCTAGGTATAATGATCTAGACCCCTCTTTTTAAACTGTGATAGTTGTAAAATTTGGGCTGAGTTCTGCAGCCATCTCTCCCCACTCTCCCTGTGGTGAGGTGGCAGATGCCTGCCCCAAGTCAGCACCTCTGCAGTCAGGGCAGGACATGAACATCCTCCCTGCCTGACTAGGAGACAAGCATATGGCACCAGGCAAGGCAAGAAACTGCCCAAAGATCACGAGAAAGGATGTTAAACTCACTGCTAAGGCAGTCCATTAGCATGAACAAACTCAGACATCTGAAAAACGAATGAGTACATCCTGGCTTCGTTGAAGACAGTAGACAGATGATTGGAGATGTGGTTTTGTCTCGCTAATTATTAGAGAGTTAGGCAATAATGTTTAGTGAAACAGACATTCATTTTTATTACCTAGGCTCACAAATATAAAACAATCTCCACCCTTCCCTCTTTAAATACATTCCTTTCCCCTTTTTTTATTACTTATGGTACAATTACTTATTCTTTATAGATAAACACATTCCTAAGGAACTCCTTACAATGGCATTTTTCCTTTCTTTTCCGCATATATTCCTCTTTTCACAATTCCTGTTTTGCTCCACCTTTGCACAGTGCAATCATGTGCCTTAATTTTTAAAAACATACATTTCTCTTAGCCGCCCTCCTAGCTTAGCACTATTTGTCCATAAAGGTAAAAGGAGCTGCAGATAGAGAAGCCTGCCAATTGCACAGCCAAAATATACTCAGTCACACCCTGGTAATGGACGGATTCTGGAAGGATTGCACAGATTCCACCCTGATAGGTTTTGGTACCACACACCCTATCTGATCCACTTATTTCAGTGAATCCCACAACCATGAAAAGATAAGTCTGACCTGTTAATGCCTGCAGGCATGGTTATCCACTCTACCCTGATCTGAACCAACAGATTAACCCAAAGTTTCTGAAGCACATTTATTCAACATTATTTATTTAAGACTAAAACCCAGCTCCTGTGAAGTCAGAGGGAGTTTGCCAGTGAACGTCAACTCCTCTGCTATTTTATTCTTTGGCTTCCCAAGCAGGAACTGCCAATCATACCGTATTACACAGTCATTTTATTAGGCATCCAACCATGCTTTCATGAAGCAGAGACAAGTTACCATTTGCCTTTGCCGGCTACCTTCAGAATTGGGCGCCTTCAGCAAACCACCACATTCTCTACGTGTTTCTTTTCTTGGAAAACACAACTCTAAACTTCAAACTATTCTGCCTTATGAACTGAAAAAACCCCAAAACATTATACCATCATGTATACATAGTATCAGACTCCTATCTGCAAGCCTATTTCCTGACATTTTTCCCCTCTCAGGACCTAAGTGTTTTCCTATTTCTTTCTGAACAGCAAAGCCTGTAAAATAGACATTGGAAGATTAGAAGTTATATCGTTTTGCAGAACTAGAACGAAGAGTCAAGGAAATATAAGATAATATAAAGATCTGAATCTCCTTTTTCATCAGAAAATCAACTTGAGCTTTATAAAAATGTGTAATTATGACTACAGATTCCTTGTCTAGAGGTGTTTATTTTTCACTGAGGCATCTTTTTGTGTGATTATTCTTAAAAACAACAAATCTACATATAACAAAACATATGCCAAATAATATTAGGCAATATTCTTAAAATATTGGCATACCAACTCTTGGCAGAACTGAAAGCAGCAGACAGATATGGCTTAAACTGTCTTCCTCTCTTTGTTTCCTTTTCTTCAGTTCCAGCTACAGCCAAGGCAAAAAGCCACCTCCAAGCTTCTTTTAACATTCAATAGCCCTTGGGGAGGGAAAGCAGAAAAATGGCAGTACACATGAGCTGCTTAAGGAACACAAAATGGGAGTAACACAAGACTCCTCCACCCAGGGGGTTGCTTTAAAGCCATTTTGCACTGTCAGCATCAGTCGCAGCAGCTCTAAGCACCATGTGCCATTCCCCCTGTTTACACTGTTGACTTGAACAAAGCTGGCTTTCTAAGCACTCTTCAGCTGACCAAACAAAGTGCTGAAATTAATAATAAAAGGCATTATAGATTAGTACAGTCTATTTTTGATACCACTTATTCATAGCAGTACTATGAGAACATTTACACAAAGCACCCAGGTCATACAAATACTAAGGACCAAAAGAAGCAGGAACTAAATAACATGATCTGACCACTTCTGACAAATTAAACTGCAAACACAACACACAGGCCTTAGAGCTCATTGAACAAAAGAGATTGCTTACAGATTGCCAAAAAAAAAAGCAACATCTGTTACTGGGGTCTATATAAAGAAAATATTACTGTTTAACGGCAAGCAAAACCATTCTGCAGCTCTTAAAATCCACAGTTCAATTTAAATGTATTGTTTGGGGGGTTTTTGAAACTTGATATTTTGTAAGGTTTTCTTTATCGCCTAAAAAAATGCTTTTCTCCAAAATATTTCCCAATCAATCTTTAAAATCTCTTCAACAGGTCTAAGTATACTGAGCAGTACTGCTTACAAAAGCCTTTTAGTTATATTGTGGTAGCTCTTTGGATTGTGAATCAGTGTTTAGATATATTTTCTTCGAGACTTTCCATAGTCACATCTTTCAGATCTCAACTCTCAGGCTCTGCACTGTACTTTTAAAATGTTACCATAGTAAGTTAAATATTCACAGTAAAGATAAGGGACTCGGGGAGGTGCACATATCAATAATTATATTGCTTATATATTAAGGGATCAATTATTAATTTTATGAATACACAGAAAGTTTAAAATACTTCAAATCTAAAGTCTTTCTTATAAACAAAGCAGTTTAAATATAAACTCCATAAATTCCATCTAATTTACTTTGCACTTACCCATTAAGTGCTTAGTTAAAGTTAATTTTGAGAGCTGAGATTCCTATGATGACTAAAGTATATCAGATTATTTTCTCTCTTGTGGCAAAATCATAAAATATTGGCTGGAAAGGGTCTTTCAAGGTCTCTAGTCCAACCTCTTGTTCAAAGGAGGGTTATTGTTGCAGTTAAATCTGGTTGCCTATGGCCCTTTTGAAAATCTCCAGACAAATTTTGAAAAATCTTCAAGAATGGAGAATATTTACTTCCCTCAACGCACTGATAATCTTCCTTATACCACGCAGGATGCCATTCACCATCATCGCTGTGATGTCATGCTGCTGCTCAGGTTCAACCTACTGTTCACCAAGAGGCCCAGTCCTTTTCTGCAAAGCTGGTCTTGTGATGGTCCGTGCCCAGCTTGCACCAGTGCATGGGGGTTTTCTGCCCCAAGTGCAGGACTTGTTGAACTTGTTTCTGCTTGTTCCATGGTTCCAAGGTTCCACGGGTTTGTATATCTCCAGCTCATTTAAATATATTCTAATTTGATCCTTCTCTGAGCTTTATGACAATAGTGTACAACAGAAAAGAACAGAATAGCCTAGTTCTGTTGAAAGGGACCTACAGTGATCGTCCAGTCCAACTGCCTGACTGAGGCCAGCCAGAAGTCAAAGCATTTTATTAAGGGCATTGTTCAAACGCATCTTAAACACTGTGACGGGCTCAGGGCATTGACCACTTCTTCAGGAAGCCCGGTCCAGTGTTTGATTACCCTCTCAGTAAAGAAAAGCTTCCTAATGTCCAGTTTGACCCTTGCCTGGCATGTATACCTGCTCTGTTCATCACAGACTCAAAACTGGAAAATGAGATACAAATCCAGCGAGAATTCTAAAAAGCAGGAGCTGGATGTTGAACCTGAATTCAAGGATGCCTGACTGGAGGGATAGATGGAGAATATACATGAAAAAGTAACCTAAGCACAGAATTCTGTGTCTCCTGAAGCTTAAAAGTATAGGGATTTAGAAGAACTATAAAAGAAAGAGCTGAAAAAGTTGAGACAGGAAGTGATTCAAGAATGAATAAGAATTTCAGTAGAGCCAGAGCTGAATCAAGGAAGAAGCCTGGCAGTGCTGTTGGGATTGGGAAAGGTCAGTGACACACAAGCAAACTGTAAGGAGGATAGAAGGTTTAAACATCAGGTCAGACTCAAGGATGGCTTCAAAGTTTTTGGTCTTCACTACTGCAGAAGAGAATTAAACAAATTATTGCAATAGTTGGAGTCCTCTTCCAACTTTAAAAAAACAAAACATATTTCATAGCTGCCAAACCAGCATCCCTGCAGGCTTTTGCTGCTTTTCAATAAAAGTTAATGGAAGGAGGGATACACTAATGGTATTCTGGTACTGACACCTGTCAAGGCTGGCCTCAATGCACTTGCTTTAAAACAACCTATAATGTATTTGAAAATACACATGTAGATGATTTATTTGTTTCAGGAGATATTGAAGAGTAAAAAGAAAAAAACCCCAACAAATTAAAGAAACTGTAAGAGATTGACACCGACAGCTCTTGTACAGATAATAATAATGTAAAAAGACATGGAACAAAGGATTATAGCGAATTCAAAATGTCATGTAAACAAAGCTCAATGTGCTCAACAGAAATGGTAATGGTAAATGAAAGAAAGTTCCAAGTGCCACTTTTGAAAAAGAAGTGATGTTTCAGGATGAAAATAGTAAAAACCTTACACAAAGAAAAGGTGTAGAGGAGAAAACAGCTCAGTTACCTGCTTTTCAGAGTTGTTTGGAAATTAACAAAGGCAAAAGCAAGGTGGGCATGATTCAGTGGAATCCCTTTTCCACTTGATAGAAGTTCACTTCACCTTACTTGAAAATGTCATGCAAGACTGTAAAAATAGAGATTTTGCAGCTGGCTTTTATGCAAAGCTGTTGTACTAATGAGAAAATGTGAAAGGCTGAAGAAGAGATATAAAAGAAAAATAATTTCACAGACCTGTAAATCTAACAGAACACAGTCCTAGAGAAGAAATAAACAACTCTTAGATCAAAGGCTTCATAGATCACCTTCACTGGACGAATAAGTAGAAATTTATTAGTAGCTTTTTCTTTTTCCTTTTTTTTTTGTTTTTTCTCAAGCCAGCTCACAATAAGTATACAGTTTAATGTCAACTTAAATTACACCTACAGTTTTCTGACGGATTCATTTGCTTTTTCAGGTTTATGTCTAACACACTGACAGTTTCTAATCAATAGGAGACAATTCCCTTTGAGAGTTATTAAAATATACCTTGCATTTAAATGCAATAAAAAGCATGACTGAACATGCCTCTGTTCCTCATAACACATAAATACCACATCTGGCCCATAAAAAACATGCATTATACAAAGGTTGTATGAATGCCAGATACGTATTATTACATGGAACTGTTTTATCCATCTAGTCTAATTTCCAGATGTTTTATTACTTGTAGACAAGAGTATTGTCAAAACTGTTGCTGGAAGTCCATTTATTTCAAGAGGGCAAGGGACAGGAATAGCAAGTTAAGCTACAGGAAATGTTTGTGATACAGTTACTGGCAAATCATGTGACTGAATCATCAGTGCTATCATGTTTAAAGAGATGCACTTAAAAATTCAATTTCAGACTAAGATTTCACTTGACTGCATTTAAAATATGCACTTACTTATTCTTCCAGCAGTAAATGGCACATAATTGTAGGTAATATTTACAAAACACAGAGCAAGAAACTAATGAAAATGAAATGGAAACCATTAGTACAAAAATTGCTGGTAACTGTAACCATATCCAAAAACATATCAAGCAGTTAGCTAAAAATTCTGAAGACATTGAAAACTAATATCATTTAATTCCTCCAATTTGAAATTGGGCTGTGGGATTCTACTTGGGTTTTGGAGGTTTTTTTGTTGGTTGTTTTGGTGTTTTTTTAATCTGTAAGGAACT
>VWZT01009715.1:0-24360 GCA_013397055.1 Pachycephala philippinensis
TCCTGGGATTCTGTGATTCTCTGGGTGGTGTGAGTAATGCTGTTCTCAGTTGAGAGGAGTAGGGTTTTATGGGTGGATGAATGACAGAAAATCCTCAGAAGCTGAAGGTGATGTGGAATAGAGCTGTGCGGGTGGTGATGTCATCACGCCGCTCGTGGAGTTCTGTCCTTCTGAAGAGTCTGTGTTGAACTAACGGAACGGCATTCTTCGAGCAAGACAATTTGTTGTGATGTGTGTCCTGTGAGCTTGTCCTTATATGTCTGAAAACCTCTGCAGCTTTTGTCTTCACCCTGTGATTCAGCTCCTAAACTTGCTGTGGCAGCAGCCACCTCAGCTTTTGGTTTGGACAGTGTGTTGTTTTGCTCAGCAAGAATCGTTTTTGTTTTAATTTGAGTTTTTCACGCAGGGTTTGTTCAGTTGTACTGAACTTCTCCATCAGGTTGATTGCTGATGAGCTCTGTGGGCAGTTGTTCCCTTAAACTTTTTGTCCGTAGGGCCTCAAGCCTATGGGATGTGTATGGTGTTGGGGCATGGGAGGGGGCTGAGAAGGAAGAGGCTGGTAATTAATTCCTTCAGTGCCCTTAGTGTGGGAGAAGAGGCACACTGTGCTCCAGGAGCGCTTCACTGTGAACTTAGTGCTTAGTGGTTGTGTTTATATCGGAGGTTTTGTTCCACTTGTGGTAGTTGCTGGGGTGGTAAGGTGGAAAAAACCATTTTAATCCTCTTAAAGTCCTCAATACAGCTTTCTGCTCAGGCTAAATACAATGATTAAACACAGTGATGGAGCTGAAACAACATAACTGTGCAGTAAGAAAAAGACTTCAGTTCTGGTAATCAGAGTTAAGGTGGCTCCTGTGGTCAGCTCTCTGGAGTGGAGACCCGTGTGGCTCTGTTTGTGTGTTCCTTTGTCTCTGAACCCCAGGTTGTGCTGTTTCAGTGCGTTCTGTGTAAAAGCAGGCCTGACCTCTGCAGTGGGGCTTAGCTGTCACAAACTGCAGATCTGGTGGTGCCCATATGTGCTAACACTACAGAGAGTGGTTTTCAGGGATTCTTAGACACCCAAAGGTAGCTTCAGACCTTGAATTGATTGGTTGGTAATAATTAACTTGCCCATTCTGTTTTGCAAGTTATCACCACTGGAAAATGCTAACTACCTCCATTTACAGAGACTGTATCTGTAAAAAACCCTGACAATCCATCCTGTGAGTTGGCCACTCAGTATCCCGGCAGCCTTGTGTTATCTTCTCCTTTAAATAAGAGTGTGTTGAGAACTCCCCAGCGGAATGCTGGTTTTGAACTCTGGAATACGTGCCTGTTGTGCTAGAAGGGATAAGTAATTTATAAAGGATGTAAGTCTATGAAGTGTTTTTAAACACCCTGTCCCACTTGCAGTTGGTCAGTCCAGCCACCGAGATCTCAGGATTTGCGTTCCATAGTTAATAGTTAACAGTTTTAATGTGGTAGAATTATTGCCTCTGTTTCGTAGGTCTGTGTGCAGTTCAAAGTGCTCTGTTAGGAGTGTGTCAGACCATTTGTTGGAAATCCAAGGTGAGCCTGCTTGGAGACACCCCAAAGGTTTATCTGGAGAAGTGGCACATCCAATGTGCGCTTTTTTTGTAGTACATTTTGTGATTCGATTATTATTTTCCCATTTTGAGATGGACTGCTATTTTATCTTCAAGTCTCCTTGTACATGAATATTTAATCTATCTGAAAGTGTATAGTCTTTAACAGACAGTAATTTAAATATCCTTTAGAAGTTTGGAAAAAAATCTCTAAAATGGAGCTGGCGAGAGCCTTAAGTTGTATATCTCCTTGCACTGTTAGGGACTTAGTGCCTCAGGTAAAGTTATAAGCATTATTTTTAAAAAATAGTAATCTGTGACCCAGTTTAGAGAGTGTCTAGTGAGTGCATTCAGAGCTCTAAAAAACACGTTCAGAGAACAACAGTTCTGCCTACGTAAAGAACATATGTAGTGGTGGTGCTCCTGGTTTCTGGTAGTTAGAACATAGTGTAATTCTTTTGTTAAAAATACAAGTTTTAAAAGAATCTGTTCGGAACAAATGGAGTCTGCTGAAGGACACGGCTCCTCCAGACCCTTTGCTCAGGGAATGAAGCAGCCATTTAATAAAAACTTATCACGAGAGCTTTTTCATGGCTTCTAATCCATTAATTTAAACACTGGGACAGGCTGTAGGGAAATCCAAGCAGCAGAAAAGAAAACTTGTTCATCTTGCTGAAAGGGGATTTGAAACATGAGGACCTAGAAGGCTTCTACAATTCTTTGGTGATGCAGACACATGGAGTCAGGGCAGAGAGGTGCAAGAGCAACAAGGGCTTACTGCTGGTCTGCCCTGTTTTGGGGGTTTTGATTTTCCTATGGGTTTCAGTTTTTTGCTTGTAGGCCTGTTGTAGAAAACCTGAAAACCTATGAAAAATTTGAGGAAAAAGTAGTGAAATTTGGAATAATACATATGCTAGTTTTTCAAGGTTAGGTTAGTTATTCAAAATACTTCACCAAGTCAAATAACCATTTCATTTCAAAAATAGATTTAACTAAACAAGATTGCTGGGTTGGCAGACTGAGGTGTGATAGTTTTCCGAGCTCTCTGTTGAAGTGAGTTAATCTGTATTAAATAGATGTAAATATTTGCTTATGGTTTTAGTTCTACAGTTCTTTACATTGNGGCCAGTGCTGTACAGCATCAATGCACCCTTCTAATTAGCATTATAATCTAATAATAGATAGTGTTGCAATCTAATAATGCCCTTCTGCTTAAATCAGAATTTGTTGTGTATCTCTCAAGAGTACAAAACAATGAATATTCTGTAGGCGTTTTTAAGTAAAAGACAAAGGTTACTTGGCTCTCCTCTATATTTTTTTTAATATGAAAGGTTTTTGGTTTTTTGTAAGCTTCTGTTGTTATTGATATCTGGTGAGATTGTATAATAAATGCCTACAGAGAACACAAATCAGCATTACGCATCTCCTGATCCCCGGTGTTCTTGTAACCCTTCAATATTTCTTGTTTATGTGGTCTATTTGGCTATTGACTGTCCACAGATACGTGCTTTAGGGATGGGATCTGTACTTTAATGTCTCTCACTGAATCACCAAAAGCTGTTAATCGTGTAAGGTTCTTAATTGAGATAACTTCCAGTTCATGTTGTTGCATCCCCCTTGCCGGGAGGTCGTAATTGTTAGAGGAAAGATCTGTATTCAGATGGGTGAGGAGAAGGGGCACTAAGTCTGTGCTTGCTGCTCTTTGAGCCCTCTAGACAGCTGTGAGAGACTTGTATTAGAGTGCAGCCTGAAAATCTTGGCTGTGACTAATTAATGGCCGTGGCTATCAAAGCAGTGATACATTCAGATTGTTCCTTTTTGGCTTACTTACGGGCACAAAGTTCTGCATTACTGTGTATTTGTTTCACCTTTCTCATGCTTTGCAAGTCTCTGAGCTACACATTGCCTTAAAGTGTTCTTGTCTCGTGCATATTAATGTGGTAAATAATTTCATCACACGTGGTGAACAATTACATGTTAATATAAGTTAGTGCTCCTGATCTGAACTATTCAGTGAGGGGAAGCCTTAGAGCTTAGCGGGGGAAGTAAGGTGTAGGATCTAGATCTGCAGCTGCAGGGTGGCGCAAGTGGTGTGAGAGGATTTAAGTGTTTGTTTGGGCTCTAAGCTTTTAGAAGGATGGCTGGACATTACTAGGTGGTCAGAATACCAGTTGCACTGGGGTAGGGTGTGAAGTCAGCCAGTGCAGAGACTGAACGCAGTGATAAAAGGAAAAGGAAAACTAGACAGCTCTCTGCAGGTGTAGTTTCCAGACATTAGACTAAATGGATCTCAGTCCCTTCGGTTTGCTCAAACGAAGTGCAAATATTGATTTTTGATAGGTAGTTGCACTGTATGGGTGTTCAACCATGAAAAAAAGATGTGCAGTTGGAAAGCAATTCAGAGTGACCAAAAAGGCATAAAATGGAGTGGCTGGAAGGGTTCATTAAACAAATAAACCAGGGTGTTTCGCAGTGGGGAATGTGATTGATTAATAAATAGCTTTCTGATGAGCTGATAATTCTATAATAAGAGTTTTGTGTTCTTGGGGTCTCAGAAGTATAATTGGTTATATGTTTGGTGTAGAACAGAAATGATGAGCTGAATTACGATGTTGGATTTTTAATTTTTATTATTATTTAAACAGTTCAGTTATGCTGGAAGGTAGTAATGGCCTGTTTTGGTTTTTGCCTGTGAACTGTGTGGCATAAAATGTATATGGGATTAGACTAGAAGATCCTAATATTCCTTCTAGTTTTAAACTTGCTGACATTGTAATGCCATAGCAGATGCTTTCAGATGTTTTTTTTTTTTTTAGGTAGACTCAATTTTGTGATTTGAAGTGAATTTTTGGGTGTATTGTTCATAGTGCTGAGTACACCAAGCATATCCAGAATACTTAGAGGCTGCAGCCCTGTTTCTGCTTAGGGTTTGTTAACATGGAGAGAGAACAAAGTGTTAATAAAAATGAAAAAATAACTCACATGAGCTGTTGTCTACTAGGAACACTTGGGCTTTGTAAACAGAAATGCTTTGAATTAAATGCTGTGTTTTTCTCTGTAGGTTTAAGAAGGGTAAAGCTTCACGGGAACTGTGACTAGAATGGACAGTTACTTTAAAGCTGCAGTCTGTGACTTGGACAAACTGCTTGATGAATTTGAGCAGAACACAGGTTGGTTTCTCCACTGCCTTTTTCGTGGAAGTACATGGTCAAATGACTGTTACCATGGAGTTTGAAAGTAGCATCTGCTAAGTAAAAGCTTGTATTGATGAATAGATGGGATTGAGAGGGAGAACACTGTGCAAAGAGAGGAGTCTTATAAACTTTGCTTTTGATCTCTTCTTGCTTAAAATAGATGAATGTGAGTGCTTCAGAACACCTCAAAATCCATATGACTCAAAGCTTTCTTCAGTCCTGGATTGCTTGGAGCATGCACACCCCACACCAGACCTGCCAGAGGATCCTGCCAGATGTCCTGCCCCAGAGGAGAACTCTCTCTGTGCCTCTGCGGGCACCAGTGACGTGCTCAGTTACTCACCACCCAAAGAGAAGGGTGTTGCCGGACCTGACCTTTTGTCCACTGTGGACAGTGGTCCCCTAAACGAAATTCAGGCTTCCAACCTGGGAAGGTGTAGCATACCTGTGTGTGATCTCGTTAATGACACAGCAAATTTAATCCACTCGGTGGCTGCTCGTGAAGGGACTCAGAAGTTGCAGCTGGATGACTTGCAGGACAGCGAAGGGCCCACGGGCTGTGGTGTGTCTTGTATCCCTGGTCCCGTTTGTGTGTCATCACCTGGCTGCAGTGGTGCTGCCAGCACAAAGCAGAGTGATGGGGACCCAGTGTTACAAGATTCAGGACATCTTAAAACAGAGCAGATTAATAATGTTGCTTTAAAATCAGAGAGTTATGCTGCAGGAACAGTCCTGGATCCGTGTGATGATCAACATGGGACAGAACCTGTACAGTGCAATGAAGTACTTGACCAGCCTGGACAAACTGCTGCCCTGGATACTGAATGTGTCACTGTAACATCACCAAGTCTGAACGCACACTGTCCCAAAGATGAGAAAGCCTGTGAAAAACTGCCTTGTGAACCACAAGATGACAGTGCATGCTCTGCAGTAAGCAGGGAGGCGTATGGAGGAAATGCCATAGGAAAGGTAGACCCAAACGATGGGAGTAATGTTGATTCCATACCTTCAGATCTGCCAAAGAGGCAGCAGTTGCACAAAAGCAATGCAACATTACCTGGAAATCGTGTCTTACCAGGCTCCTCGTGTCAAATAGGAGCTGAAGTAGAATTGGAAAAGAAAGTCACGGAAGAGAATGTAGATAGTGAGGACCTTAATAGCGGTGAGGTACTAAGCAGTGTTTCCAGTTCGTGTATTTCAGCTGAGGATGTCCAGACATCTCTGTCTTGTCTTTCCCTTCCTGCGTCCATGTGTGGTTCACTCGTTGTAACAGAAGAAAAGGTTAATCCTCTACCTCAAATTACAGCGGCGGAGGTTATTGGTGATACTGTAACTGTTCATGCTGGAGAGTCTAAAACTCATCTCTCTGGCTGGGAATCCTGTGAAGATAGTAACTGGCATGAGCAAGAAGATTTAGCTGAAATCAGTGAAAGTATTGCAGAAAAATGTAGAGATGGAGAGAAGTATGGTACTGAGAATGTAATTGATGATGGTGGTTCTCAGCAAATCCAGGCTTTTGCTTCTGGCTTTCTAGACCTTGAAGCTGAGCCATATGGTGTTGGTGTAGACACTTTTTATGATGAGAGCATGAGCTCTGTTATGGCTGACTTTACTGTTGAGGAGAGTGGTATTAAAAGTGATATTCTAATAAGCGACGCTGAGCTTGATGATTTCTTGTATGGACAAAGCCTGCAGTCCAGTGTGTTGAAGTCTTCAGACCATGATGGTAACTTGGTGGAAGCTGATGCAGATGGAGGGAATTTAACAGATCTGAACAGCCTGGATTTCACGGAGGTCAATGAAGAACTTACGCAAACAAAACTGGAGGAGATAACAGGCATTAATAGTAACCTTAAAGCGTCTCTTCCTGCCAATGAAGTGGAAGCTGCAGCAGAAGTCAGTGTGTCTCGTGGTCAGGGCGTGACTGAGAGTGGCAGTGGAGCTTTGGCTTCTGATGTTTGTATTAAAGGTGCAAGACCAAAGCAGTTGCTTGACCTTCCCCAGGGAGCTGCTGGTCAGAAACAACTGAATAGAAAAAATGAACTTGAAAGAGAAAACCAGGGATCTGGTTCTGTTACCCCAGAAGCTCCTGTCTCAGACAGCAGTGTAAGTGTTGGTAATAATTCTGACCCTGGGGAAAGCAGCTCTGAAGCTGGAGGAAATCAAACATCTGAAAGCAATGAGTCACGTAAAACACCTCCAGCTCTGTCGTGGAAACAGCCCTTGTGGGTCCCGGATTCAGAGGCACCCAACTGCATGAACTGCCAGGCCAAGTTCACCTTCACGAAGAGACGACACCACTGCCGAGCCTGTGGGAAGGTGAGTCACTGGAGAGGGGTCCTGTGCTACTGGCAGGAAATGGAGATTCTGATTTAGGCATAACCGAGATACAGAAGGGAGAGAATATTGGCAGAAGTTTTGTAGGCTCAAAGTATTTTATTTAACAGAGACCGATTTTTATTTTCCCTCCATAGGAACCTAAAGACTATTAGAAAAGACTGATGTTAATTAAGAAATGTATGACCTTTTTTGTGAAAATTGTAATTAAAGGGAAGTACAAAGTATGTTCTTACCTGCCATTACTGGCTAGACTTACGTGTTTTGCATAGAGTAGGGGAGATGAGATGATGGACTCCTTCATAATAATCGTACTGAATCAGCTCGTTATTGAGCTTTTAACTTCGGTATTTGTGTTTTAAAGAATTGAGGTGGTGATGATGAGAATCCAGTGGTTATCCTAGTGGTTATCCTAGTGGTTATACTAACTGTAGAGCACTGTCTGTGAACCTGAAGGGATTGCATTCTTTCAGGAGTGTAACAGCAGTACCAATGCAAAAGGATTTAGGGTCTAAATCTGTCTTCCTGTGTCTTGAGATGTATCATTTTCTGAGGAACTCATGTCCAGGGAAAAGTATGTGATTCACCAACAAAGTGAGTAATGGTAGAACTGTTTTTCAGCCTGAGGTCTTCTACAGAGAGTGAGTGATGCCAAAGCTGATACTCAGTTCAGAATTCCCTTGTGCTGTCCTGTGGCCTGTACTAGTGCATAAATGGAAGTGCTAGGAGTACTAATGACATTACTGTTCAGTGTTGCTCTGTAAACTTCAAGGATGAGGAGACAGAGCAAAGACTAGTGTCAGTACTAAATTTTTGCATCCCCAGTGTTAAGCAGCACCTGGAAAGGCGTGGTACTTTTTTTCCCCACTTGTCTTCTAGCACTGTGTATTCAAAGCATGGTGCTCATTTACTCAACTGCAGTCAGTGTGAACTAAATTGTAGGTGTGAATTGGAGTGTCCAGGAAATGAAGAACTCCTTGTGCCAACCTGGAAGCCATTGGACTTACTGCCAGAATATCCTGTTGAGGTTTTGTGATGATTTAAAGCAGTCCTTCAGTGTGGGTTTCATTCTAGTCATAAGACTGACTGAGCTCACGTTCCTGTTTTACATCCACTGTGAAGTTCTCGCACTTTGTCAAGAGATGGGGATGGGAGACCCTTCACTACACAGTCCTGCAGACAGCTCTGAGAGTGTCAGGTGAGGGCAGAACAGCAGTGTAATTAGCGGGAGGATCACTAATAATGTCTCTTCATTAGGAGAGTGAGTGAAGGCAGCAGGGGTTGTCTAAACCCTACAGATACGGGAGTGCTATGCAATTGTAGCTCTGTTGTAGCTTTTCTGAATGTGCAGTTTAACTTTTTGCCTTGTAAGACTTTTTGTCTTTTTAATAGTAACTTTTTTTGTCTTAAAAAATCCCAAACCAAGCATTCCTTGTGAAGCTCTTGTTTGTTGTGTTTTCATCCACTTGGGAAATAAGGGAAAACTGGTAGGAAATCACAGTTGTCCTCTGTGGACTATTCTAGAAGGCAATTTTAGGGATTCCCGTAATCCTACATCTTTTTTTATCAATGGAAATGGCAACACTTGTGGATTCTGGCATCTGTGCTGGAGGGAAGTGTGAAGTTAGTGGTCCCTGCTTTCTGTCCCATCTGCAGCACTTGCAAGGCCAAGGAGCATTGCAGTTCCACTGTCCAGGTGTTTGTCTCTTGTTGTGGTACCCTTCTTCTCCCTAGTTCCAGCAGAACCCACTTCCTTGCTTAGCAGGGTGCTGTTCACCTCCTTTCTCCTGTCCCTTAGTTTGCCTTCACCTTTTAGGTGCATTAGGATTAATCCTCCTGCAATCCCCTGCAGGTCCCAGTGTCACCACGGGTATGAGGAGAATACTCCTTGCAGGGGATTGTGCTGCTTGGCGTTTGAAGCCCTAAAGTGGATTATAACTGATAAGCAATTAATCCTCATCAATTACATTCTTAACGTATGTACTGAACATGCATGTTTCCTGTTGAGGTAAATTACCTGTGGCACTAATCCAGAAGCAGCTGGAATAGTTTCTTTTTTTAGCTCATATTACACTGGTCAGTCACTGTTTTTACAGTGACTTTTCCTGCTTAGAGGAGTTCACTTGTAATAACTTATTTTTTTTCCTATGCCACTGCTGTTTGGGATTTTTTTTCTCCCCTTGATCGACTTTGTTTTTCTGGATTGGGAGCAATTAGGAGTAGAGAAGACCTTTAGGGGTTTCAGAAGACCTTTTATAAAGGCTCCAGAGTCTGCATACAGCTAAAAATGGTGTGACTTGTTAAAAACTTGCAGATCATCCTTGAAAGAACATAAGGGGAAAGTTACAAAAGCTCCAGACATTTATGACAACTCTTGCAAAAACCAGCTCTTCTAAAGACATAATTCTTTGAATGGGATTGTGCAAGTGTTGTCCAGGCTAATGAGACACACTTTTCCCCCCGTTTCTGCTTAAAAATAGACAGGATGTATACCCTGTTGGAATAGAAGAGCATATTCTGTTCTTTCAAAGCAGCTTTCTTTGACAACACTTTGCAGAAGGGAGCTTGTGACATGAAGGCAACGCTGCTTGTTCTTGCTGAGGGAGCAGGAGAGCCCACTCAGCTGCCAGGGAGCCAGCCTGCCCCAGCAGCCTGGGGCAGAGCGCTGGGCACCCTCTTGTCCCGGGGAGGAGAGGCAGCTGGAGTGTCTGACAAACTGAGAAAGTCTTACTGAGAGCCTTGGAGAGCACGCAGTGCTGCAGGGATGATCCCAAAGCACCAAAGCAAATGCCGGCTCGGGGTCTCAGTCCTTGGCCCTGTCACTGTTGTTTAATGTAAAATAGTTACGGAAGGAATAGAAGTAGGACTAAATTTGGGATAGGTGGTGCAACCTGAAATTCTTTTCATAACTCCAGATAAGAATTTTAATATAATTTCAGTTGTGTCCTCCGTATTGCTGCTTTCTGCTGGGTATATATTGTGGGTTTTGTTCTTGGTTGTTTATTTTTTTCCTGAAGATTTCTTTGTGCGGGATTAAGATAGAGGCTTGAATATAAGGCTGCAGATGGTTTAGAATGAAGCAAGTGTATTTTTTGGAAGAGTTTTCTATTTGCAGTGCAATATGTGTATAATATTTAAAGCAATCCTTTTCTGATTCAGGTTTTTTGTGGTAGCTGTTGCAAACGAAAATGCAAACTACAGTACATGGAGAAGGAAGCAAGAGTCTGCACTGGCTGTTATGATGATATTAATAAAGGTAAAGAGGGTTTTTTAGGTAATTGCAGTAATCATTGAAGTATCTCTTTAACCTTTGTTCTTTTTGGGGAGCTTGATTGCCTTAATTGGTGTATGTTTTCCTATTTCTGAGATGGAGGGATGAAGAGAATAATTATACCTCTTAGCTGGATTCCAGTTCTTATTTTGAACTTTGAGTCTCAAGTTGGTTTTTTTTTAATTAAAAAAAAAAAAAAAAGTAGCTTTTAACTCCATAGGACTAAATAGGAAGTTATAGAAGAATACAGTTTATCCTGTTGAGTCATCTGTGGCAGGAATGTAGCAGAAGTGATCCTCCCTCCGCAGTAGCCCTCTGCATGTGTAAAGGCCACATCCCTGCTTGTTCTCACATGTTGTTTGCCCACTTTATGTTGCTTCCTGTCCTGGTGTTTTTACAAGTCACTTGCCAGGGCTGCTGTAAATGACTCATCAGATAACCTTTCCTTAACTAAAAACTAAGCATGGATGCGTGTGAAAACATTAGGAGAAACAACTGAGGTCCTGTTATTAGTATGTAAATAGCAAGTTGAAGGCATGTCAGATTTTTAATCTAATTCAGGCCACCTGAATGGAGTTTAACCTGCTGGCTGTGACACGTGTTTGCCCCAAGGGTCAGGGTCACAGGGTGTGATGTGGTCACTGCAATGCTGCCAGGATGGACAAGGGGAGCTCTCTTTCTCTCACACGAAATAAGGCAATTACGCAGGTAGAAAATAAATCTAAATTTTCTTCCATGCAGCAGTTCGAGTGTTAATTTTTCATAAGCAGATCACAAACTGTGCATTGCCTCTGCCAGAAAACCCCCACCCACCCACAGTACTGCTCTGCAAATGAAATTTAATCAATTGTGAGATCTTAAAAACTAACCACATTTTTTTAGCACAGGCATTTGAAAGGATGATGAGTCCAACTGGTCCTGTCCCCAATTCCAGTGTCTCCTCTGAACATTCTTCTGCTGTTCCACCTGTAGAGGAAGCCCAGATACCTGGTAGTGCCAGCTCTCCTTCACCATCTGCATTATTGCCTATCTCAGCCCTTAAACAACCTGGTCTTGAAGGTACAGATGCTAAATATAGCATATATCTAGCACTTGGAGAGTCTCTTTGGAACGAGTTGTTTATCACATCTGGGATCTATACTTGGTATTTTTTGTGTGAAACAGGAACTCTGTGAATGGAAACACTTTCGCTTCCTAATTTTGGTGCCAGGCCCAAGCTGGTCCTAAATCTCCATTTATGAAATGTGGATGTTACTTTTTTCATTGCCCTCTCTGTTTATATTGTAAATCTTTTTGTGTGGCTGTTCATTTTATAATTTTTATATGTCTTGGGAGATCTCTGGCTTATGTTGGACTGCTAAGCCTACAGGAAAAACAAAAAGTAGCTGTTCAGGGAGAAGTTACAAGGGAGCAGCAAAGGTTGATTCTCTGTGTAAATACAAATTATTAGTGGCTAACTAGTGTCTTTGTTCCACTTTTATTAAACATCTGACCTTCTTCAAAGAAAATACATTTTTAAACAAAGTGATCAACTACTTTTAGAGTGTATTTCATCTTTTAGTTGTGATATGCATTTAATTCTTATCTCACTACAGAGGTATGATTGAGGAAGTAGCCTTCTGTAGTATGAATTGATAGATTAACTGTAGCAGGGCAGCTTCCTCTGCAAGTGAGAGATTTTGTTGCATGTATTTGTCTGATTGGAGACTGGCTAATATCAACCTCTGCCTGTGCTTCGTTCCAGTGAACAGATTGTGTGTATGTGTGGTGGGGAGAAGGGGCTTGATTTTTGTCCCTCTCAGGTATTGGAACAGTGCGATAACACGGAGTTGTTGTTTTAACCTGTCCCAGGGCTCTGCCCCAGAGAACAGAGGAGGGTTTGGTTTGCAGATGGTATTTTGCCCAATGGTGAAGTGGCAGACACAGCAAAACTGTCCTCTGGAGCAAAGAGGTCGCAGGAGTCCAGCCCAGTGAACCCGGACTCGCCGGAGATGCTCACGGTAGGAGTCAGGATGTTTTAGCTGCATGAATTACCTGTTGGGAGGACTCTGCTTGCTATTGATGGGGCCCCTTACAGACCGTGACTTCTGATTCACAGCTTTTGGAATCTGAGACAATACTTGAGTATTTTTGGCCAGGGCTATGAAGTCCTTGGATTGAAAAACACAGAAGTAATCTTCAATTCAAGTAAAACCAAGCAGAGTTTTCAAAGGAAAACCTTGTTTGGTTTGAGGTGTCTGTGAACTTCAGAACTGGTGTGGCTGAAAATTTTATGAAGCAGTTTCTTTTGTAGACAGTGTTTGATTGACCACTTTTGTGAAGGTGATTTCAGCCACAGTTCTGAAGCCTGTCATTAGCAACATGCTTGTAGTAGAAGTTTGTGGTTGGTTGTGTTTTTTTCCAGTGGCCTGCTATAGTTTCCCTGGTGGATTAGACTAACCAAAAGTTGCTTAGTGCCCTGCAATACCACATTATAGGGTGCAACAAAATCTGTGTATTGCTTCTAGTGTGAACTAATACTGAACTGAGAGAGGGATCGGTTTTTTTATCGTGAGTCATATGCATGATGTTGAATGAACTGCACTTTAAAAGAAAAGTCCAAAGAAGAGGTATAAGTTTGCTGTGGAAAGATATAGCGAGGTTCCCCAGGTGAAGCCTTTTTAAGATTAAACAGCACTGAAGCACTGTCTCAAGCAATAACAGAAATTCCATGATTCTCACAGCACGCAAAAGTTTTTACAACATATTGTTAAAGCTAAAAAAATGGATAATTAGTATTTGTATATGGGGGATCTGAACACTTACCAGGTGTATAGCATTTAAATCAGCTTTTATTCACGAAGAACAGTAGTAATCAAATCAGAAAAAGTCAGAGTAATCAAAAGATATAGGCTGTCTCTCATTTTGAGGAAAGAGTAGGATATTTGCACTTGCAGAGATGAGCAATGTCTAAAACTAAAAGCAGCACGGACAAAGTGAGTGGGAGACAGTTGATGGTTCTTCTGTGCAGTCTCGGAAGCTCAGACAAAACCAGCACAGTGCAGCTCTGAAGGAAAGGCAACACAAAATCCTGGAAGTGCTGCCACAGGGTGCTGTGGCAAGTGGTATGAAACACCAGCAAGCAAATTCATGGGAAAGAAGTCTATTATTGGCCAATCTAGTAATGTTTTTGTCTGTGTCTTTGTGGCCTTTTCCCTTTGGGGTTGGTGGCTTTTTTTAATTTTCTGGCAGCATATTTGTTAAATGGAGGATTTCCTGGAAGCCGATGGGACACCAGAACTGCTACAGGGCAAGCATAAAGTTGTCGGGTGTTTTCCTGTTGTATGGACAAAGTCTTCCCTCTGGATAGAGGATGCAAGTCTAACAAAAGATGATGTGCATTTTTCGTTTTGTTGGAGGGGTTTAGGGTGGTGTTGCTTTTTTTAGTTTTATTTTTTTATGACAGCTGACCTCCTAATGTGCCCGTGTTCATGGCTTGTCATACCTGTCTCACTGGGGGAGCATCATAGGTTTGACTCCAAACTAGAAATTGTTCAGACTGAACTTCAGCTATTAGTAGAATAGGAGAAATAGTGTAGAGATACGTTTGCAGTAGTCAGCTGCTGATCCAAGGGATGCCAGTGTTCAGTAGCTGTGAGTGGGGGAAGCTAACAGCAGACAGATTGCTGTAGAGGCCCTTGGAGTGTTGGTTGTGTTACACCTGACTGTCGTGTGCTACAAGGACAGTCTGCAGCCCTCCCATCTGAATTTGTGTTTCCAAACAAATAAATGAGTGATGCATCCTCACCTATGTGACCCCTAAACGAAAAAAGCAGGGGATCCAGGAGAGATTTGCTGGCTTCCTTCTTATTAGGAGGAAATGTATTCTCAGCTTTCATGGTAGATTTCTTTCTGGTTTTGCTTCTAGAATGCTACTAATGAAAGTTTAGCTGGTTGTGACACAGTGTAGATTTTTTTTTTTGTTATTTCTTCTTCACAGGCTGCAAACCCAGAGGGAGATGACCTAGTAACTGATGTAAATCAAAAACTGAAGGAAGAAATTGATAGGATTACAAGAACGGAGGAATTACATCGTTCTGTTCCTTCAGATGATGCACAGCAGGCCACTCCAGGCCAGAGTGAGGTGGCACCTAGTTACAAATTTGTCACTCTAGGAACTGAAGAGTGTTCTCCTCCAGAAGCTGAGAAGAGCAGGCCCAGTTCAGTGGATCAGAGCACACGGGATGTGCCCATCAGTGCTTCAAGTTACAGAGCGCTGTGTGGGGTAGAAAACTGGGTGCGACGAGAGATCAGCCTTCTTCCTGATGGTGATCAGCTGCCTCCACTTCTGCTTGCACTGGGTGAAAAAGGGAAAGGTAAAATTTGGTAAAATGTTGACAAAATTGTTAATATTTACTCATAGAATCCTAGAATCATTTGGGTTGGAAGGGACACTAAAGCTCATCTCGTGCCACCCCCTGCCATGGGCAGGGACACCTTCCACTATCCCAGACTTCTAAATACAGACTCATGTGCATGCAATTTGTATTCTAATGTAATTCTCATGTAATTTATTTGTTGCATACTGGATTGTTGGATAATGCCTGTGCACTTTTAACAAAATCAATATGTTATGAGAAGAATGCCTCACCCCTTAAATGCATTATAGTGGTGGCTGTGCTCATCAGTGGTACCTGACAGAATCAGGGTACAGATGAAGAGTCAGCACACATTCAGTCAGGGATTTTCAAAGGAATGGTGGCCCTAGTTTGCACCTTTTCTAGAAGCTGCTGCTTCAGTTTTATATGTTCCTTGAATCTGAGGGTAAGCTGTTCACTGGCTGATCTGTAGCTGTTCAAAGCTTGGGAATAACTACCAGGGTAGGAGGATGGGACCACGTGTCATACAGTGGACTAAATCTTGGTTTGGGTCATTGGCTGGTGTATTGAACTAAATCATGTGTTAATTTATTTAGATCTTCTGGTGGAGGAACATCCATTTCACCAAAAGGTCGCCTTGCTGCTTGGGGAAAGAGGTCCTAATCCATTGACTTTTATTCTAAATGCAAACTTGCTTGTCAATGTTAAGCTGATAACATGTAAGTATTGCACATTTTCTTTCCCATCAAATCAAGCTTTTTTTTTCTGTCTGTAAAACAGCATTACTGTGGTATCTTATCTTTTTAAAGATTCCTCAGAAAAGTGCTGGTGCTTCTCAACAAATGGACTGCATGGTTTGGGTCAGGCAGAAATCGTCATTTTGTTGCAGCGTTTGCCAGATGAAGATGTTTTCCCTACTGAAATATTCAAATTATTTCTTGACATCTATAAAGATGCAATGAAAGGTGTGTCATTTGAATGTCTGACTTTTTCTTGTGTAGTATATTCTTGCTGATCTTTAAAACTTAATGTTGATAGGTAATTTTTCTTGAATTATTTGTCTAATGATTCTGTTGAAAGAGCTTGCAGTGTTAGACTAGAGTTCTAAATAACAGAAACAAAGGAATTTAAGTTTCTTTGTTTCATATACTTCTGTAAACATCCTGTTTACAGGTTTTTTCGTTGTTTAGTCATATTGTGGTGGAGATGAGCCCTTGAGTCTATGGTTTTTAGGACGCCTGGCACTTCATTTGTAGAAGTACAGTGCTCATGTATGTAAATATTTTAGGTCTGTTGACCAAAACTCATCAATTGACGTGTTTAGGACTTTGGCACTTGTTTGGAGAAACTTAGTTTCATAGCCAGGTTCATTTAGTTATGAAGTGCAGGGCTCTTACTCTGTGGGTTAGATATCTGACAGACTTCAGGAAGATGTGGGATCAGTGGTGGGCTTGCGAGTCTGTCAGAGGTCACTGGTTAGAGGAGTTCTCGTGGCACTGCAGTACGAGTGACCCAGATCTGTAAACACTCTCCATTCCTCTTTCTACAGGAAGGTTCATAAAAAATATGGAAAACATTACTTTCACAGAAAACTTTCTCAGCAACAAGGAGCATGGAGGATTCCTGTTTGTTTCACCAACTTTTCAGAAACTTGATGATCAGATTCTGCCAGATAACCCTTTTCTTTGTGGCATTCTTATCCATAAGCTGGAAATACCCTGGGCAAAAGTGTTTCCGATCCGTTTAATGTTGAGATTAGGAGCAGAATATGGGGGTAAGTTTTAATGGTTGCACTAGCTGTATAAATGTAAAGTTCCCTTTGGAAAATACAAGGGGTTTTTAGACAAGCAAACTATTTAAAATCATCTTTGCAGTATTTTATATTACACTTGTGTAAGCTGGACATGGGGAGCCAGCTGGGAATGTTGATTGTCCTGCTAGACTTCTTTGATTTTTTTTTTTTCTTCTTAGCTGATGAAAAAGCTAAGAAACGAAAGCNTTAATTAAATTACTTGAGTTAAGTAGATTGGCAAAATATTGCTGCTTCATAAACCGAATAAAGGTATTGATTACTTATAAGGATAACTTACTAATACACTGGAAGCATCTAGGCATGGAAAAAGACAGGAACCCACCATCGTAGAAGCTGCAAATCCATAAACGTGTACCCATCTCTTGTTCATGGATTTCTGGAGCCTGCAGTGGATCTCTACCAGCTAGATCCTGTCTGCATGGTGACAAGGGTGGCAGCTGCTTTGTTGTTGTTCTTTCTCTTGCCAAACTACTTGCTGTGTTTTGGTTTTTTAATCAGTTTTATCAGATATAACCATGGAGGGGGAAAACCACACAGTGCCTGAGAATTAGAGAGGGGCTCTGCTTCCTTTGGCTGGTCAGATATTGAGATTTAGAAACAGGTTGTAGCTGAAAAAACCCATAAAACTACTTGGAATAGCAGGTTTTAGAGCTGTTGACAGGTAAATATAACCTTTTTTCTTCCTAGCCTATCCAGCTCCTGTGGTAAGTGTCAGGCATCGGAAGCCACTCTTCGGAGAGATTGGACACACGATTATGAATCTACTTGTTGTGAGTAGATGTTTTATTACCTTTCCTTCCTGTTGTAATCTAAATTACATAAAATATCCTCCAAACAAAGAAATTTTGAATCTTGAAAGCAGAGCTAATGTTTCTGTTCTTCATACTTGACTTAAAGCTGGTGAGTGATTTAGAAAAGCTGTTTGTTTCACCTTGTATTGTTATGCTGTAGTTCTGGTAGTGAAAAAAGGCTGTAAGTGATTCAGAGAGATGTTGACATTTGCTTTGATGCTGGTAGTCAGCATTGTTCAGGTGCATTTTTCTCTTCTGAGCATCATGGTGGTGCAGGGATTCTTGTCTTAAATCTGACAGTTTTAAATATGAAGAAAGACTTGGCAGGCAGATGCTGTGGACTAACTGCACCAGTCATTACTTTGTCAGACAAACTTAACCTTGCCACAGTTATTCACCCTGACTGTCTTTTGTGAATGACTTTTTGGCAAAATCCTAAGTCAGGTCTGGAATTCATGCCATGCCCTGTGGAAGCGTTCTCTCTGTTACCCAAATAATTTGATTTCAGATTGCAGTAAGCCTGTGTTCCTGACCAGTAACCTTCCTCTTCTAATACTTACATAGACCTTGCAGCACTTTCCATCACAGCATTCAGGGCAAGGCCGTGGAAAGCACTGCATGTCTCATTTAGGCGATTGCTGCATCCTCTCCTGGGTCTGGAGACCATCACAGCTGAGCTGAAACTGCAGTCTTTGCCCCCTTTTCCCTTTTTGCCAGCGCTGGTGAGCAGATCAGTGGAAGCAGTCAGTTGGAGGTGCCCCATCCAAGAACAGCACGTTTCTTCTTCATGGAGGAGTCAAGCTGTAATCCATGAGCCAGCTCCCAGCCTCACTGGTGATGTGCCAGTGCCAGTGGGTAACTGCACCCTCAGACTTTGAGCAGGCTTAATGTTGTGCTGCTGCTCAAAGGGGTTTCTGTGGAATTTCTCTTCAGGTGGATTAGAGTTCCTTGGATTCCCCTTCATGGCTGTGTCAACCTGAAGCAGGCAGGGGCAATACGTGCTCCTTGCAGGAGTTGTAATCACTGCATGACTGAAAAATGTTCTTTTGGTGGTGCCTTGGCACCTGTGATGCAAATGCTCCGTTAGAGATCATGCAGAGCCTCTCCCCACACAAGTGACTAAGGCAAGGGGCACCTGTGATTTACATCCTTGGTGCTTGATGCCAGTCCCATGGAAACCTTAGTACATCGAGATGGTTTTGTAAATACCCTTCTTGCTGCAGCTGTGCTGATGGAGGAGGGTACTGATTGCCTGGCTCAGCTGGTGAAAAGAACCTCTTTATACCTCTTTTTTCAGCTGGAGTATTAAAAGCAAATGAGACCATTTCATACCTAATGTTGTTGTTCTGGAAGTAAACAGAATATTGCAGAAGTGGGTGAGGTGATGGGTGATTACTTCTGTCACAGAAAGGGATAAGAAATGGTGCAGTATTCAATCTGTAAGTCAACAAGTTATAGCTGTAGGGGACAGGCTGTGAGCCTGGAAACCAACTCATCTGGATGGTGGCTTCCACACTTCACTTTTCTATCAGAGAAGGGAGGGTGTAGAAGTTTTTCTTTCCCTAAAACACTGGTATTCTAATGTGTATGAAGTAGCCATGGAGTAAATAACCCACTGATTAATAGAGCTACCTTGTCAGTGCAATGATGTTGTTAATGCATTCACTGGGGTGCCTGCACACCCAGTGGGCAAAAAGGGATCCCTAAGTCTTTAGCCACTCTTAGTATTACTGTTTTTTAGAAGTCCTAGAGATGCATTTAGAGTACCTTCATCTAAGTGATGAAGGTTACGAAAAGGTACCAAAACAATATTTGATTGTCTGCTAACATAGATTCTTTGTCTGTTATAGGACCTTAGAAATTATCAGTATACTTTGCATACCATAGAGAACCTGTTTGTCCATGTGGAAATGGGTAGAAGCTGTATTAAAATACCTGTAAGGAAGTATAATGAGGTGAGTAAGCCCATCTTGGTTACTCTTTGTAATCCAAGCTGCTTTTGTCTTCATTTTGTTGTATAATAGCAGTCACACCTCTACCATGAGCTCTTTTAAAACCTCTCTGAACTTCTATACTGACCTAAATGTGTAATGAGAAGGGCATACAATTACCTGAGCACACACTTCCTTCTGTGATATGCTGGAAGGTGGATAATGATGAGTTGAGATTTAGGATAGCTATTAAGTACTGAAAGATCAGCATTTCTTCGAAGTCTTTCAGCATGTATTTTCAAATATTCTCTCTTACAGATTTCCTGATGATGATGTTTTGCTTAAGAAATTAAAAAAAAAACAAACAAAAAACACAAACAAACAACAACCAAAAAAAACCCCCTTTTAGTGGGATTTGTCAGTGTAATGACAAATTTTGTATTGACAGGTGATGAAGGTGATCAACTCTTCTAATGAACATGTAATTAGTATTGGAGCAAGTTTTAATACTGAGGCAGACTCTCACTTGGTGTGTGTGCAGAACAAGCACGGCGTCTATCACACACAGGCAATCAGTGCCACGGGACATCCCAGGAAAGGTAAGAGGTCTCTTGGAGAAAAGTCTCATCTCTAGAGCAGAAATGCAAATTCAGTGTTAGGCTGCACAGAAAATGCATCTCTGGTGGTAGATTAAAATGTGTTTAAAGAGGAGTGAAAGTGTAATGTCAGTTATGACTGACTGGAGCGACACAAAGTGATGCTCACTTCCTTCCTACTTTTTCTAGTTACAGGTGCAAGTTTTGTGGTGTTTAATGGAGCGTTAAAAACATCTTCAGGATTTTTAGCTAAATCCAGTATAGTGGAAGGTAAGAATTTTGTTCTGTTCTCCTCTTAAGAGACTTGGAAAAAAAAATAGCAGCAGTCTTGTGTAAAGTCTTTGTGCCTCAGTAAGCTAAACATTTCTTTTCAGGTTTTTTAACTTTGTATGAAGCTTATTGCAAACAAATGCTGCATAAAAATACATGATAGTTCACCTACTTGTTTTAAAACATTCAGATTTTAACTGTGTTTAATCAGTGCAGGTCTTGTCTTTATGGAACTATTTTCATTGCCATATTGCTGAAATACATATATTGGCATATATATGCAAAAAAAAAATTTCAAAATTAACTTTAAAATTATCTTTTTGAGTTCTGTTGACGAAAAATGTTTTGTTCCTCTTTCATGTAACATTCAGTGCTGTAGGTGGGGAATGGAGTCCTTTTGTGCGTTTATTAATTAGCTGTAGGAGATTGGTGGTCTCAGCAGAATTTAAGCCAAGATTCTGTAAAAAGCTGTGCTGCTTTTCCTGTGGATAATTTGGAATTTTAACTGGTTTTCTTCTAGATGGACTAATGGTACAAATAACACGAGAAACAATGGAGAGCCTACGTCAGGCATTAAGAGACAAGAAGGACTTCAAAATAACCTGTGGAAAAATGGATGCAGGGGACGTGAAGGAATACGTAGATATTTGCTGGGTAGAAAATGAAGAGAAGACCAACAAAGGGTAAATGTACTACCACAGCCAGACATCTGAGAGAATTCTTGCTCCAGTGTTCAAATATCTGCCTTTAGTTTCTTGAAATTAATTTAAGTATTTTTTTGACAGAGAGTGGTTGGTACCAAAGATGGTTTATAGCGTCTTAAACCTGCAAGATTAGGTTCCTGTTAATCCTGTTAGTTCGCTATTTATTTCTTTTTGTACCATCTGTATTTTCATGATGCAAGTCCCGTATTGTATTTTTTTGTAAAGCTGTTTAAATAGCCTTGAAGGATGGCTAAATATTATTTCATAGAAGTGTCTGTATCTACACCATAAAATGTTGTTCCAATTACTAATCATAGTATTGTTTTCCATAGAATTTTAAGCCCAATTGATGGAGAAACAATGGAAGGAACTCAGAGTGAAAAAGCACCACAATGCAGAGACTTCGAAATAGAGGGAAAAGTTATGAAGTGCACCGAAGTGAGTGAATTACATAGTTCTTAAGCCTTTTTTGCTACTTTTTGAGTAATTAAGGGGTAATGTGCTGGTGATACTAAGTGATACTATTAAAATGAGCTGGTTTTATGTGTAGCCGTCCTGCCAGGCAGAACGTTCTCTGCAGCACCTTGGTGAGTTTACATACTTGTCATTTCTCTCCTCTGAAAAAGACTGGAAGTGTGTTAGCACTGACAGCTCTGTAAATGCCTAATGCAGGCATTCCCGTGGTTCCTGAAGGGTTTGGATTGTGTGGATGGAATACTTGGGTGCTTTGCCAGCAGACAAACATCAAAACTTGCTCTGTTCGGTGTTGTGTGACACTGACCTAGTCTTTTTCCTGACTTTGGGATATACCAGGCTGCTGACTGTCCTTCCCTTTCTCTGATCTCAGGTTTACTATTTTGTAAAGGATCATGAACTATCCAGTGCTGTTCCTCACCAGTTTGCTAAAGAGATTGCCACTGCCTGCAGCACTGCTCTTTGCCCTCACCTAAAAACCTTGAAAAATAATGGGATGAATAAGATAGGACTCAGAGTTTCCATTGACTCAGACATGGTAAGCTTTCAGCTTTTATTGCAGATGCTCCATTTCCTCTGAAGTATCTTCCCTTTTAAATACCTCGGATCTCTCCACGAATGTTTCAAGAGTTTTGCCGTACTGCAGATCTAGGCTGAAGATGACATTTGGGGAAGAAGCTGTCTTAGTCATTAGTTTCTCACTTCATGGTAGAAAAATATTCTTTTACTGTGATACAGCACTTTTTGCATAGTCTTGTTAATACAAAAAGTGTTAATTAATATCAATGTTAATATGTTTCCCTCCTAGGTTGAATACTTAGCTGGATCTGGAGGGCACCTTCTTCCACAGAAGTATCTGAATGACTTGGACAGTGCTCTGATTCCTGTGATTCACGGTGGAATGTCAGATCCTACAGCTCTACCATTGAAAATGGAATTAATATTTTCCATCATAGAACACCTGTTTTGATGAGGCTGATTACGTGCATATACTGATTTGCTAGATCTGAACACCAAAGTTGTAATGCTACAAACACTAAAAATGTTACAGTTTCTAAACCTGTTATGTTTTAATAGCTTTCAAACTGTTTTTTTAAAGCCCCTCAGATCCTCTCCGATTCCTCTACCACAAAAGAATTGTAGTTTGTGTCATGAAGTTCTGAAAGTTTACACTTAATACAGGTGCAGAAGAGGGCAGGTTTCGTTACTCTTCACACAGTTGTAGCATTTACTAGGTGTAGTGTAACTCCAAGCCATAGGATCTTGCCTCTTACCCTCACATTAGTGGTTACTACCATTGCTGGGGTTGCGTGTGATCTCTGTGAGTGCTTCCCCCTGCAAGAGCTGGACACTGAAGCAGAGCTGTCCCAGGGCTGTGTCCTTGCACTGCAGCTGTGTGTGAGCCTGTGCAGGGCAGCTCTGGCACCGCAGGGGGAACGCTGCGCGTGGCGTGTGTGGAGAACGACCTCACGCCTGAGGTCCTTAACCTGGGGATGTGATGCTGGTGCTTCAGGAACATGTACTCTCAATTAATGTTTTATAGAGTAACTGTTTTCTTTCTTGTATTTATAAGGATTTATCTAACTTAAATGGATGCTATTTTTATAAAAAGTGCGTTTTCTTTTTTCTTTACTCTGTGTTCAGAATTCCATATACAATTTGACCTTTCAAGGATTAGGAAAAAACAGATTACCCTTGATGTACTCAACGTGTAGCAATAAGTCAGACAAGAATTCTGCAATATTTTTTCTGCTCCTGTCTACTGCTTTTGCCACATTTTAGTAGCCACCTTTACTTTCAGGGAGAACAGATGTATTAAGTATGAATTTTCATGAACAGGTTGATTCTAGTGGAAGGTGACCCTGCCCATGGCAGGTGGGGTTGGAACTCTTTGAAATCCCTTCCAACCCAAACCGTTCTGGGGTTTTTAGTATACCTGAGGTTCTTGCATAGGATGTATTTTTGATACTGGGTCATTTAGATCTATTTATGTATTTGTGATGCATGTGATTTGTACTGAGGTTCATCGAACTGCGGTTGGGGTTTGGTAGCAGCCACACAACTGCTTATCGAGGACAGAACCAAAACTAAATATATACAAGATCTATATTGTTTTCAGTAAAAATGCTGGTACAATTTTATAATGAGAGTATTAAAACTTGGATGCCTTCTTGATGCTAATAGGGGATATTTTATGTTTTTGTATCAAAAACAATTTGTAATTTAACCTAATCTGCTCTGCTGTTATCTGTGCTTTAACACTCCAGTCCTAGAAGGGTTCAGGCTTCAAGATCTTATCCTGGATGGATCTATGCTGACTTCTTCTGAGAAACTGCCGTTAGGGAGAAGAGCTGAACCCAGGCACAGTATGAACAAAACATGTCCTTGTTGGAAACAAGCTGCACCCAGGCCCCCGAGGGAGCCCCAGCATGAGGCTGAACAGCGTTTCGGGTCTGTGATGGGGTCAGGGCACCCGAAGGAACAGCTGCCTCTTGGCACTTAACCTCTACTAACTCCTTTTCAGTAATGATCAATAAAGTTAACTACAGTGCTTGCAATCTCCTGCCTCTTACTTAAAATGAAACAAGGACAGATTTGGAATGTGTGTGTCCTGTCTCTGCAGCTTTCTGGGACCCCTGATGTTGCTCAACAAATGGGATTCATTCCTCAGTGTGCCACCAGCCAGCAGTGACACACGGGAGAGACACCGGGTGTCACATCGGTGCTGGCCAGGCCTGGCTGCTCGGTGTGTTCCACAGCTCCAGCTCACCCCACCGCCCCTTCCCTGCCATTATTCACACACAGAAATAACCCAGAGCTGGGAACTTCCCGAGCACTGCCCCTCTGTTAGCAGTGATTAGGAGCTGCCATAGAGCCTGTGTGACCCCAGACACGCTCTGCTCCTGCTCAGGGGCTGTGCCTGGGCCGGCTCTGTCTGACCTGCAGGCGTCAGTTTTGGCACTGCCAGGAACGGGCTGCAGCTGCAGCAGATCCAGACCCTGAGTATTTTCACAAGTTTGCAATGCATACATGGACGTACACCAACATCCTGATTT
>VWZT01009723.1:875-11971 GCA_013397055.1 Pachycephala philippinensis
GGGGCCGTGTCCCTGGAATCATTCCCACAGGGATGCTCCCAACAAGCCTCTCCCAGCCTGTGCTGGAGTTTGGGAATGCTCCTGCCCTGGTGGAACCTCCTCAGGTTTTCCTGGTCCCACTTCCCAGGCGTGTCCAGGTGTCTCTGGATGGCCCCGTCCTTCCCGTGTCACCCGTGGGGGACAAATCCCCTCTGCACGCCCCCGGTGTCGTGTGGGGCCGGGGCTGCAGCTCCAGAAGGTTCCAGAAGGTTCCAGAAGGTTCCAAAGGCCCCATGGTTGGGGTGTCCCTTTGTGACGCGGGAAAAAGGATCCCCAAAGCGCGACCCCAAAGGGCTCAGGGCCGTTCCCAGGAGAGCCTCTCCCTCATGAGCAGCAGCTCCCGGGATCCCTCCGGAGATGCCCCCGGAGAAGGTGAATCCCAGCTCCCGGAGCTGCTGATCCCAGCAGGGACAGGGGGCGTTGGCCATGGAGCAGGGAGAGCGGGAATCCTGTGGTGCCCCACGGCTGTGCCAGGGGGGACACGGCCGAGATCATCCACAGGGATCCCGAGGGCACGCGAAGAGATCCCAAGGGCACGGGAAGAGATCCCACGGGCTGAGCCAGGGGCACGTCCATGGATACAAAGATCTGCCCCAATGGCTGCACTTAATTATCCAGGAGATGTCCCAAATGGAGGAATTCATCGCCCAGGAGCTGTGCCAGGAGAAAGCCGGGAGACACCGGGAACTGTGCCAAGGGCAAGGCAACGGAGACGAGGATTGGTCCCGATGGGAAGAATCCATCAGCCAAGAGTTGTGCCAAAGGAAGCCAACGGATCCCAAGAGCGGTGCCAAGGGGAAGCCAAGAGATCACAAGAGGAACCCAACAGATCCCAAGAGGAAGCCAATGGATCCCAAGAGGAAGCCAACGGATCCCAAGAGTGGTGCCAAGGGGAAGCCAACAGATCCCAAGAGGAAGCCAACAGATCCCAAGAGGAAGCCAACGGATCCCAAGAGCGGTGCCAAGGGGAAGCCAATGGATACAAAGATCTCTCCCAGTGGGAAGACCTCATCAGCCAAGAGATGTCCCATTGGGAAGACCACACTGACCGAGGGAAAACCGAAACATCCCAAAAGCGGTGCCGACGGGAAGTCAAAAGAGATCTGGAGCTGTGCCAGGGGGAAGCCAAAGGATACAAAACTCTGTCCCAATGGGAAGATTTAATCAACCAGGAGATGTCCCAAATGGAAGAATTTATCAACCACGAGATGTCCCAGGTCAAAGATTTCATCAACCAGATGTCCCAAATGGAAAACTTCATCGACCAAGATCTGCGCCAAGCAAAAGCCAAGAGACACCAAGAATGGTGCCGAGGGAAAGTCAACGGATACAGAACTCCGTCCCAATGGGAAGACTTAATCCACCAGGAGATGTCCCACGTGGAAGAATTCATCAACCAAGAGATGTCCCAAATGGAAGAACTCAACCAAGAGATGTCCCAAATGGAAGAATTCATCAACCAAGAGATGGCCCAAATGGAAGAACTCAACCAAGAGATGTCCCAAATGGAAGAACTCAACCAAGAGATGTCCCAAATGGAAGAATTCATCAACCAAGAGATGCCCCATGTGGAAGAATTCACCGACCAAGATCCGTGCCAAGGGGAAATCAAGAGATATCAAGAGCAGCGTCAAGGGAATGCCAACGGATACAAAACCCTATCCCAATGGGAAGATCTCATCAACCAAGAGATGTCCCAGTGGGAAAGACTTTATTGACCAAGAGACCAAGGACCGGCCAACGGAGCAGGGAACAAACACATTCTCACCCCACCATCGAGATCAGCGCCCTCCAGCCCTGCCCATCCCGATCTCCGGGGCCGTTCCCACACCCACGGCTGCTCTCCGGACCCCGGGACCGATCCCACCTTGGAGAATTTCAGCATTCCCAGGGAGTTAATCCAAGTTTCGCACCCCGCTGAAGCCCACGAGGAGAAATGGTTCCCATGTGCTCCCCAAAGAGGCAGCGGGAGCCCCACGTCCTGGCCCTGGGTAAAGGAATTAATTAAAGGAATTAAAGGAATTCCTGCTGCGGCTCCGTCGGCTGCTAACGAGCCCCAGGAGGGGTTGAGTGCTCCGGAGGGGTCCCCAAGTTTGGAATGTCACTGTGGAACTGAGGGGGCTGGGGGCAGGGACTCATGGAATTGTTCGGGTTGGAAAAACCCGCTGAGCCCATCGAGTCCAACTGCCCAGGCCACCACTGACCACGTCCCCAAGTGCCACATCCACAGGATGGTAAATCCCTCCAGGGATGGGGATTTCACCACTGCCAGGGCTGGACAGCCTTTTCCAGGAGGAAAATTCCCAATATCTCACCTGAACTTCCCCGGGCACAGCTTGGGGCCGTTCCCGCTCCCCGGGAGCAGATCCCAATTCCCACCTGGCTCCAAGATTTCAGGGAGTTGTGGAGAGCCAGAAGGGTCCTTGCTGAGCCCCTTCCCAGCTCCCTCAGCTGCTCCTGGAGCTCCAGCCCCTTCCTTGGACTCTCTCCATCGATCCCTGGATCTCTATTGTCATTCAAACTTCCCAAACCCCGAGGAATGACCCCAAACTCCAGCCCCGGGTGGTGGTAACTATACAGTAAGAACATTTATTTCCTGCGGACACCTGGAACAGTCTCTCCCACGCCGGATGATCGGAGACACAAATCCAACCCCCGGTGGCTTTGGGTTTAGTCTGTTCCCAGCTCCAGTTTTTTACACCACGGATGCTCCATCCTGACCCCAAATGACAAAGGAAATCCGAAGACACGGAACTGACTGGCCCCCAAGTGTCGTTCCCAGGAAGGTCCTTCCGTGTTCCCATCACCTGGAGCTCGGCTCCTCGCCGCCGTTGTCCTGCTGCTTGGCCATGAATTTCTGTGGATGGAAAAAGAGAAGAGCTGCAGGGATATTTTGGGATCATCCCCTAAAACCAGGGCAGGCCCAGGAACACCCCGACCAGGTTCAGTTGGCTCCTCCCACCACCAAGGTGGGATTTATCCCATAAAACCCCAAATTTGGCTCCCAGGATGACATCAACACTGGAAGCTCCTGAAGGGAAGGTGGCCAAATCTCAGGGATCTGGATTCCCCACAATCTGGGCACGGATAAAATACCCCATATTCCCATGGTCTGTGTATTCCCAAACCCCGTGAAGCGTGAAGGCAATTCCCCGCACCCCGAATCCAAGGATTTGGGGGGATATTCCCGTGTTCCCGGGCGGTACCTCCATGTTCTGCCGGTGCAGCGGGGTCCTGCAGTGGGTGATCATGGAGGGTTCGTCGGCGTAGAAGAGGGAGCAGATCTGGCAGAAGAATCCAGCCTTTGGCACCAGGATATCCAGAGCTGAGGATACACCACAGTCACCACACACAGCTCCGAGGAATATTCCAACCTTTAGCCAAACCCGGGGAATTTGGGATTCTTCAGGGGGAAACGACAGTTCTGGAGCGCTCCAAAAATCAGGTTTTTCACCCAAGCTGGTCCCTGCCCTGTTTCAATCCCCAGGTCATCTCCATTTCCAATAAATACATCGTTTTCTGGGAATAGAGCAACCAACCCCATGGAAGTTGGAGCAGTTCGCAAAGGACTGACCCCATGGAAAAGTGATCCATGTTGGAGCAGTTCCTGAAGGACTGACCCCATGGAAGAGTGACCCACATTGGAGCAGTTCCTGAAGGAAAGACTCGGTGGAAAAGAGACTCATATTGGGGCAATTCCTGAAGGACTGACCCCATGGAAGCTGGAGCAGTTCCCGAGGGACTGACCCCATGGAAAAGTGATCCATGTTGGAGCAGTTCCCAAAGGAATGACCCCATGGAAAAGTGATCCATGTTGGAGCAGTTCCGGAAGGAATGACCCCAAGGAAGTTGAAGCAGTTCCTGAAGGACTGACCCCATGGAAAAGTGATCCATGTTGGAGCAATTCCTGAAACACTGACCNATTCCTGAAACACTGACCCCATGGAAGCTGGAGCAGTTCCTAAGGGACTGACCCCATGGAAAAGTGATCCATGTTGGAGCAGTTCCTGAAGGACTGACCCCATAGAAAAAGGAACCCACACTGGGGCAGTTCCTGAAGGAATGACCCCATGGAAAAGAGACTCATATTGGGGCAATTCCTGAAGGACTGACCCCATGGAAGCTGGAGCAGTTCCTGAGGGACTGACCCCATGGAAAAGTGATCCACATTGGAGCAGTTCCTGAAGGACTGACTCCACAGAAAATTGAGCCATGATGGAGCAGTTCCCGAAGAACTGACCCCATAGAAGCTGGAGCAGTTCCTGAAGGACTGACCCCATGGAAGGGTGACTCATGTTGGAGCATTCCTCAAGGAATGACTCCATGGAGAAGTGATCCACGTTGGAGCAGTTCCTGAAGAAGAGACTCCATGGAAACGTGACTCATGTTGGAGCAGTTCCTGAAGGAATGACTCCATGGAAAAGTGATCCACGTCGGAGCAGTTCCTGAAGGACTGACCCCATGGAAGCTGGAGCAGTTCCTGAAGGACTGACTCCACAGAAAACTGAGCCACGATGGAGCAGTTCCCAAGGACTGACCCCATGGAATTCACTCCATCCCCACATTCCCATTTCACAGCTCTGGCAGCAATTCCCTCCTTTCCAGACACTGAATGTTGGGAATAAAACTCGCCCCAGGATGGGGACGCTCAGGAGACACCACACTGGGCTAATAACCAACAATTCCACCTGGATTTGGGAATTTTAGGGGAAAAAAAGAATTTTCCATGGGAGGCTTCCAAGTTTAACCAACTGGTTAAACAAGGATTTGGAGGAGCCAAGAAAAACCACGGATTCTGGGCCCTGACTTTGAGGTTCACTGTGGTTGTGAGGCACGGGAGGAATTTTCCAAAGGGCAGGAAAGAATCTTCCAGCCAGGAAAACCCGGAGCGTTTGGGGTGGTTCCTTTGGATTTACCTTTGGGAGTGCTCTGCGTCTTGGGGGCGCCTGGAAAAGTCGTTTTCTTCTGCTGAGACTTTGGTTCTGCATCTCCTGATCCCAGCTGAGCTGCTGGAGACAGAAATGAATGTTGGGATGGAATCATGGAACGAGGGAATGGAATTGTGGAATGATGGAACGGAATCACGGAATGATGGAGCAGAATCATGGAATGATGGAACGGAATCGTGGAATGGTTTGGGTTGGGAGGGACCTGAAGGACACGGACAGGGACATCTTCCACCAGCCCGGTCCAACCTGGCCTCGAGGCTCCTCACCTTTTGGCTTGGAGATTTCAGCCATTTCCTCCTCGGGATTGGTATCTCCCAGAATTTCTATTTCTTCTGGTCCTGCAACGGCAACGATATCTTCATCATCTTCATCCTCGGGCGGGTTTTTCCCCGGGAAAGCGTTTTCTTCTTCCTCGTCGCCGACTTCATCGACTGTAACAAAGTTTAGTTCCTCTTTGAGGTGATTGAAGTCAGCCAGGAAATCATCCTCATCCTCGTTAACCTCATCCAGAGTCACCAGGGGATTGTCCTCGTTGTCCTCCTGGATCTCATCCACGGTCACCAAGGCGTTGGGATCGTCGGGCACCTGGGAGGCCGCGCAATCCCCGCGATTGGCCTTTCCCTCCTCGGCGCTCAGCTCCGTGGGCTCGTTGAGGGGCAGCTCCTCCACCTCCCCGATCTCATCCACGGTCACCAAGGGCTCGGCCTTCAAATCCCGCTCCTCGAATTCCGCCCGGGGCCCGTCCCTGTGGGAGCCCGGCTCCTCGTGCTCCGAGATCTCGTCCAACGTCAGCAGCGCCTGCGGATCCTTCGCCGCTTCCGACAGCTCCTCCTCTTCCACCACCTCATCCACCACCACCAGGCCCTGGGGGTCGACGCCCGGCAGCGGCACCGGGGCGTCCTCCTCCTCCCCGATCTCATCCAAGGTGACAAAGGACAGCTCACCTTCGGCCGCGCTCGCTCCGGAGCTCTTCCCTTTCCTCTTCTTGGCCGCCGGCTCCGAAGGGTTGGGTTTGGGAGCTTCTTTTCTCTTGCCCCTCGGGGGGTTTCGCCGCGGCGTCACCGGAGACTCGACTTCCTCCACCACCTCGTCCACCGTGACGAACTCGTCCAGGTTGAACGGGAAGAGCTCTTCCTCCTGGGAAAAATGGGAATGGAACAACGTTTGGAAGTCGTCCTCAGGAGGGACGGCCATACGTTGGATCCAAGGGGGAAAAAAAAACAAACCCAAAATTAGTTTGAGGGTAAAAGAAAGTGTTCAGAGCTTAAATCCCAGCCTTGTGGTGAGTAATTAATTTAATTAAGTTTAGTTCAGGAAACCAGAGCCCTTGGAAAAATTGCAGGGGAACAACAGGGGATGGAATTGAGTGGGGAAAGTTCAGTGGGGAAAGTTCAGTGGATAAAATTCAGTGGATGAAATTTAATGGATAAAATTCAGTGGATGAAATCCAATGGATGAAATTCAGTGGATGAAATTCAATGGATGAAATTCAATGGATGACATTTAATGGATAAAATTCAAAAGATAAAATTCAATGGATGGAATTCAATGGATGACATTTAATGGATGACATTTAATGGATAAAATTCAATGGATGAAATTCAACGGATGAAATTCAATGGATAAAAATTCAATGGATAAAATTTCAGTAGATAAAATCCAATGGATGAAATTCAATGGATACAATTCAGTGGATAAAATTCAATGGATGAAATTCAATGGATACAATTCAGTGGATAAAATTCAATGGATGAAATTCAATGGATACAATTCAGTGGATAAAATTCAATGGATGAAATTCAATGGATACAATTCAGTGGATAAAATTCAATGGATGAAATTCAATGGATACAATTCAGTGGATAAAATTCAATGGATGAAATTCAATGGATAAAATTCAGTGGACAAAGTTCAGTGGATAAAATTGCACGGATAAAATTCCATGGATAAAATTTCTGCCAATTCAAAGCTCTGGCTCCAAAGGAATGGGTGCCCCACCCCAAATGATGCCTCTGTTTCCTTCAATGGATAATTCAGAATTTTTGTTACTCTTTCTCCCAAAATATTCCATCCTACCCTCAAATTTTTGTGGATATTTAACACGGGAAGAGGGAAAAAACTCTTGCCCAGCTGAACTCAAAGGCCAAGGCGAGCTGGAAGTAGGAAAATAATCTGAAACTCAAGGGGTTTGTGCCTTTTCCTCCTTTTCCTTTCTAAAATCCTAAAGAAAATTGGGAAAAGGAAGAGCCTGGCTCCATTTCCACTGGAATCAAAAAATCCTGTGCTTTTTTTTTCCCTGGAAAGGAGCCTTTGGTTCTTATCCTGTGATATTCCAAAGCCTTTTCCAAAGGGTGCAGAGCTCTCTCCTGGGATGGACTCCCACATCTGGGAAAGTTCTGTTGCCATCGACTTCCTGAACACCCCACAGAGGTTTTTGTGGATTGGGATTAATAAAGGATTCAGGCTTCCAACTTTATCCCAGAAATTCCTTTTCCAAGGGTGCACGAACCGCCTCATCCCGATCCAGAGCATGGAAAATCCCAAGGATCCATGCCCAGAGGGAGGGAGGGGCCATTTCTGATGCAAGCTGGAAGAGCTGCCTTGGGAAAAGGGATTGGACACCAGGAGCTGGAAAACTGGGATTTGGGACACGTTTGGGTGATGGATTTATGGGATCTGATCCCAGCTGGGGCCTCCCAGCTCCGTGAGCCCGGAAATAGGGACCGAGGGATCCAAAGGGAAATGGATCCCAAGCGATTCCAGCATCCCATGGACACTGGATGGAAAAAGGGCAGGAATGGTGATCCCAGTGTTGGAGGAAAGATTCCCGACATCAGGAATGTCATGGAATCCTGGAATGGTTTGGGTTGAAAAAGACCTTGAATCCCATCCAATCCCACCCCCCGGAACATCAAAAATCCACTTTTCCCTACATTCCATCCCTTTAATCCCATTCCAACCCTTTAATCCCATTCCATCCTCACCTCCTTCTGTTTTCCACCGCCGCCGGCGCCGCTTTTCCAAGCCGCGGCACCGCCCCCACCAGGAGCCTGCAAAATGAGCCAAAAATTCCCATCAAATCCCAGGAAATGCCAACCCTCACCGAGCACAGCCGCATTCGGCCCCGAGGAGCTGCTCTGGGATGTTCCCACGGCTCCGGAGCCGCTCCAGGGATTTGCCACCAACAGGAGTCACCCGGCTCAGGAGCCTCTTTTCCGGGAGCGAGGTCGGTGCAGGGCTTGGCAAAGCAAATTCCAGCTCCCCAAAGGACACACAGCTCCTTCCTTCCCCTTCGGAGCTGCTCCGAGGAATTCAGTTAGGATACAACCAAGGAATTCAGTTAGGATACAATCAACGCTCGCTTCCGGAACAGTTTTTTCCATAGGATTTTCCAACCAGTTACACCCTGGTGTTGCAGCTAAAAGGCAACTGGTCACCCAGCAGCTCCTCTGGGATTTATGGAAAAGGAAAAGGGAGTGTGATCCCAGTCTCCCGGAGCGGGAGAAGCACAGGGAACACCGGCATTCCTGCCCTCCTCACCTGATTCCCGCCGGGATCTTCCTTGGTGCCCGATGTTCCACTCTCTCCCTGCTTTGAAGCAGTCCTAGATTCCAGCTGGGAATCCTTTTCCTGCTGGGATGAGCTCCTCCCGCTGTCCCCCTGTCCGTCTGCTCCGGAATTTCCATTCCCTTTCCATTGGCCGCTCCCAGATCCCGGCAGAGCCGCGCCTTTGGGTGGGATTTTCCTCTCCGGCCCCGTTTGGCCCCGCGGCTCCGCTTTGGGGGGGATTTTCTGCTCCCCAGCTTTCCCCACGGAAGGCTCGCTGATCCTGACTGGAATTCTCTGTTTTAGGATATCCGGGACGGACACCACCGCCTTCAGAAGGGTTTTCCCCATGCAAGATTCCTTGAGGGACGCAGCGGGATTTGCCGGAGCCGCCACGCGGCTTTCTTCGGATTTTACCGCTCCCATCCCTTTATTTTGTGGGATTTTCCCCAAACTTCCCGCCTGGCTGTTGCCACCAACATTCCCAGAGTTTTCCAGAGCAGCCCCACCCCTGGCTGATGATTTTCCAGGTGGTTTCTCCAGCTCCGCTCCAGCCTTGACCAAAATCTTCCCGGGATTTTCCCCCGCAGCTCTGAGCGCCGATTCCTCCGCTTTCCCCTCTCTCTCCGCTCCGACCACGTCCGTTTTTTTCCCTGGAGCATCCATAGATTTTGGGACAGCTTTCCTCTCCGTGGATGCTTCATGGCTGCTTTTTCCAGCCTCGGGAACGGGATTTTTTTCCGGAGCAGCCAGCTCCGAGCCGGGCTGGGTGACACCGGATGCCACCGCGTCCGCGGGAGCCTCATCCGAGCTCGGGAACGTCGCTCCAGGGATGGCTCCCGGCGGCTCTCCAACCGCTGGATCCCCCTCAGCCTTCCTGGATGATTCCAGAAATTCCACGGAGGGCTCCTCATCCTCCTTTTTCACTTCCAACTCCACCTCGGGATGAGCCTCTTCCTTCCCCGGTTTCTCTTCCGACCTCGCTCCGGCGGGAACCACGGGAATTCCGACGCCGCGATCCGCGCCCTCCGAATCCGTCCCCGAGGGCGATTCCCTTGCTGCTGCTCCCGGTTGGGATTCGGGAATTTCGGGTTGTCCCACAGGAATCTCCTCTGGGACATTCGGCCCTTTCTTGGGCTCTCCCAATGGATTTGCAGCTGCTCTTTGCACCGTTCCCGATCCCTCTGGAATTTTTTTCCAGCCAGAGCTAAATGCATTTAAAAGAAACAGAAGAAATCAAAGGGTGCGTGGAGAATTCCACAATTCCCAGCAAAATCTCGATGTCACTGGTTCTGGGTTTTCCTGGAGCATCGGGAAAATGGGGATTGGGAGTTCTGCGGTCAAAAGTGAGAAATGGAGGTGAATAATTCAGGCTTTGGTGATGATAATTCCCTTCAGGGATGAATCAGGAATTAATCCCCTCGGAGACCTCAGGCCTCGGGAAATTTACATCCCGCAGAGGGAAAAATGGGAATATCCAAGCAAAATGGAGCTCCTGGATAAGGGAATCAGCAGAGCTTTGCTCTGGCTGCAGTCCCCAATCCCAAGAGCTCTGCCGGGAGGAGCAGCTTGGGATTTGGGATCGGTTTTGGGATTGGTTTGGGTTGAAAATCCCTGTTTTCCATGGAGAACCCCCTGGGATAACACAGGATGGAGCTTTCTGGGAATTTCAGAGACAATCCTGAGAGCTCTGCTGTGAGGGGGAGGTTGGGATTTGGGATTGGTTTTGGGATTGGTTTTGGGATTGGTTTGGGTTTAAAATCCCTGTTTTCCATGGAAAACCCCCTGGGATAACACAGGATGGAGCTTTCCAGGGAATTTCAGAGACAATCCCAAGAGCTCTGGCGGGAGGAGCAGGTTGGGATTTGGGATCGGTTTTGGGATTGGTTTGGGTTGAAAATCCCTGTTTTCCATGGGATAACACAGAGCACAGGATGCACCTTTCCAGGGAATTTCAGAGACAATCCCAAGAGCTCTGCCGGGAGGAGCAGGTTGGGATTTGGGATCGTTTTTGGGATTGGTTTGGGTTGAAAATCCCTGTTTTCCCTGGGATAACACAGAGCACAGGATGCAGCTTTCCAGGGAATTTCAGAAGGAAAGAATTCCCAAGGAATGAGGTTGGGAAGCTCCGGAATTCGGGATGGTTTTGGTCAGGATCCCGCCAGTCCCAGAATTGCAGCAGGGATGGGATGGATTCGGGGTTGAGGGGAGGGTTCACGAGGCGAGGGCAAACACGGAGCAACAAAAAGATGGGAAAAGGCAAATTCCAGGAAAATCAGCAGCTCCAAGGCTTCCTCCAGACCCATGGATACAGAGGAGAGAGGATTTGGGATGGGAATTCTGCTCCCAAAACTTTCAGAATCGGAATTTAACGCTGGAAAAGTCAGGATTGGCCATGGGAGTGGGATTTGGGATGGGAATTCTGCTCCCAAAGCTTTCAGAATCGGAATTTAACCCTGGAAAAGTCAGGATTGGCCGTGGGAGCGGGATTTGGGATTCATGGAAAGCTGCCACCTGTGGAGAAGGCTGGAGTTCAATTAAATTAATTAATTTAATTAATTA
>VWZT01009728.1:0-19616 GCA_013397055.1 Pachycephala philippinensis
GGTGTAAAACTTCGTTTCTTCTATCTCCCTCTATTTCCCCCCCATAAAATGAAAACAATAGAAGTTGCATTGCAAAATACTGTTAGCAGTTACGTTATAGTGGGGGGGATGATTCTGGCTCTATTTATTGAACACATATAATGTATACAGGTTGTCCAGGGAAGCTCTGGCTGCCCTGTCCCTGGAAGTGTTCAAAGGCAGACTGGATGGGCTTGGAGCAATCTTGTCTAGTGGAAGGTGTCCCCATGGCAGAGGGGGGAATGAAATGAGCTTTAAGATCTTTTCCAACCCAAACCCTTCTGTGCTTAGATTCCAAATGTTCTTTTCCCGGTTAAGTAAAGGTGGCTCATCCACCTAAGTCAAGACTCATTTTTTTTTTTTTCTTAATTGATAATTCTGATGAAGTGTTATGGAACCAAGCTCATTGGTGCCCCTACATGCTACCAGCCCCTGACAGAGAACTGGGTCGTTGTATCCATAGCATTAGAATTTGGAAATCGGTACTCATTTTCAACCACAGTAGTTACTGGGGCCTTGGTACATCTTTCAGCTCTGTTTATGCTCCACATAATTAATGACATTTGTGTTAGCTCAGTAAGCAGAGCATCTGTCTTTCAGTCTGGGCCCCGATTCCTTGGGAAGTGTTTCTAATTTAAGATTGGTGTGAGGCAGGAACTCAGAACTGACCATACTTGCAGCTCAGTGTGAGCAGTGACGCTCCTCTGAGGGAGTAACTTCCTCTTGCTTGTCACAACATTTGTATTCCAGTGTTACAGGCAGTGCCTGTTGCTGGTATTTTGAGGCTGACATATGAGCATTTGCCTTCAGCCTGTAAAACTGGTTCTCCCTATGGCCTGACAGTGATGGAGTTTGCTGAGTTTCTCCTAAGGCTCTAAAACTCTGGAGGGTGAAGTTTCTGTTTTGCAAAGTGCAGTCTCATATCTGAGTTTTTATGTAAGTGGTAAATGCTTTAATCTTGTTTTGCACGTTGTTTTTATTAATAGCTGTAGTGGTTCCCAGTGGTTGTAGGATAAGTGTTATGTAAGGGTAAAATTGGAAGTGTTCTGCAGCCTTTGTGTGCCTGGCTGAGTTAACATCAACAGTGGATTAACTGCCTCCATTGGAGGTAAAGTAGATAATTAAATAACACCACAATTATATGGCATATGAGGGTAAGTGTTGGCATTTTTTTTGGTATTCAGACTGTTTGTTCCTGTAATACTCAAACTCACTCTGTTACTCTTGTCTTTAGATTTAATTTGCTGCAGTGCTCATCAGAATCCAACACGAGACAGTGAAATACTGCAGCACTGTTGGTCATAACAGCCTGTCATGCAGCACCCTGGATATGCTTTGGTTTCTTGCCAAATTAAACAGTAGTTCTGCTCTTAGGAAGTACCAGCTTCTAGGTAAGATATCATTTTCCTGGCTAGCATTAATTCTACCACTCCTTGTGTAGGATTGCTGCTGATAAGCACTCAAAGGACAATAAGAAAGGCTCATGATAACAATAGTTGCAGAGAGCCTGATAACAGATTTTGTGATATGTTTCTGCTAACAGTTGAAATAAATGTAGTTTTGAGCATGGTCTCCTAAAGTGCTGCAGCCCCAGTGTAGGCAGGAGGTTATCACAGTGGTTTATCAAACACAGAACAAGTATTCATTAAAGGCACAACAATATTGATAGGGATATGTGGCAGGTGGACAGGCAAACGTGAGCTGAAAGTTTTAAAACCCATCATGTCCCAAAATCTGAACTGTTCTTATTGTAGTCTGACAGTTGAGATCACAGGATACATCCAGGGTTAAATGAATTCCAAATTCAATGCTGAAATAGCAGAACTTTTGATGTGTCATCAGCAATGCCTAAATACACATGTATGCAGATGTACTGTGTTATCCTGAAAGGAGAATAATCCTGAATTTAAGATTATTCTTTCAGATCTTTCTCCCTCATACCCCAAAAGATGTATAGAAAAGCTTACTAAGTACTTGTAATCAGTATAGAGTACAGACAAAGGCTTTTTGCTAATGGTTTATTCAGCAATTGGAGTGTTCCTCTTCAGTGTATTCAAACAGCATCTATTACTAGTAGTGGGGATCCCCATCAGAGAAATTATTCATGATCTTGTGGTCAGCCCAGCAGCAAGGAAGTCCCAGCTGTGGATTCTTGAGGTGTAAGGAACAAGTCTTCTAAAGATCATATGGAAGCTCTTCTCAGACCAGCTCTAGTCAAGGGCTCAAGCTCTAGTTCCCCCCAGGGAAACTAAAGCCCAGCACAACACGTTTCATCAGAGAACTGGGTAAATGCAGAAGTCGTGGCAAATGAATTGCTGCTTTGCATGCTATGGTTGGTGAAAGTGAGGGTGGCTTGTTTGGAGTTTAAACAACAAATTGAAATTCGTGAAGACACTAAAAGTGACGCAGTAGTTGAAGACAGTGAAAAGCAAGAGCGAGGGTGATGTGAGGTGTAAAACCCAGAAAGCAATAGAAATAAAGCATGAGAGGAAATTCGCTTCAGGCAATTGTTAGCAAAAAGTATGGATCTGTATATTCAGTAATAAAAATTTCTTATATGCAGTGGTTTGGGGAGGGAGGGGAGAATGGTTTACTATTCAAGGTTGTTTTGCTTTTGGGTTAAATCTGTGAGTTCAGCTTACTGTTACTGTTAGGGCTAACACTCCTGCATGTTATCCTGCAGGTCTAGAAGGCCAGGGGCTGAGATCTTAAATTGCATTATTAAGAGAAGTGCAGAGTTCCTTGGGCTGTCCATCGCTGGCCCCAGCACCGCAGTTAAAGCTTCGGCTCTGACTGCAGCCCGCTGCTGTTTCACAGCTACAAGTAGGTCACGAAGCACAGATGGCCTCGCTGCCAGGGATGTGTGGAGTCTGCAGTCCCCTTGCAGGCTATTCCCTCTCTGCGCTCTCTCCCTTTCACACAGCTAGGCTGGAGACAGTGGAAGGAATTCTCGTGCTACCACCTATTTTATCTTGTGCTCACTGAGGCTGAAGGCAGAGAGCAGAGCTAGGACAAATAGTGGGAGTGAAAGTAATGATGGGGCTGTTAGAAGGGAGGCTGGGCTGGGCTGGTGCTTCATGAAATAGGGCATCACTGTATTAGGAGGCTTCCTGGGCCTGACATGTCTGCACCCAGACTGACAGGGGCCCTCATTCCTGCAGAGCTGCTGTGCTTGAGCTCTAAAGCAAAATGGAACAATGCTGTCAGTGTGCAGGTATTAACTTGTCCTTGTTCTTGCAGCATCACAAGCCCTGTCCATTCTTCATGTGTTTATCCATAGAATGGCCCTGGGGGTACAGCTGTGCTGGGCTAATTTTATGGGTACCCTTTAAAATTTCTTGCTAAGTGTAATGGCTAAGGTCCCACATTCACCAGCACACGGCCATCTCCCTGTTTATTTCTCCATCCACTCCCTTATCCTTACTCCTGTGAGCATCTCCAAGAGCTGCAGAGCAACAGCAGCTCACCAGAACACTCCGGGTACATACAGCATGGCACCTGCCCACACTGTTACCTGAGCACTTTTATTTGCAGCATTTCATTGCTTTTCACATTTTCATTAAGTACCTTTAAATATTTTTTTAATGCTGCCACACAAAGTTTTAAGCAGCATGCCACCAACATCTGCAGTTAGGAAATTCATAGTGCTGGAAGTGAGACAAGGCACAGGTTGTGGTGACAGAGCAGCTGGAAAGATCAAGTTCAGCTGATTGCTACTGGGAAACTCTAAAGTTGCATGTATTTACAATTCTTTTCTATAAGCATGTGAAAATACTTAAAAGAATGGGCTTTTTAGTGCCATTTTAAGCCAGAGAAGCTTTATCATGATTTTTCTGCATGTGTTGGGGCATTTGTCCAGAGCTTTACACTAGGTTACAAGAAAAGGATGCAGCAGCAGTGACTAGCCAGTCCTACTCTCCTGCCCTTGGGCTGCTTAAGACTGAAAATGTGACTGAAATTTCCTTTCTTTTTCTTCTTTAAGCACATAATAGAGAGCAACGAGTGTCCAGCCCAAGTCCAGTCGCGTGGTTACAGCTTTAGTCAGTAGAGGGAGTATGGATGCCTGGGTTAAAGCCACACAGGTCACCCGTGACATCCAAGAGAATTGACTTTCTCCCAGAATTCCTCTTTTGTCTGCAAAACCAGGTGAATTCTCTACACGTACATTTTTTCTAGATGCCAAAATGCGGCTGTTGGCTCCTAATGCGGTTGATGAAGCTGAAACTATAGGAGAGGGGAATGATCCTTCCTGCTCGCCATGCTTTTCTTCTCGTGCAGCCTCCTGGGCTCACTTGTCTGTTTGCACCTGCAGCTAGGGCTGGAATGGAGCATCACCTTTTCTCGTCCGTGTCAGGGTCTTACGTCACCATTAGTGACTGTAGCAGGGTTCTGCTTGCCTCCAGCGAGGACACAGCCTCTGGCTTTTCACTGAGGAAGCTGAGAAAGTGATTCTGTGCATGACTTGCTACTAAACCTAGATGTTGCAAAGAGCATCCTGCAGAGCAAGTGCTTGCTGGGGCTCCCTTGTGTAGGGGGAAGGATCATGAAGAAGAAAGAACCTAATGGCTCTGTGAACTTTCTACTTGAAGACTCAGCCCCAAGCTGGTGCAGAACCAGAGGAGTGATTTGGGGGCTTTGATGAATGGTACAATCCAAGAGTTTGAAATGGAGGTAGACAATCTGGGTTCATCCATTCTTTGACCAGTGTGCCACTTTCTTTGTGTTTTCAGATGTAACACTTGGTCTGTGTTTCCCATAAAAATGGGAATGTGGACTGGCTTGATTTATGTTTATCAGAAACTTGAAAAGAAATTTGCAACAAATTTGATATAAAGTGGATTGTACTTTTTAATGTTACAGTATTGCTTGACTTCTGGTGAGACACTATGCAGCTACAATCCAGCACAATACTGCCAGAGTGCATCCAGCATTTGTACTTTCTTGTGCTCATTCCTTGCATCAGCAGTCTGGGAACATTCTTCTCTGACTGCCCCTAATTGGTACTGCATGACATTATGCAACCCATTTCAGCTGTATCTAGTCTCTTAAATGCTGGGCAAAACTTGATCAGAGACTTTGTTTGGCTGAGTGCAACAGAATAAATCTTAACATTCATCCGCATTCATTTTGTATGTGTCACAGATGGAAATGCAATAATGTTGTTGTTTATCGACAGTCCAGGACTTACCAAGCTGTGGAACTCTGGATTCATTCAAGTCTGCAGAGCACGGATTTAGAAATATCAGAAGGAAGAGCTGCTGTATTCCAAGCCATCAAGTTCCTAAAGCATATAGGAGGAATTTAGCAAAGGTTAAGGTAAGTGTTGAGTCTTGTTTGGTTTAGAGTGCTCATGATAGAAGACGTGAGAAAAATCTGACAAAAATAAAAAAGGAGTTATTATCTTTGGATCTCTGTGTGCATAGGTGATTTTTTTTACTCCAAATGTTTGGTGTGGTTTTGCCTAGATGAGGAATGAAAAACAGGACTTGTACTCTTAAGGTTAGTTTTAATGGCTGCATATCAATTTGTGATTGAAATGATGACTTGGTCTAGTAAGTCTAGAGCCAAATACCAAAACATGCAGTTGATTGTCCGAGGAGAAAATGGCTTGTGAACCCTTCCTTAGTCTGACATGAAAGGACACAGTCCTATGTTACTGGGTGAAGGTGTATTCTGGTTTATGGGGTTAAAGTCCAACAAAACCCTGGTGCTGCATGAGCTGGCACTGCACAGTTAGAGTTGGCCCCAGGGCTCCAGGCAGCCTCTTTCAAAGGAGCTGTGACAGGACATTCCTGTGCAGGTAAGCCTTTGTTTATTAGCCCTGCAATCCAGTCTCTCCTCCACCTGGGTTAACTCCCTAAATTTAAGTCTGCTTCCCTAAATTAAACCTTAATTAGGTTCACTGTATCCTTCGATTTAAGACATTTGTTGTTTATTGTTTCCAGTTATCACAGAAGTCTGAGAAATAGGGGAGGGGAGAAAAAGCTCTTTCTTGCATTAGTCACTTGGGCTGTGCCACTTCCAAGTGAACAAATCCTGTCTGAGCGTGCCTTATACAGTAAGTGGGACTCATCTGCAGGTTTGAACACAGGTTGGATAACCTCCTGGTGTTTAGACACTTCCCTGAAGATGCCTGATTTCCCTGCAGCCTGGTTGCTCTTTTTGCTGACCTGTAAGATGGTGGTTTCCTCTAAAACATAAACACAACAGGAAAGGGCACTAAATTCTAATATTGGGAGAGCTCCATTGAAGCAGCAGTCATTTTTCACTTCACTGTTGCATTTAGCCGCTATGTAAGAACCCAACGAGACAGGTATCTAGTATCAGTAACTCTTGCTTTAACGGTAATAGAGTTAACCTGATCAATTAAACATTAGCTTCTATATCTTTCTTCTGTATTTTTTAATCTGTACTTCCTCAAAGCAGCTTTAACTGTGGCAGGAGGAGAAATCCTTGTATCAGTCTCCTTTGTTCCGTGCACCCACAGCACCTCAGAGTGTTTGGGTTACATAGAAGAGGCACCGATCCAGCGTCCTTGGTTGTTTGCAGAGCTTTGATCATAGGGTAAAAAGATTCTGTTGCAATTGGCTTGGAGAAGTCTGAAACCATTTTGTACACATGGATTGTTGATTTAATTTAAGGGTGGTTTTTTAGGGTTTTTTGTTATTAAAATTTCTATCTGCAACAGTAAGCTTAAGTGATGCTTGCACTGATAGAGAATTATTTCTTCCTCCTCTTACCCCCATACCATAAAGAGCACTTTAAATATAAATTTACTTTTTATCTAATCACACCACATGTCATTATTAATCCATATATTTTGCTGCTACCCAGGAAAGCCTTGCATATAAAATGTTGACATTATTAAATGAATGTTTGCTGCTGCATTCCAGGGTGCATTTTTCTGCCTCTCCTCATGTGTGTGAGTTTTTATTGTGTTGGTTTTCCCCCTTCCTTTCATTCTGACTGCTCTGCTATGACTTGTTTCTCATTTGCTCAGCCCTACCGGGGAGGTATTCTGGGGGCTAATATTCATTAGGCAGTAATTAAAGCAATGAAGGAGGGATGTTAATGTAAAATACTACATTTCTTCTGTAATTTTCAAGAGATAACTCTTCTCCATGTGTCCTCTTTTAGGAAGTCTGTCAGAAAGTAACAGGTAGCATCTTTCTTTCCCTGAAGATTCCAGAATTCATGAGGCAGAGTTCAGGCTTCTCAGAAAATTCTTATTACAGTGTCCTGTGCAAAATAATTAAAGTTCAGAGCCAGTCAGTGCTGATGGAAAGGCTCCTGAGGGGAGGCACAGCCTGTGCTGGGTGTTGGGTTTGAGCTGTGAGGGACTGATGGTTGTTCCTGTGCACGCAACTAGAAGTGACCAATGGCATCTCCACCTTCACATTGTCTTCTCAGGAAAGCAAAGCATTGCAGAGGATTTTTTTCTCTACTGATATTAAGGGTAGTCTGTTATTGGGGCCACAAGGAAATGGAAGAGGGCTGTCTGGCTATCTGGGAAGAGATCTCTTTCCCCATGAAAGTGTTTATTTTGGGCACAGGTGTGTTCCTGTTTTGAAGGCACCTGCAAAACAGTCTTTAGAGTGATGTGATTTTGGGACATGAGAGGAGTGTGGCAAAGTGGGGAGAGGAATTACCCAGAGAACTCAAAGCAAGGGCTGGGGTAAATATTAAGCTCTCCCAACTAAACCTTGGAGGGATCCCATCCTGTAATGCATCCGTGCTGACTGCACATCTTGGATTCCACCTCTAAGGCAGTGACTCCCTGCAGGATCCCCACTGCAGGATACCAGCTGAGTTTATCCCCTGCTGCTCTGGGTCACCCTGCGGACATTCCGGGTGCAGTTTGCCCTTTGTGATCTTCCTTCCTACCGTGGCAGGAAGGCTGGAAGGAAAGCAGCTTTCATGGTTCCGTCCTGCACCCCTGCCCCTCCTTCTTGCTGTCCTGGACACTTGCCAGCCTGTGACCAACTGTCCCCAAGAAATATTTACTTCCTGGTTTTTTTGCTTAGTCCTCCAGAGGCCTCGTTTTTCATGAATAAATTATGAGCTGTTCTCCTGGAGCCATGAAGGAAGGAAACCACTGCCAATGCTTTTTATTGCTGTGGTTGCTGATGCCTCTGCCCTCACTGGCAAGGAGAACAGAGGAGAGAGGAAAGGGCTTGAGGGTTTAGTCCAGTGACTGTTTGCAGTGTGAGTTGTGCTGTCTGGAGCCAATACTAAGGAATAGCTGACTTGGTAATACCTTATTTCAAGCAGTTTGTAACTGAGGAATTAAAACATTTCAGTTTGAACTGAAATTTTTGATTATCTTTTTCTCAGAGCATGGCTAATGCTTGGTTTTCTGTCTCTTCCCCACCTTTTTTTTTCCTTCCTATTTTATTATTTGTCCAGATGAATGTGGAGTTATACAATCCCTTGTAATAGCTGAATCACACCTTGATTTTTCTATCCATTTCAAGAGTTTATCGAGTTTTATCAACTTCCTTCTTCAATGACTTACACAATTACATTTGTGCAGAGTTTATGCATGTTAATAAGCATGTCTATATGCATGTATTTACATGTTTGTACATACAGGGTATTTGTGTATGATACTGTATAGGTTTGGTTAAATACAAGTTGACCAATAGCTCAGAAAAAGGTCTTAGATGTTGAAAAATATTATTTTTAATCCCTAAACATGAAATGCAGATTCCTCTACCTCTAGAATGGTTATTTGGTGATTGTTTGGTTATTTAATCCACTTCTCTGTTAAATTAAACAACAAAGTTGTTCAAGACATCTGCTCAGTATTTCAGTTGTTACTAATGTAAAATATGGTTTAGTGCTGCACTAGAGGAGGATTCTTAATCAGGCAAGGTGCTTCCCAAGCAGTAGGGCTGTATAAACTGTGCTCCAAGTCTTCTGTGACTATACTGTTCTTTAGAGACATGCCTTTTTGTCTGATCAGTGAATTCCTGTTTTAAAACCTCCTAAAGTGCTATGACATAAGGTGATAAAGGTGCTGAAAAGTCACAAAAGATACATATTGTCATTAGAGTGAATGTGAGCTGGGCTTGAGCTGTTGCTTTCTCGGCCTTACAGTGGTTCATCTCCTGTCGATGGGTGATACAGCAACACAGATGCCACCTGCATTGAGTTCCTTCACTGTAGGAGACTTGTTGGAGTGGAATAGAGAAATGCAGAGCTGCACACACAATCTTTGTTGTAAAATGGATCTATAGCGGCTTTAAAAATGGGATTGATTGTACAGATTATCAGCCAGAAGCTTCACTAGGCTTAACTGTGAGTGGATGGTTTGACCTAATACAACCAGAATACAGCAAAATGCCTCTTATGAACTTCCCTTGTTTCAGTGCATTGTAATAATCACAACTGTGCTTAGTAAACCTCATTTCAGAATGGAAATATTATTGCTTATAGAAAATAACCTCAGGATACAGTGCTACAGCATGTTGTGTACACACACGTGCATGTCAAGTGAAAAGTGTACAGAGGAACCTGATACACCTCACCTGGTCAAGATTGTAGGTTATAAATGGGTTTATTAGAACTGGAATTTTATGGCAACGAATGATTGAAAAGATAGCTGCCAGAAGTAGATGTTATTCCCCCAATACCTCAGTCAGTGTAAGTGAGGTATTTGACTTCTTTATGTAGCTGGAAAACTGAGTAGAAGGGAGGAGTATAATTAGAAAATCCTATGCTGAAGCAAAGTGGATCTTTCTTGAAGAAATGAAGGATTTAGGAACTAAAAGCTTATGTTGTCTCTTAATGACATCCCACTGCACCTCAAAAAAATATAGGGAAAGGCTTGATCCTGATTAGGGAACTGTGCACCTGCAAGCCACAGCACAGCAGGGCACACTTGCTGTGGAGCTGACTTTCATGGTGTGATTAATCTAATTAATTTGCCGGAGATTGCTCCTCTACGTGGAGTTAAACCTGCACTTACGACTTTTGCTAAATTTGGGCTGTGATTCCCTATTGAAATCAGCAGGCTGGGAGCACAATGTGCTTCCTAGCACCGGGTGCTTCGATGAAGTTTCACGGCAATGGGTGACAAAATAATCTCTCTCACTGAGACAAGCCCACAGCCAGATGTGGGATGTAGGTTGTGGAGCTGGGAAGTGATTGCAAACAACTGCTGCAGAGATCAGGGACTTCCAAGAGAGCTGGGTGGCAGCACGTCCTTGCTGAGGCCTTGGCTTTGGCAGTCTCCAGGCACAGCTCCTGTGAAAACAAATGGCAGAACTGTTGTGGGACAGGTCTTGTTTTGTGTTGGGAATGACACCCACCTCCTGGTACAGGAGAAGTATTTCACCCTTCCGTCTGCTTCTGGGATAGAGGTTTACAAGATTTTTCATATACTTGACACCTCTCAAAACAGCACAGTCCCAAGGCAGCAATGATGGAGTGAATCCAACAAGGTTCTACTTTCTTTTCATCTACTGCCCAGATTGACCTGCTTATGTACTTCTAGGTCTACCAGGGACACAAACTGGTCTTTAAATATAGCAATATGGGTTTTTTGCAGTGTGGGGATAGGGAGAGTGAAACTGCCCTGCAAGTTTGAAGTGCTGTTTACAGGGGTTAATTCTAATATCCTCTTTATGTTCCATGGAAGCAACTTCAGGGCTTCAGTCACATCAGCCCTGTGAAGGAAGATCTGCATGAGCTGGGGATTCTAAGTGAGGAAATTGTTAGACTTCAACTCCTTGACTATTGGGACCTGAAAGTCACTGCAGTATGTCATTTGCAAGGCAATTTTCTCTAGAAGTGCAATATGGCTTTGTTTTATGACCTTGATGTCACAAAGTATTAATAATCTCTTAAATCTACCCCACCTACAAACAAAAAAAACCCCAACAAGGTACAATCATTTGTTTGGATTTTGGATTGGTATTTATAGTCTGCTTAAAAATCACAGCTTTTGGTGTGATACAGAGGTGTGAATGCAATGGGTTTCTCTGCCAAACTTGCCTGGATACAACAAATAAATGAATTTCAGTCTGTTGGGAGGACAGTTGTTTCCATGACATTTTAAGCCCAGTTTGTAAGTATCTTCATCTCTTTTCTTAGCATGCTAAATGGGCGTGACATGGCTTAATTCGTATGTGTAAGTGTTTTGCATACCAAAAAAAAGGCTCTGTTAATTTCTTATTTCCTTTCTTCAATAAACATCTCGGATAGTAACCTGCTATTTCTGTTCTGTTACCACAAACATTCTTAGAAGTATTGTAGAGGATGTGAAATGAAAGGTACAGGTGAATTACTGACTGGAACAGAGCAGATGCCTGTTCAAGTGAACACCTCCTTTGAGAAGCTCACTGTTACCACAGGCTCAAAGAAAAGAGAGACAAACCCTAAGTGTGATATCAAACAATCATAGAATCTGTTCAGAGGAGCTTAATTTTCCTCAAGAGTTGAGTTGTCTCATACTTTTAAATTCTAATTAGAATTAACATACCTACTGCTGCAATGTAACTATCTTAATTACCTTTAATATATTCTGGCATTGAATTCCACAGAATAATTTACCTTAATTGTATTTTCCCCATTGTTAACTTTATATTTGGGGTTTTTTCACTTACTAACTTTATATTTGTTGTATATTATATTGAGTTTGTCTGTCAGTACTTAGGACTGGAACAGAGAAGGCAGCATTAGCTATTTTAATGTGTGCCTTCCACATTCATTCTGATGAGTTCAAAGCACTTTACAGATCAGGTCGGTATTATCGTTTCTCTTTTGCTCTTGTGAAAGGAGTTGTTGAGATGGAGGGAGTTTCCACTTTACACCAGCAGTAAAACCAAAAACTGGATTAGAAGCCAATTCCCATGTGTCCCTGTACAGTGCTCTATAGAAAGCCACACTGGCAGCATTCTCACAGTGATTCTTTCTTACTGGAACATATAACACAATTTATGTAGTGCAATTAATACAACTAAATTGACAGGAAACTGAAGAAGTGTGTGCAAGTTCCTGGATCTGGGTTATATCACAGCATATGACAGCCAAAATCCATGTTATAAAGGATTTTCTGTAATAAACATTCTAAAATGAAAATGAACACCTGGCAAAGGATCAAGCTTTCTCAACCCTTCTACATCTGTTACAGTAAGGCTGGGATTTTTGGGAGTTGAGGCTGCTCTTTGCTCCCGGCAATCACTGCAGCAATATCCAGTTGGTGAGTGAGGTCATTTGGGGCATCTTGCTACTCTCCTGTCACAGGACATAATATTTCTGCATAAAGAAATAACCTCCTTTTTATAAACCTTTTCTTTAAACCTTTTACCATCTTACTGAGAATTGACAGCAGGGATCAGTGGATGGTTCTCCAGTGCTCTCCTGGTGACAAGATAACAGCCCATTCCATCAGTACTGAAACATGATGTGCTGAGGGTTTGAGCTGTGTATTTATGCTCTGCCCATTACTGTGGTATTTAAATTAGGTCAGACATGGTCTTTGGTTGAAACCTCTCCTTAATTAAAAGCATACATTTTTTGGCAGGAAGCAGAGGGCAGTTAGTTGTACTGTTAATAGCCTCCTACCTCTTCCAGACTCCTTCTGCCTTACACAGGAAAACTGCTACTCTTCCATACCTCACATACAGCTCTGGAAGAGCTCATGAATGTGGGACTTACATCACACCCACTACACCAACCTGTTTGGGACCAACTGGCTCACTGGCTGCTTTAGTGACTGGAACTCAGTGGACCGTAGGTGATCCTGTGTGGGACTATGGGCCTTTATGCTCCAATTTTCTCATCTGCAAGTTGTTACAAAGATTGTTTTCTTGTGTGCCTTGGGATCTTCTGGAAGAGCATTCCCTATGTTAAATTACAGTGTCAGAGCCTTTTTTTAAGAGTAGTTTTGCTTTTCTGGATAATTAAAGGCAGAGAAACTGACCTGGATGTTTCAGTGGTCAGCGCCCACAGCCACGCCAGCAGTCCCAACCATGTCCAGGCACTGCTTGCTGAAGACATTTTAAAAGCCTGGCTTTTTTCTTAAGTGTCAAAATTGAAGCATCATTTCCCTCCCTTTCCCCATTAAACACAGCTTTGGTTGTAGGTACTGAAATATTTTTTGAAGTCCTGGACAGAGATAGGAAACTTTTTCATCCTGCCTTCTGTCCCTCAGCTTTGATCTTCTAACACACTCCAGTTCATGAAAAGGAAACGGGATTCTCCTGCCTCTCACAGTACATTCTGTAGCTCTGCTAGAAAACATCTGGTGCTGGAACAGTCTTTGGGTCTGAAACAGTCTTTGTGGCAAGGCCCAAACAACAGGGAAATAAACAGCTTTTTTCTTTTTTCTCAAAAAGTACAGGCTGGCTCCAATTTGTTACAAAACTTGTTTGACCAAGTCAGAGAACACAATAATTCTTGACGCCCCTGGTGACAACAAGAGGAGGTATATAGAGGGGAATAATTTTTTGACATCCAATGAAAAATATTGATCCAGAAGGAATTTTGATTTGCAATGCACAGAGACTGAGCTTGGAGGGTTTGCAGGCATGCCCATGACGCTTTGACAACTGGAAAAATGCAGAGTTGCCCCTTTATGGGGGATCTTTGTCTCTCCATTTTTTGGAGGACACATGGAACTACACAGAGAATTACCCGAGGCTTTATAAAACAGGCTATGTTTCACCTAATCAATAGAGTGGAGGACACCATGCTGGGAGCTCTAAGGCTGGCTTTTGTCTCTGGATTGAATGTGTGTAAAGAGAAGTGCATGAACTGAATGAAGAACATGGTAAGACCCAGGGTCTGCTCACCTGGATTCTGTGTGTTGGACGGGCCTTTGGACAATAAACTTATCCCTCTCGAATTTGATTCCAAGTCTACAAAACATAGGTGTTTTTTGCTTGCCTTTGAGGTCAGGAGGCTTACAAGTCTCTTTTATCTCTATGCCAGCCTGTGTAAATGCAACTGGGAGTTGCCCTGATCTTTGAAAATGAACTAAGTAAAGGACAGTCTGATCTTTAGTCTTGATTTAGACAGGCAATAAGGTTTAGGGCAATAACAGGGAAAATAAATATGTGGTACTGTGCTGGAATGGTTTATTCACTACTTAACCTCTGTTTTTTTGCTGTGTTGTTCCCCACCACCCATGAATAAGATGTTATGCTCCTTACTGCCAAATCTCCCTTCAGTCTCTCCATGCTCTGATCCTCCTGTAGTACTTTTTTTCAGTCGTGCTTAGTTGTAGGTGTTTGACTCTGAAATGCAGATGTTGAGCAACATATTTCTGTTTCAGTTGGATGATCACAGATACGTTGTTTCTTCTCTATGACTCATTTACTTCATCTGTATAGAGGAGCTTCATCTTCAGAAGAAAGACTGGCAATAATCTACTGACTTAATAAAAGAGCTATTCCAAGTTCTCCACTGCTAGTGTGAACTTGCATAGGTCATTTGGACAAACATGGTATCAGAGAACAGAATTTCAGAAGGCCTCCACTTAATGGATGCTGAATTTCTCTAAACATCCACTTGCCTTTGGGCTCATGGGCAGGAAACAGCCTCTGTGATGAAAATGGCTCTATTTCTTCAATCGTGCAGTGTGATCCATCTTACTGTTTTGTATTTGTGTGGAGTGCTGTCCCACATACCTTGGAATCACTGCTACTGCAGCAAGGTAGTTTACTTTTAAAATGTAGAACAACAGGAACCAGACTGTGCTAATGATTAAATTATACTGATGGTTGAAGTTTAACAGTTAATGCACTGATTTCAGTATAGGAAATACACTAAAAAAGCAGTAAGAGCTCCTCTTGATCTTCATAATTAATGAGAACTGCCATGATCCTTCAACATATTTCCACCCACACTTCCTTTTATGTTAAGAAGTACACAGGAACTCACAGAAGTCAGCTAGTAGAAAACCTTTCACAAAGCACTTTCCAGTACACTGCACAAGCCACGTGTGCTTCCCTAAAGGGTCGTGGAGCCAGATCTTACCCGTGTTGAATCCTGGCCAACAGTCTCATTTCTTTCAGTGAAACAGAACAAAGTGAGGCCTTCAGACAAGAGCATACCCCACACACATGTCTGAGCTATGTGTACCCAAATAAGCACCATGAGCCGTGGTGAGGACTATGGTAAAGGAGGCTGTGCCCCTGCAGCCCATGAGGTCCACAGGGGACGCAGAGATCCACTCGCAGCCTGTGAGAGAAGCACTCATGCTGGAGGGGGTGGATGCAGGAGAAAGCTGTGATCCAGTGGGAGACCCCAATGGAGAGAGGGCCCCTGCTTCCAGAGACAGAGAGGGCTCTTGCTTCCAAACTAGAGCAGCCTATCCTTAAAAGCCTGCACCCCGTGGACGTGTGACCCATGCTGCAGCAGTTTCGGAAGGACTGCCCGTGGGAGGGACTCACATTGCAGCAGGATTGGCAGGATTGCTGCTTGTGAGATTGGAGCCACGCTGGAGAAGTTCACGGACAAGTGTCTTCTGTGGGAAGGACCCCACAGCACAGCAGAGGAACGACGACTCTCCCTGAGCAAACAGAAAAAGATCTCAGGTGACAAACTGACCAAAACCCCCACGCCCTGTCTCCTGGCATCTCGGTGGGAAAGAGGGAGGGGCTGGGGGGGAAAAAAGGTGTTTTAAAGGCTTATTTAACTTCTCATTATCCTCCTCTGACTCTGTTAATAATAAATTTACCTTATACCTTTAAATTTGAGCCTGTTTTGCCCTTAGAGTGTTTTCTCCCAGCCCTTATCTCAACTCATGAGCCCTTTGTTAATTTTTCTTTTTCCCTCTCCTCTGCCCAACTGTAGCAAGAGAAGGTGAGTGAATGGCTTTTGTGGGTGCCTGGTGTTTGGCCAGTGTCAAACCATGACAAGACTGTTTACATGAAGTTTCTGAACTTTAGTCTTGGCCTAGAATGAGTAAGGCCTAAAGCAGCCACTGATCCTCAAGATAAGAAGGTCTTTCAGCAGCTCTGTAATCAAAGGAAAAAAACAGCTTTTCTTTAGATCACTGGTTTAATCTTGTTCCTCCCACCAATGCTGGAATTTCGTGTTCTGCCCCCAAATGCAGCAGGCTATTTATAGTGTCAGCCTGAATGAACAGTAGGAGCTTATGCTGTCATTGCAGCTGCACCTTTGAGGCGTTGGAAATCATATAACTGCAAGTTGACAGTAATGAAGTTGCACAATATTTTAAAATGTAGTTTCTGCCACCACTCAGTTCCCACAGTACACAGGCAGGGATTTCTAGGCATGTGGTAGGGGAAACAATGAAGGGATTCAACTCTGAAGCCCTTGTTGGCATCTGGGGTCTTGATGTCACCCCTTCACGTGGTCTATATGTGAACCATCACCTTGGAAAGGTTGCTGCTTTTGGGGAACAAGTGCAGGATTGGGACATTAAGGTGGGTAACTTACTGGTATGTGACAAGTTGAGTGTCTCATCAGCTCTTTGTGGAGAGGTGCTTTATCTCCTGCTGCTGGTGAATAAAATGGAAAGGTACTTGAACATTTTGGCTGTCTTTATTTAAACAATATAGATAACAGCAAAACACAATATGTTTGCTCTTTTTGTTTCCCTAGGTGCAGGCATGAGTATTCCCTTGTTTTTTACATTGCATCGTCTGTCTAATGCTTCAGTTTGTCAGAATAATTTAAAAGGAAACAGCAGTGAAGTTTTTTAGAGATCCCAACAGGTAATGCAAATACTCATCAAATCACAATAATGGATCAGTCAAGTGGAGACGGTTTTGACTATCTGTGAGAAGCCACTTTTCAAAACAAGATATAAATCATATCACAGAAAACAAGAGGGTAGTAGAGAGTATTATCAGACAAATGTGATAGCCCAGAGATCTCAGAGATCACATACCAGCTCTCTACACATAATGGTTTAATTAAAGTCATTACTCTGCTCACCTGTGTAAAATTAACAAGTCCTCACATCTTCATAGGCTGAAACTTAAGTGTCTCCTGTGCTCTCCCATGTCTGGGACATCAGTCTGGGGTGTTTGCCTGCACATAAGTCCCTGTGAATAAATAAATGGTTATTGGGAAATACTAGTGTCTGTAGGATGATGGCATTTCAACATTTATAATCATCCTGAAGCTTTGTGACAAGCAGGTACAACAAAAGCTGAGGCACAGCTTTGTGGGAGAGCACTTGATAGAAAACACACAAATTCAAGTCTACGGGTGCTTCAGCCACATCACTGCCAGAGCTCTGTCCCTGGATGATCTTTCTTGCTCTCCCTGGAAATTCCCCTGAGAAAGTTTAGTCAGAGAGGCAGATTTGTCAAAATAATTCAAAGAAATTACTGTAAGAGCTGTGAACTGTTTTCTAGCTACATCATATTGAAGCCAGTGGGCTTGATTCTCCTCCCAGAGTTGCTGTGTGTACCACAGACTATTGGCAGGCAAAATACAATCCCAGACCTGCTGACCTTCTTTGTCATCATGTAGACACAGGGCTGTAATTTAAACATTTATGTGGAAGTTACTTGTACTAAGAACAAATTAGTGTATATAAGATTAAGCATAAAATTGTACAATTGATCAAAAATTAGGTTTAACTTCTAAGCAATTCCTGATTTGAAATCCTACCCTGAGGCACCTGAAAATATTAAAGAGGATATTTTTTTCAGAACTGCTTTAAATTCACATTCCTCCTTACCAAATGCATGTCTGCATGTAACACTTCTTTTTAAGTCTCACAAAGGGAGGTCACTATCATTGCTCCACCACCATTTGGATAAGGAAAGAGACTTGGACCCAAGGATAGGGACTGACTGAGCTGGCAAATCAGGCAGGGGTGGAGCTGGATGGAGAAGCCAGAAGTCCTGTTGGTGTCCAAGCCTGATTCAATAGGCACCTTCTCATCTAGCTCTTGTGGTGACATACTGTCTCCCTAGGCAACTACAGATTAGAGAGGAGACAAAAATTCTTGGATCCAGAACCGCAAAGCAATGACTTGAGCTTGGATGTAGGAAAATGTCAGGGAAATACAGTGAACTAGCAGTTGAAGCAGAGGCATTGAAGTCAGGTGCTTCAGGTTCTATTTTTGGCTTGGACCAGCCATTTCACTTCTCCTTACTTTGGCTTCCCCTCTGCAAGATGGTAAATGAGGATGCCTATGCCTGCCTCCTAGGACTGGATCATCTTGCTAAGGCCAGGACTGTCAAATCTCATATTCGGGATGATGCTCAGTTGACCTCAGCTCCATTCTTCTCTGCTTTGGTGCCTGCACCTCCTTCACTTCTATCTCCCCTCTGCTTTTTTGGGCCCCCGCAGGCAAAACAGACCAGCGTCACAGCAACAAATCTTGGGATTGCTGCTGGGTGGGAGCCTCCTCTGTTTCTTTATACCCTGGGGCCTTCCACCATAGCATCTGATGTGCAAAATCTAGTGGGCTGTCCCTTGGGTCGTGTGGGAGAGGTAGAAAAGTACACTCAGTAGAATTATGGCCCTTCTGCAATGCACTTCAACTCCTGTCTAAATTAGGGATGCAGTTTCAGGCCACAGGTACTAGAGAGGTGCTGAAACATGTTCAGAGAAAGGCAGCAGAGCTGGAAAGGGTCTGGCACACAATTCTGATGAGGAGTGGCTGAGGGAGCTGGGGGTGCTCCTTTTCCTGGAGAAAAGGAGGCTTGGGGGGGACCTTCTTACTCCCCGCAACTCCCTGACAGGAGGGTGCAGCCAGGTGGAGGTCAGGCTCTGCTCCCAGGGAACAAGGGACAGGACAAGAGAAAACGGCCTCTAGTAGCACCAGGAGAGATTTGGATTGAATGTTGTGGAAAATTTCCTCATCACAAGGGCTCTGAAGCCCTGGCACAGCTGCCTAGGGCAGTGGTGCAGTCACCATCCCTGGAGGGATTTAACAGGTGTGTAGAAGTGGCACCTGGGGACATGGATTAGTGGTGGCCTTGTAAGTGCTGAGGAATGGTTGGACTCGATGAGCTTAGAGGGGTTTTCCTACCTAAATGATTCTACGGCCCTGCTCTGTTGTATCTCCGTCAAATGTCAGCTCAGGCACGGCCCTAGGAGGGAACAGCAGGAGGTGGCAAGGGCCAAGTGATGATCACCACCTCAGCCCAGCCATCCTGGCTTTGCATGAACGAGTTTCCAAGGCTGCAGGTGTGTTCTCCGTTAAATCCCGGCTAATTTAGGGGTCCCTCCTTTTTTCCAGGAAGCACCACCAGCTCCTCCTGCCCTTCCCTTCTTGTATCCATCAAAATCGCTACCACCTAAATTCAGGTGTGCCTGGAGAGCTTCCCCCTTCCCTGTGCCGCGGGGAAGGAGGCGGCGGCTGCAGCGAGCAAAAGGGGATTTTACGATTATTTCGGGTTTTAAGGCAGGAGCGCTCGGGGCTGCGAGGAGCTAGGAGGAGCCTCCGCACTGCCTTCCCACGCTCCCCCCCGGTTTCGGGCGGCGCCAGGGCCCCGCAACCAGGAAGATTTCGGCGCGGGGCGACCCCGAACCGGCCCCTTTGTTCGTGCGGGCCCGGCCGTGAGCCGGGAGGGACGGAGGGAGCGGCGGTGCCGGCCCTGCATCCTCCTCCGCCCCCGCCACTCCGAGCCGCCGCCCAGGTCCCTCCTCCCGGCTCC
>VWZT01009728.1:20046-50438 GCA_013397055.1 Pachycephala philippinensis
ACCCCGGGCAGGGTGCGGGTGGGCGCTCGCCGCCGCTCCTGGGTCACGGCAAACGCGCCTGGAGCAGCCGGGGAGGCAGCGGCCTGATGCCGTGGAGATGGAGCTGGGAGTGGGTGTCAGCATCCACGGCTCGGTGCCGAGCGAGTTTTGGGTTGGAAACGGGAGGAAAATTGTCTTTTGTCTTTGGGAAGCTTGGCTGCTTGCTGGGCTCAGTCTCCTCGCTCAGTTTTTCTTGTTTGACGATGCAGATATCGACGTTAACCACATCCTGCAGGATCTGATGTGCGTTTTTTGTCTGCTGTGAGGAGATGTGCTTCTGAGGAAGGCCCAGGTTGAGCTGCTGCCGTCGGCACGGTGCTCAGGTTGTGAGCAGCCAGGCAGATGGAGGAGGGCTCTGCCCCTTGCATCTCCTGACACGGAACAGCAAAGGGTGTTTGGGGCAGCATCCAGGGATGGAGGCAAAGGCAGGAGTTGTTATCTCCACAGTATCCAGGCAGGCTGCAGCGGCGTTTTGGAAGTGCTGGGAGACAAAGCCCTGTGTCAGCACCGAGTGTTATTTGCTGCTCTGTTGAGCATCAATCTCACAGGCCTACAACCTTGTCTCAGAAACTCATCCTGCTGGAATGGATGTCAAGTTTCACCAGTCTTAATCCATTACTGCTGGCTAGAAGTGTTTTCTTGAGGGTGACTTGCAACTCAAGAATTGGTCTGTGTGTGGACAGAGATAAATTTGGGGTTCCTGGCGGGGCTTGTTGGCCCTAGCCTCTGCCCAGCTGCCTGCTAACAGCATTCCTCTCCCCATCAGTGCTCCAAGAGAGCCCCATTAATCAGCACAGGTCTGTCATTGCTGGGGTGGTGATGCTTTTGAACATAGTGCAGCTCCTGATCTTAAAGTTGGGTCTGAGATACGGCATTTTAAGAAATTACCTGCCTGCTGTTAGAGCCTGCCAGGGATTGGGAAGGAGGGAGTCTGCATCAAACAGCTGTGTTCTCATGAAAGTTGTCACTGCCTGCCAGAAATCCCTGGGAGTACGGGACTTCAAAGGCTCAGCTCTGAGACATGGCACAAGTGACAACATTAGCACCAGCCACTGCAGCACAGCAGTTCCATCTCAGGAACACTTGTGTGGGGCTGCCTTCAATTAAGGGAAACCTCATGTGTTTCAGGAGATGCTCATAGGATCGGTATGGATGGGATTATCTACTGAGGCCAAGGGTTGGTATGTGCTCCTCTAGCCTTGGAGGCTGCCATAATCTGCTCTAGCAAGGAGCAGATCCTGGTGTGTTTCCTCTTTCTCCCCACTTCTGCATTTTGGTTTGGCAGAAGCAGTGATGATGAACTCAGAGGGGGGTTTTCTGGTACCAAGGGATGTGGCTCTATAAAGACATCCAGGCCAATTCTTCCCTCGTGTTACTGTGTGGTTAAAATGGGTCAAGGCATGGGTTCCATCTCCCGATTGAGGTTGTTGGCTTTATTTATCAAAATGCAGCCTCTGTCTGTGAAACTTGGGGAATTTTTTTTTNNNNTTTGGGGTTTTTTTTTTTTTTTTTTTTTTTTTTTTTTTTTTTTTTTTTTTGAGAGGGTGTGATAATTCTGGTGAGGACAGGAGACGATATATAAAGCAAGTTCCATAGCCCAGGTACATGGTGTTGGTACCACTTTGCAGAGAGTACACAATGCATGGCAAGGTTTAGATACTTTTAAAGCTCTGGGAAAGCCCAGGTATGGGCAGCTAGACCTGAATGTGACTTGTTGCTAGCCTATGTTAGACACTGATGTGCACTTACCTATAGAGATATCTGTAGATATTTGTAGAGAGAGCTATTTTTTCATGGATGCCTTTTATAAATACTTTGTGACTCTTTTCCTTTTCATCTCCCAAGGGCTCTGAGCACAAGAATGACCAAGGAAGTTGCTGACATGGGTTGAGAGCATTATTTTTTCCTTTGTTGCTGAGTTAAATGCCCCTGTTAATCAATCTCTGCCTCTGTTCTTGTGGTATTTATGGTAGAATTTCAGGTCTTGTTAGCCAGGGGGAGCACCTTGGCTGATAGTACTGGTGATGTCAGGCTCCAGCAAGACTTGGGCTTTGTTTTACTGGTCAGTTTTCTAAAACACCCACATTAAGTTGCTGAATAAAGACTCCACACTCACTCCAGAAGCCCAGGTTAGAGTAAGGAATTGGGCTTGGTCTTTCTTGTGTCCTACTCTATTCTTGTCTTCTCCATGTGGGTCCTTCCTATCCCGCGTGGGAGCTCTTGTCTCCGTGGCTGACACTGATGGAGACACACAGAATTCTCAGAGCATCATTGCACAAAGTCTCTTTCTGCAGCACCCCCGTGCTCTTGGAGCCTTTCCCTGCTCTGCTGAGAGCAGCCTGTGTGCTCTGCTGAGTGTTGATGCTAAACAGGACAAAGCAAATTCACTTCCCTCGTAGCTGGCTTTAATTTCTTACTCTTATATGATTGTGCAGTAGCTCTTGTTGTGGAAAAATTACTTCATTGCATGTGACTGATACTTTCTGCTATTCCCGACAAAAGATCGTGTTGAAATCCCTTTTAAATAAAACCTACAAAAAGCTCACAATGTTGTCTGCATCAGACTTTTTGGAAATCATTCCCATACAGTCGTACAGTTTTTATTATCCCATTCTAAATAAGTGAAACTGTGTCTATAAAACAGCCGCGGTTGGTTCAGATGCAGCATAAGCAAAGAAAGATGTGTGAAGAAATAAAGCCAAGCTTCATCTTTTTTTTTTTTTTTAACTTCAGAAAGATGGAATAATATATGATGCTGACTTGAATGGCACTGAAATTACGTGATACCTTCCTTTCAGTGAAATATTTTTATTGAGCTAATGTTTACTCACCTGCACAGTTGCAGAGGAATGTGGCACAGACTGGCAGAATTCCATGTTGCAGGTTCTGAGGCAGTTGTGGAGTCTCCATCTCCTCATCCTTGTCTGCTAAAGCGCAAACGGAATATAAACTTCGGGTTTCTTTGAGAGTTTTTGCTCTGAACTCTGCTGTTGACTCCCTTGATAACTCAGTTTGTGCCTGGGAAAGCCAAATGATTATTTTTGAAAATATTTATACTCTGTGTCTGTAAGATAAACACTTCAGAAGGACTTCCCAAGTGCTTTGATGGGTTGGATATTCAGGGAGGTAGTGGTGCCATCTCTGCCACTGTTTTTTAGTAGTCTTGAGAAAAATCTTTTCTTTCTATCTGTTTCTCCCGGGTACAAAATGGGTGTTGTAATTCTGACCTCCTTTGAGGTTTGTGAATGAAATGCTCTGGGGATGTTGGGCATGTGGATCTTGGAACTTTTAAATCCCTTTTTGGTCCTTATAAATCCCTTTCCTGTGCTTTCACACATGCTTCCTTTAGAAAGGTAATGCAAATTAAATTGTATTGCCTGTGCTAGAGCTCTTCGTTGAAATGAATTCTATTTTATTTTACCGAGTAACTTGCATAGTGTGGTAAAGACCCCGTGGATGTTGGTTACACTTCACAGAAACGTCAAGAAATCATCTGATCCATCTGTCTGTTCCAGGTTGGATCTGTCTTCACCTGTCATTCAAGACAGAGGTTCGAAGATTTTTATTTTTCAAAGAAAAACGTAGCAATGAAGGAATTTGCACAGCCTCTCTGAGCAGCCTGGCTCAGTTTGAACCCTTTCTGTAGTGCATGTCTTCCCCTTTGTTTTGTTGTTGTCGTTGTCACTTTGTCTATCTGCCTGTTCCTGTGCAAAGGACAAAGGTGTTTCACAGACAAAAATCAACACAATTTCTTTTGCAGCATGAACTTCTTTTGCAGCACATCCTCTGGGGCAGGGAAGGCGTCCAGCCTGAGGCACCAGCTTCTGGCATAGTCACTGACAAAGGATTTCTCTGGCTGATCTGCTCTTTTTTTTTCCTTTGGCATATTCCTCCCCTATTTATCTGTTGCATCATGCTCTGCCAACTTTTGTGTCCTGTAATTAGTACTGGAAACTTTTCCGTAGCCTGTCAGGCACAAAAAGCAGCTGCCTGTTGAAACAAACAGCACTTTCCCATCCTTTGCAAACACTCCCATTCATCACCTGCAAGTGCCTCTCCTGGCTGCAGGGACTGTCCTGGCTGTGGCACAAACCTCCCTAGGAAAAGAGGCCTCTCCACTTGTGTTTAATGAGCTTTTTAGCCTCATATTTGGCCGTTGTATATTGTATATTGTGCTACCTCTGTGGCTCCTGTCAGCATGAAGTTGGCCCTTGTGATTAAAGCCTCCTCCTTGGCTATATTTAGCATTTAGCTATTTGTTTTATAACTGAAATCCTTACTATGCAAATTGGAGCAGGTCAGTCTGCAACCTTGGATAAGTGCCTTTTCTTTTTTTTTTTCTTCCCTCTGGACTTTTGTTTCGCACCTGGTAAGTTTGGCATGTTTAGCTGATGAGCCATCCCTAATGGAGATTTAGTGATGGACAGCATGGCAGAAAAAGGCAGGCTTGTGTGGAATATGCTGGTGAGACAGAGGAAGCGGATGTTTTGCCTTTCACTGTTCATCTTTTATGTGTCTGTTTATGTGGGCTTTTACTGGGGTCTGTGTAGTAGCTTTTTGAACTTGCTGAGTCTCATCCATAGGAAAACTTTGTTTATATGTGTACATGTATTTATGTATATTTCTAGTAAACAATACTGGCAATATCAGTGCCTCCTGCAAGCTTAATCTTGATGCCTCTGAAGCATCTGCAAGCACTTTTCCCCTTTTTATTTCAGAATTCCCCAAAGCACGTTGGCTAGGTGCCAGGAAGGTGTAGGAGCACTTCCAGCATACTTACATGGAAGTGTCAGTCAGATGGTACTTTTTGGTGATCATATGATTCAGGTTTATGGAGTGCTATGATACACTCTGCCTGAGGATGCCAGCAACTTTGATTGCCATTGTTAGAAGTGGCAACTCAGTTTTTGCTCCTCCTTTTTGGTTGAAACATGATCAGTTTGTGTTACAGATGTGCCACTGCTCTGCATTATGGTGTAGGAGGCTGCTTTTTGTAAGGGTGCTGTACTTGCTTAGCTAGATGAGATTGTATCTTGATCTCTGTACAAAATCACGATTGTGGCTTTGCCTGCGTTAGTGGTATAGAAACAGCCTGTTTCTGTGAGAAGTGAAGGAGCAGCCAGGGACACGTGGTGACTCTAAAGCTCCAGCTGGAGCACACAGTGCTGTGGTACTCCAGGAGTATGGTGGGCTGATCCATCTGTCCTGCCTACCTGCTTGCAGACTGAGTTCATCTCTCTTATCTCCAGAGATACGAACCATTAAATCCTATTTTTAGCACTGATCTGTCTACCCAGACCCTTTCCTTTTGGCTGCCAGCATCTACACCTCATGGACTGCTGTGTGTGCTTCCCAGTGGCATGGCAGTGTTTGGGTAGAGACGCTGATTGAAACCAGGCTGTGGAGCAGTCCAGCTCCTGCAGAGTCTCTGCTGCTGTGGGAGGAGGCTGGGATTGGCAGCCTGGCCCAGATGTAGCAGCATCTCCTGCTCCTGCCAGCCCAGCAGGTCCTGCTGGAGTGGGTGTGTGCAGTCTCCACACCTGCTGTGAGATCTGACTGCACAGGGTGGGGTTTTATCTTCTCACTCTCTAGGAACTGCAATCCCCAATCTCCCCACGTGTTACATACTAGGGAGCCATCCTCTGGTGCTGCTGGGGCTTAGTGCCCAGAGGCACTGAGCTGGGATCTTGCCTCTCTCCATGTGGTGCAATCCAAAGTAAACATTGGCTTTTGCAAGGCAGGGTGTGAGGTGTGGGGGAAAAGGATCTGTGTGGCAGGAGGAGATAACGTATCAAGTTGGATCTTATCTGCCAGCATTATAACCTGGAAAATGATGATGTTGGTCATTGATAGGGATGTAATTTGAATATGATAGGGGTGTAATTTGAATAAGACGTGTTCCTTCTTGTACTTTAAAGTCCATGAGCTATCCAAGCTCCTGTTGTGTGAGGAGTGTGTGAGATGAGTGAGGTTACAGGTGGTAAATTAAGAAACTCCATGATTAACATATACTGAGTGAAAGCAAACTCTCCAGGTTACTGTTCTTCTTGTCTGCACCACTGGTTGTGGTGGGAGCTGTGTGGATATGTCCGTGTGAGTGAGGGCTGGCAGTGTTTGTAGAGAGGCTCAGGAGAAAGCAGCAATTAATGCACATAGCCCAGAGGTCGTCTGCTTAAGTGGGAGGCTGAGTTTGGGCTGGTGAATCAGCAGGGAGGAAAAGGAGGGTGCTTCAGGGAAGAAACGTGTCCAGCATTGCTCTGTAGCCATCAGTACAGCAACAGGAAGCAGGATGCTTCTGTGGGCAGAGGGGATGGGGTTTGCCCTTGGTGTCCCAGTGGTGCCTAAAGAGGCCAACCTAGAAACAGAGACCAGACAGGAGTGAGGGAATAAAGGTGGATATTTATTTGAAAGGCCTTCAGAGGCACACCCTGGGCAGGCCAAAGGCTGCACCCAAGATGGACCCCGAGTCATGAGTTCTTCACACTTTTATAGCTTTGGTCCATTTGCATCTCAACCCAATTTCACCAATTAAACTTTAGCTAACGATGTAATTTCCCCTCAGCTTGCCCCCCTTCTCAAGATGCTGGGTTACACATTTTGGGCCTAGGCCGGGCTGGGTGTCCTTGGAGAGCAGCCTGGAGAGGCTTTGTTCTGTCTGTCTCAGCATGAGAGAGCAGCAGCTCACAGGCTACAGCACACTGCAGAGTTACACACTGAGAATGCAGAATTTGAAAAATATAAAAGTTAAAATATAAGGCATCACCAGAGGGAGAGTGGGTTTGTTCCTCCTGAGTGTCTTTGGTTTGGTGACCTCAGATCTCTCAAGAGGCACCAGTGGTGTAAGCTCCTGGTCTGCCCCCACTCAGTTCACAGATTGGTGCTGTTACCATCCCTCTGTGTGTAGCAAGGACATTTAGTGACCGCTGTAGAAGAAGGAAGCAGGAGTCCTGGCTGTCAGTGCTGTATCTTAGCTATGGGTTGATTAGAGGTTGGATTAGATGATCTTTAAAGGTCCCTTCCAACCCAGCTGGTTCTACCATAGTCTGTATTTACTTTTTAGCTTCCCTCCTGTTATGTCTTAACCCCCAGAGAGTGAAGATGGGTTAGTTATTCTTTAAACTTTCAGGAACAATTGCTTTGTTTGAAGGAATGAGATGATGTTAGCTCGTGGTATTTGGCGTAAAGTTTGTCCCTGGCCTGGTGGACGTCTCCTGGAGTGCAGCATGCACTTGAGGTTGCCCGTGTCTAGAACAGACTGAATTCAAGTGAGGAGGTTTGGAGAAAGTCAGCTGAGATGACCCAGGAACTGGTGAGTCTCGTATCTCAGGACTTCTCAAAGGAGAGCATTGCTTGCTCAGAATGGCACAGAGAAGCCAGAAAAGGGCAAAGCTGTCTCCTGGAAGTGCCCTCCTGGGCACAGTGGGAGGGTGTCAGAGTTGTGCAAAGGGCACAGGAGGTTGGCTTAGATAAATCTGGACTGGCAGCTGGTGGGGAGTTTCTTGGGCAGCAGAGGCTGAAACTTCTGGGAATGAAATACCTTGTTGTCTTGTGGTGCCTTATGGTGTATATCCCATATCGCCCAGATATGAATCCTGTGCCTTTCTGTACCTTTAAAATTGAATGCGAGGAAAAAAAAAAAACCAAATAAACTTTTTCAAAGCAGTTCTGTACTTCAAAGACACTACTGTCTTACTCAGTGTGCTTCTGCAGGGAGTGGAGCGAGAAGAAGCTCTCTTCTTGCTTTTTCAGCCAACTTTTCAGCTCTGTTTCTTCAGAGAGAGAAACAGAGAGTTAAATTTTGTTTTCCTAAAACTTTAGTTTCTTCTTCTTCTCTTCTGAACTTGTTCAAAACATCAAAACCTCACCAAAAAACCTTACCCCAGTCTGGAGGGGGGCCCCCATGCCGACCCAGCTCCAAAAAAAAAAAAGACAAAAAACACACCCACAAAAAAAGTCTAAAATCTTCCAAGTTTCTCTCCACAGCGAAAAATTTTATTATTTAACATTATTATTTTTTTTCCTGTGTGTTTGTTAAATAAATAGGTTTTTTTCATCTCTTTCACTTTCCTCCAAAAAAATTTCTTTCCACTTGTTGCATCCTACTCTTATTTTCTTTGCTTTTAATCAAACCATCTGCAAGTTTAAAGTGGTACAACTGCAGTGCCGTCAGACAGACTGGTCTGCAGAGCTTACCATGTAAAAAGGGGGGAAAAATCAGGGTAGAAGGGACCCAGGTCCTGTTTTGTTTCATAATCAAAGTTCAGGACAGATTATAGATTATATATTTATAGATTATAGAAGTGCACAAATTAAAATATATGTATTAATCTGAGCTCCAGTTAGTAACAGATTAAGTGCCAGGGTGAACTTTAGTGCTATGCTAAATCAACAGTTAAAAGCCAGGAAATTCCAAAAGTTCAGATCCTTCTGCAGCTCTGCACAGCATGCATAGCATAGGTTATTGTATAGCTCATATTTAATTAAAGAAATTGTTTCTCCAGTAGAAAAATACCAAGCCATTATAATGGAATAAATATGTCATGTATCATTGTGTTTCCTGCGCTCCGCTTGCCCTCCTCGTGTTTTTCTAGATGCTGTTTTTGACAAATAAGACTTCCTGTGGATGGGTTTCTTGGATTTTATCAAAGCCTCGTGAATTGTAGAGGAATCTCTAATGGAACAGAGTGGCCATGAATCAAGTCTGCACTGATCTGCAGGACAGCAGTTGGGAAACCTCTGTGTACATTCTGTTCCCTTCCCGTGTGAGCCTGCAGCTTTGGGGTCGTGCCCCTATAAATCTCTGCAGGGACACTGTCCCTTGCCCCCCGGGCTGAGCTCCAGGGAGCAGAAACTCATGCAGAACCAACACCATCCCCAGGATTTTTCCCACAAATTAGAGATAGCTTTGCTCTGCAATTCGTACAGAGCTGTCGCTACCCACTGTGTCAGTCCTCAGCAGGCATTTTGCCAGCGTGAGGAGCACGAGTTCATCCAGCCCATAATTACTCCACAGGTTATGTGATGACTTCCTTGAATGTACTTTGGCTTTTTCTCTCTGCACTTTGCCTCAGGATTTGCATTGTGGTTTTTGGAGTGCAATAGGAGGGTTTTGCGCATTCTTCCTTTAAAAAATCTTGTTTTGGAAGTAAATCATGGGACGTTTAGTCTATCATAGAGGTTAGAATTAGTTTAAAAAATACCTGAGCTTTTATTTAAAAGTTCTTTAGTCATTCTCTTGGCATTCTGTGCTAATTATTACGAAACTTGAGTGAGCAAGAAGACTAAACACGGGCTTCTCTAGAGGTTAGAGAAGGGAAACTACGTAGGAACAACAGAGCTTTATGGCTGAAAACCTATTTTAATTCTCCAACCACAAGAGAGGAAAAAGCCTGATGGCTGACAGAGGGTACCAGGATTCCCTGGTTTTCCCTACACGTAACTAGAAGCAGTATGCTCCTTTCATTCCTGCAGTACTCTGTCTCCATTCCCTCTGTGGGAGAAGGAAAGGTTTTCTTGGAAGAGAAATCTGACCTTAATTAAAAATGTGTCTCTCATTTCCTCTATACTTCAATTAAGTGCAAAGATTTACTCCTAATCTGCCACGTGCTTCAGAAATGGGTTTCTGGTGGCTTGTCAGAAGGAGTAACTAATCAGAGGAGTGAGAAGGCGATGGCACAATTACCTTGGATTGGATGGAGCATCTTAAGGAATTAAAAGATAAAATTGCCTTTTCTTCTCAGCATAATCTGTCTCTATTAGCAAAGCTGCAGTTTGGCGTTATCAGATCCTGTCTCTGATCGGATTCATTTCCTGTCCCTTTCACACAAGACTGAGCGCTTCAAGTCTGGCCCTTGGATTTGGATTTCAAGGCAAAATTGATTCTATTCTTGAAATCCCTAACCCATCTTTGCAGCTTGGTCAGTGTTGTGAGATTGTGAGCCTGGGGCACCGAATCTTTACTTGCCCTCGTCCCTGGGATGGGACACTTGGCGTTAATATATCCAGGAATAAGAACTCCAGGAGATAGGGCTTTGCTGCCTGAAAATCTCATTTTCCTGGGAGTGGGAAGGTGCAGAAAAGCTTGGAAATACGGAGTGGATGCAACCAAATGCTCAGAAACAAGAAATTAAATAACTTCACCTAACTTAAAAAAAAAATAATCAGTGTCTTTAGACCAGTAAAGGTTTTATGTAAGGCCTAAAAAGGAATACCAGATTTGGCTCTGAAAGCTTTTCGCCTGTATTCTGTGTGTTTATTGAGGTGAGTGCAGAGCTCCTGCAGTGATCGAGGGATCAAATTCTTCTCTAGTGTTTTATTTTTGGGGAGATATTGAGCTTCACGTACTGTTTTGAACATTTACAGTGCTCGATGGTGAAGGTCTCTGCCCTCGGTAGTGGTGTTTTCAGAAGGGAAACAGGGGTGGCTTTTGGGCTGTTCTGAGGTGGGTTTGCTCTTGTCCAGAGTCCCAGAGGCTCTGACAGAAGTCACGGGATGAAACCCAGTGATGGTGAAGAGAATGACAGAGATCAGGGGATGAAACTCAGGAACCTCTTGGAGGCTAATGCAAGAGTCTTTGTGCTGGTTGAGTGATATGATGGCCCTGAAAAGGGCTGGAATTCCACTCACAAATGTGCTGCATCCCAAACCCTGGTGCTCCTCATCTGGAATATGGACATGATGAAAGACGGACTGGTGTTTAAATAATGGCACAAGCAATTGATTCTCAAAAAGTTATCTTAGATGGGAATAGGCAAAAACAGAGACTTTATTGTGCTAACCTTTTCCTATCCAAATAGTTGTCTCTAAAGTCATTGATTATTTGCATAAGTCAAAATTATTTAAAAAAAAAAATGTTGTCCTGCTTCTCTGCGCTGTTGTTATCATTAACCTTTTGGACAACATGATAGTGTTGATTTCCCTCAATCTGATAATTAAATGCTTTTCTTTATCTTTTTTTCCTATGAGCCCCAGCCCTGAAAAGGTGTGTGCATCTCTGACTGAAAAATTCAAATTTAATTTCTTACATGTGAATTTTCAAATTTAGAAAGTTAGAAACCTAAGTCTAGACCCAACTGTTAAAGTAGTATTCAGATACAGCTGGTTGGAATTTTGCATGGGTCTGCTCTCATGGTGAAATCCCTGTGCCTTGCCCAGGGTGTCATGTGGGGTAAACACTTCTTACATCCAGATCCAGCCAGAAGGAAGCACCAGGCACAGGATGGGATTCAGGCCAGCTCAGTCTGGTGTCTGGAAACCCGTCCCTGTGTCTTGCAGTTGTTGCACTCAGTATATTGAGGTGAAAAGATCCTTATTTTGTGCATACCCATGAGGGCTTTCCTCTGGGGAGTGTACTGGGTCCAGGTGTCTGCATTGTTACTTGTGCCCATCCTGAAGAGGATGTTATTCCATGTGCCTTCCTGAGGGTAAGAGGGATGGATGAAGCAGAGAAGCTGTGGATAAGCTGTATTGCCAAAGACTTTTTCTTCCAGTCCTTGGTTTGTGTTATTTCTCTACCATGTTTATGAAATAATTTACTCTAAGCACCTCCAATTGTTTGTTTTTAATGTGTGCTGCTCTGATGCAATTATCCACGATGCTGGCCAGGCATAACCAGATATATTGCTCCTGGTGAAAGGTATTTTTTGGCTGTACATCTGTACTTAGTTGAGAACAGTTCCCCTTTTTGAATCTGAGCCTATGTGACTCACATTCAGCTGTCCCCTTTTCTGATGGAAAGATGGGGAAGAGAATATTTTGGTCATTTGAAGCAGGCTTTCATATTGTGCATTCCTGGGATGCTTTTCTTGGTGGGAACAGACAGAACCATTCATCCCAGTATGGAAAGATTGCAGGAAGAATCTAGCAGAAATCTAGAAAATGCTTGTTGTCTGTCATATCTTGTAAAAGAAATAAAAACAAAATAAGCAGAGCTGGTGGCACTGGAGTATCCAGAGGGAGTTTTCTTTACAGTGTGTCTGGAGGAAGTCACATTTCCATGAAGTTTTGCAGGAAGGCAAAGCTTACAGCTTGTGCAGGTAATGTGGTGACTAGGAATGATAAATAACACAGAGAATAGAAATTTTCAGTTCTTCTGAAGTTGCTGGATAGAGCTTAAAGACTGTTACAGCTGACTTCAGTATCAGGGAAGAGAGATGGCTCGTGTGTTTCTTACACCACATATTTACCTGTATTTAGCCTCTGCAGCTGGAACCAGATTTTTCAGAAGAGCTGGGAGCAGGTTTTTCAGGAGGGCTCTGCTAACAGAGCCCGTTGATGAGCTGAGGGTTCTGTACGGGAGCTCAGAGCACGTTGTTCTCTCTAATGGAGCGGGGCAGTGCCCTGTGGAGATACTGGCCTGTGTCCCAGGCCAAGGGTATTTCTGCAGCATAAAAGCTGCACCACGCAGTCAGGAGCTAATGTGGGACTTGGATGGCTCAGGCAGCGTTGCTCTGGGTGGTGGAGGTGACTTAATGGCCTCATTTGGAAGAGCTCCGTACTCGGTGTTCAGAGCTTCCTAAAAATCTGCTCATTTATATTTGTGTTGAAGAGGAGAAACTGGTGACAGAGAAGGAGTATCTGTCCCTAGCAGCAGGCACAGGCTTCTTTAAAAGTGTCCCAGACATTTATTTTTATCTGTATTACTGACAAACTGCATTTATAGTAAAACTTACTCCAGTTCATCCAAATTTCCCTGTGTGATGATGAATGTGCAGGGGTGTGCTGAGGCAGCCGTGGCTCTGGTCAGCCTGCAGCTTGTGACAGTGACACTTCAGATGGATGAGTCTGCCCCTGTCAGACCCTCCCCATGAGCTGACATGCAGTGGGCACAGCCAGGCAGGGGATCTGCTGGGATTCCCATTCCAAAATCCCATTTTGAATATGTTGTATGTGATCCCAGCGAGTGTGGCCGTGCCCTGGTGATGGTGGCTGTATTTCAGGATAAAAGCAGCTGTCTGTTCCAAGGGGAGCATCATGAGCAGCCTGTGGAGTTCATTTGTTTTTAGCATTAGTGTGTTGAAAGCAAATGTGTTTGTGTAAAGGTTTCTGGCAGAAATCTTTATGTGGTGGGAATACACTTCCTCTTGTTTCTCTCTCCAGTGTAAAAATATCCAGTTGTGCTGAGAAGAAGCAGAAAATCACAATATCCTGTGATGGGAGTGGGCAGCTGATCTTCAGGGATAATGAGGTGTGGAGAGAGAATGAACTGAAGTTCCTTTCCCCTCAAAGATGAGCAGCAAGATAGAGGAATGCCCTAAATTCACTGTTCCCTAAAGTTTATATATGGTTCTGGCTGCAAAGTTAAGGATCCAGAGACTCTCTTTAACAGAAGACTGAAAAACTGTAAAATCTTTTTATTCTTCTGGCACCCTTTTCTGCTTAAATTCTTCTCTACTACTGTTTTTTCCTTCCCTATGTCTTTTTATCTTCCCATCCACATTCCTGGTTAATCCAACCAGCTGTGTGGAAGCACCAGCATTGCTTAATCCTGAGTACAACATCAAACCTTGTAACCAAAATGTAGGACCAAATAATGAGTAAATTCAGGAGTAAGGGCATGTTGCGAAGAGGGCAAACTTTCAGGCTGATGAAGGTGATGGATTGAGATCTCTGGGTAGAGCACATCACCTGCCAGCAGAAGTGCTAGAAATCAAGTTGGTCTGTAAAATCAAAGCCAGCCCTGGGCAAAATATGTTGTATGAGGTGGAGTGGGTGGGAGATGCCACATCTGATGGCTTGACAGATAAAAGGAACCCGGCTGATCAATGTTTCTCACCTCCAGATTCAGTTCCTTGTCTCCCTATTTTATGCTAAACAGAGCTGGAAGCTGCAGCCTCCTGTCCAGCTCTGACAGCTGTTCCTTGATGGCTCTGGTGCAGGAAGGCTGTTTTTTCTCTTCCTTAAGAAGAGTTTCTTGCTCTTGTCTGTTATTTCTACTGTGGGTGATTGTGATCGGAGCATCCTGCCTCTCGTAACCAGCCCTGACTTCTGTGTGAGGCGAATGTCTGCAGGTGTCTGAACCCACCCCAGGTATTGAACACCTTTGTGGGCATATGGGGAAAAGGCCTTGATCCCTCAGTTTTTTGCTCAGGCTCCCTCCCCGGGATGTTTCTGCTGATCCCTCCTTTCTTTGGTTCTTTAAGCGGATGTAGGGTGACTGGCTCTTACTGCTCTTTGGTGGTTTAGGTATTTGTGGGCCCTCGGGAATAGTTTTGGAATTCTCCTTGCGGTTTTCCCTCCTCTGTGTCTGCTTGCAGCTTTTCCTGGAGCCCTGCCAGCCCCCTGCTCCCTCTGACCCAGCCTGTGTTGAAGTCCTTACTCATGCCTTAATCACTTGCCATATCCCATTATTGCAATTCCCTCCTTGCAGCATCTGTAAATCTTTGCTGCACTGATTCTCGGGGTGCTGCCTCCTTCCTTTGCCCAGGAAGCAGGTCTGTGTGTCCCCAGTTTCTGGCTGGTCCTTGGATTGCTCTCCTTGGAATTCCCTCTGCCGTTGGGTTGGCATTGTCCCTGGCTTACTCTGCTGCCACCTTTTTTCCTCCACATCCTAGCCTGCTGGCTCCCAGCCTCAGCTTCCTTTTGGCTGATAGGCTCCATTTTTTGATTATTTATCCATTAGGAATGTTATTGCTTTTTTTTTTTAAGCAACTTAGTCATTTCCTTTATTTTTCCTTTCTTGTCATAAAACTGTGCTTGTTGATGCAACATCCTTGCAATGAATTTGGAGGGTTTAGTCCATGTGTCTACTGGGAAAGGAATGACATAAGGAAGGGTTGTGACTTCACTAATGAATAGTTGGTAGAGTTATGCTTAAGTTTCAGGAAGTTTTGGGGTTTGTTTTTTTCAAATTTTCTTGTAAATCCATAGGGTCAAATGCCCTTTGTTCTGTGATAAGTTTTTGGATTTGTCTTTAAGGAAAGGAGCTGAAAGCCCCATCTCAGACACTGGCTTCATCCCTCCTTCCCCTGCCAGTTTGGAGAGGCTGCCCTGAAGGCTGGTGAGACTCGGGGCTGTGCATCAAAAGTGGTGCCTTTTGTCAGGGTTCTGACAGCTCAGCTGGGGCTTGGCAGGTCTCAGCTGAACTGAGGCTTTAGAATTTAAAACCAGTCAAAACCATTTCAGTTACTCAGATCCCAAACTGTATTTAAATTCTTGTTTAGTGGCTCTGGGAAGTTTCAGCTTTGGCCCAGGACTTTGAGATTAATGAAAAAAAGTGTAACATGAAGATGGGAGATGAGGGAAATATCACCCTTGTTTTACAGGAGAAGAAATGAAGGGTTCTGACTCTTCTGGGACTGTGAGGACAGAGCTGGGCACTGCTTTCTGGGAGCCTGGTCCGTGCTCTCCCACTCATTCTCTATCTGATTTCTTTGTGCTCTTCTCTCCCAGGTGTGTGACAATGGAAGAAGAGGTGCAGCATTGAGAAGCCTGAACAGTAACACCAGGACAGCTCTTGAGACACTGGCAACAGGAGCCTGAGATCCAGGAGACAGCAATCATGCTGAAACCAAGTGGACTTAAAATCCCAGGCAGAGCTGGGAAGCACTCCAGCCCCGTGGGACGGGCATCAGGGACCACTGCAGCTGCTGTCACCACTGGCTCAAAAGAAGGTAAGAGCTCCATGCAGGGGCATGAGCTGGCCCAGGTGATGGCCTGGCTTGGGGGCAGTGGGATAGTGGAGCCAGTGTTCTGTGGGATGGGGAAATTCCCCCTCTGTATGTGGTTTGATGGATCAAAACAAGTCTAACAGGGTGAATAAAGGGGCTCCCTCTCCCCAGTAATGCACAAAACAGGCAAGTTGTGGAGTGGGTGGGAGACAGATGGATCCCCTGATGCTGAGGGCTGACAGAGGTACCTGTACAGACACTGACAGGGGAAGGGCTGGTAATTAGGCAGATGGGAACCTCCCCCATGACCTTAAACACTGCCCTGTAGCCATTGCTATTGGCCTGTGAGGATGTAGGAGTAAGAACTGAGCACTTAAGGTGATTTGGCCTGTGCTGATTACCTCAAATTAGTGCCTTTGTTTAAACAGAAGCATTTGAAGCCCTAGGATTTGAATAATGACTTACCTTCATATACCTACGCATGCCTTGCTGTTGTTATCTATATCCAGTGTATACATAAGCTATGCAGACTGCCATTATCAGTATAATTAACACTTCAAAAGCACTTGAGGGTGTGTTTTGCTTAGGTTTCATTTTTCTGGCTTATTGGCTGGTGGTTTTTTTTTTTTATTATATATAATTTAGTAAATATTCAAGATGGGAGTTTTGTATGTCATGTTTTTCATTTCACTTTGTTAAAAAAGGCTTTCTTCTTGCTTCTGGGGAAACACATCAGGATGATGGATATCCTATCAAAACTTGTACTTTCACTGTATTACACTTTCATTTGAGAAGGTCACTGGTTGCTTCTTTAGATCTGTCAGCCTCTTGTCCTTCTAATTCAGGCCGCTTCCTGCATGCCTGGTTACATTGCTATGTGTTTCTGTCCCCAAAATATATAACATTTAGCAGAATCAGGAAAGCCTTTTACCTCTCAGACATCATTTTTAATCAAGGGGATAATATTGGTCAAAATTTGCTTTAGCACGCTCGGACAAATTAGTCTGGGGTAATGGTGCTGCAAAATGAGGGTCACCAGACAGTGCTGCCTCTTGTCAAAGTAATGCAGAAGTGTTAGTTATTTAATCAAAACAAAAAAAAAAAAAGATCTCTGAGGTTTCTGTTTTGCTTGGGCACATTGGTATGGTGATTCAGGCACAACCTCTGCACAGGATGTTCACACACAGACTCTCCTTGCTGCTGAGCCTCTGACTGCTCCCTTATTACACATCAGGGGCTATGCTTTGCTCGTGGATTCTTTCAGCTGAGCTCTCTCTTCTTTCAGTGACCAGTAGTGTACGTGTAGCCTCTGCCACTCTAAATTCTTTCCACAAACAGTATTGTAAAAGCCACAGCTCTGACTTGGCTTTTTGCACATCTGTCTTGTTTGAGGGGCCAGTCACTGCTTGAGGTCGTGGGCAGAGTTCCAGATCCTCTCGTGTGATACAGCACTGTAGGGATTGGAGAGGTACTGCTCTTCCCTTGCTGAGGACTTGGCCCTATGTGTGGAAATTAACCAATGTTCGGATTGCAGTTTTGTGTGAGTGGGTTTTAATATTAGCCTGATTTCTTAATTTTGTGCCCAAATCTAAGATACTGAATTACCCTTTTATTTGTTTGCTAGAGGGAAGCACAAATTGACAGATGAAAAGTTTGATAGGTTTGGCTGTGTATTTTAAAGTTATTCCTCTGACCCTGTATTTCTGAATTTCCCCCTTGTTTCTCCATGTCCTCAACTGTGATTGAGAAATTACCCTGAACTTCAGTAATGGGCTTATTTAGCTCCCAGTTGTGACCCTCTCAAGGTACTTTGGCCTGGATTTATAATTGCAGAGTGTCATGGAGTTGCTTTCAGGTGATTTTAATCACATGAAAAACACCAAAATGAGGGAAAAGATCTGAGGCCTCTCTTCCCCCCAGAGGCTTTGTAGCAGCATCTCAGCAGGCACAGTTGGTGCAAGTGTTGTGGTATGAAAGGGTCAGTCAGTGGCAGGGTCAAGGCAACCTCTGGGCTGAATGCAGCGCCTGTTCACTGGAGTTCCTTTGTGCCTTGTTCAGCTCCAGCCATCTGTCACCAAGGGATGTGCAGCAAAGTGCCCTGTGTGGGCTCCAAACAGAGTCTTGACCTTTGCTTGAGAAGTTCTAAGTTTTATTCCTGGAAAAAAGTGGGCATGGAGAAGGGGAGAAGTCTTGTGATGGTGGGTTGGTGCTGTGTGACAGCTGTGCTGCTGCTCCTCTGCCTCTCAGGATGGTGCAGGAGGCTTTTGGAGCTGCTGGAGCAATCACAGCACTGAGCTCATTCCTACCTGGAAGGTGAGAACAGAGCACAGTGTAGTCTTGGAGTTGCTTTCAGTTGATTTTAATCACATGAAAAGCACCAAAATGAGGGAAAATATCTGAGGCCTCTCTTCCCCCCAGAGGCTTTGTAGCAGCATCTCAGCAGGCACAGTTGGTGCAAGTGTTGTGGTATGAAAGGGCTACTTAAACAATGTGAACTGCGTGAATAACAGTGGTTGGGCTTGCAGTTTTATCTCTGACACCTTCTCGCTCAGTGTCCTGCTCAAAAGCTGCTGCTGTGTCCCTGCTTGGCCTGTACCTGCTCTTCCTCCTGCAAACCTCTCCAAAAGTCTGGCCAGCTGCCTCTTGCTCCTCTCCTTTCCAAACATGATCTGTGAGCAAAGTGTGCGTCCCAAAATCCTGCTGGCTTGCCTGTGTGCCCTTCTCTGAGAGCAGCAGGATCTGTGTTGGCTGTGTGGCCCAGCCACAGACCAGTCATGGGATTCAGCCTTTGGTAGGGGAAAACTACAAGAGAAAATACTCTTTTTTCTGTCAAAGTGGTTTAATTCTATTCCAGAGCCAAGTGTCCACATCACTGAAACCCTAACCACAGCGGGCACTGACATGAATTTTGGGGATGCCTGCAGCCAAAGAATCATGGTAGATGGCTGTGGAAGCTGGATTTCATTACGTTTCCTGGGATTAATCAGATCTGGGCCACTAGACTTCATATGAGGTCTCAAAGTTGCATGAAGGAGTCTCTGTGTGAGGTGTTTGAGAAGCCCTGCAGAAGCCATGAGCTCTCTGACTTGTGTCTGTGCATTGGAAGTGCTTCCTGGGAGGCTGACAAGGTTTTCCTGACTCCACAAAAATTCAGTATGTGCCCCTGAACTCCTGCCTTACTCCTTGCCTCTGCACTTACCTGCCTCTTGCCAGAAAAGCCAAAGGAGACTTCTCTATTTTCTGGAGCTTGATGGAAGAAAACCAGAGTGGTTTGGGTTACAAAATACAGAGCTGCAACACTGATCTATATGAATTTGCTACCTTGGGGGGAGGATAGAAATCTCAAAAGCTTGAAATATAGTTGCAAAAGAGAACCATAAATCTAACAAAGCACAGAATTAAACTGCAGCAATGCCCAGTCTGTTGCCTCTGAGATGTTCCTTGGCTCTGGGAGCTTGGGGCTGGCTCAGAAAGACCCCAGACTGGGATTATATCTTTCAGACTGCGTGGTAAGAGAAGATGCCTGTTCTCCAGTTGTACAGAAGATATGTCAGAGCCATTAGATGCAAATCAATTTTTAAAAGCTTCGCACTTTGATCCTCTTCCCCTCTCATAAGTTTATCAATCTTGTCTACACAAGTGCAAGTAGAGGTACTTCCCTTTATTCTTACTCTGGAATACACGAACTTGCTTTGATTTCTCCTTTCTCTTTTCCCCAGTGTTCTGTTCATATTCTTTTGTAGGAAGTCAAGTGTCTCTTATCTGTCTCTCATTTCTCTCTTCCATTCCCAGGCACAGAGATTCCGCTTCAACATTCCCATGTACTCTTGACAACTCACATCTCATGTACCAGAAAGAGGGTCAGTGAAGATGGGAGATGCTTTGGGTGCATGTCTATAGAATTTCACAACTCATGGCTGTAGGTTCCTATAGAGACCAGATGTGCTGTAGTCACACTGGGCCAGCTTGTCTTACATGCTGTATCGGAGTTATTTTTCCTGAAAACATAATCAGAGTCAATTCTGCTCATGGAATGTCCTACATCCTCTTTGAACTTCCCTTGAGTGGAGAGTTGTTGTGTCTCCTTACCTGAGCTGGTGCTTTTACAGAGCCATTAGGTATAAGAGCTTTCGTGGTGGTGGTCTGGATTAGGTACATTGGCTTGCTGTGGTTGGGGGCTTTTTAAAAAAAACCCTGAAATCCTGAAATTGCCATTTCCACTGAAAGTCTGTGGGGAACTGGCCGCTGATATGGACTCCTGGAAGAAATTAGCCTTGAGTGGTGTCCATGCTGGCTATCCCCCTCCCTCCGCTCCCGTAAAGCTGTAACAATGGAAAAATAAGTTAGCCTGCTTTGCAGTAACTATTTTCCTTAACCAGACTGCAAGTTCATCTCCAGCTGCCTTAGGAGAGAATTTCCCACAAATGTGTTGGCTTGTTTCCCATGTTTCAAGTGAAGAAAGTCACTGCTCTTGACCCCACGTGCAAGAGAGGTTTCTGTGCTAAAGGTGTGGGTCACTGGTAAAGGGCTCAATATAATATTTGGATTCCTTGTTACAAAGCTCATATGTCTCGGTTTCTTTCCCACCCTCCTCCTGGAAAAGCCTGCTTTTTCAAGATGGAAAGAGAATGGAAGCTGTGATGAATGGGCCCACAGAGCCCTCCCAGCTGGTGGAACAGGTGAAAGCTGCTGGGAAGAGAAGTATTCACATTTCAGAGTGGGTTTTGTCTGCTCAGAGCAGTGTTAAAGTGACGTGGTTGAAGGAGAAATTTGCCTTTCATACTTCATTTGGCTGTCAGCTGGCTCTAGCATTTATTTATGGTTCTTAAATCTCTTGTTCAATTAAAAAATTCTCCCAAAAGGTAGAGGAAAAAAATAAATATTTGTATTTGCAGATGGAACTGGGCAACATTGAGACTTCAGTGCTGGAGGCAAGAAAGCCCAAACTTACTAAGTTTTCTGTGAGACTTATGTGCATCCAGTCAGAATACAGACCTTGGATTTTACAGATGGATCCTGTCTTTCTGAATGGGCAAGTGCAAGTGTCTGTCACATCAGTTTCATATTTAGGCATGGCTAACAATATCAAAACTGTTTTTCAGCAGTTACCTAGTTTTGTTGCCAAAAACTATGCTTTGATAGCTAAACTACACAGCATATTGCTGGGAGCCTGGGAATGTCTTGTTGTTTTCATAAAAGTGTACATGCATTATTTTAGATGAAGAATAAATGCACAGAGCTGATAATGCTGGCATAATGTCTGCTCCTGCAAACACTGTGTGTTGCTTTTGTTCACTAAAAATAAGAGTGAAGCAGACTGGAACGCTCCCAGGGCCATTAAAGAGAGTGGAATGACTCACTCCATAGGGTAATTAAACTAAAATACGCTGTAATGAGGGTTTGGTGAGCCTGAGCTATGTATCAGGTCCCAGTTAGTTGGTTTTGGGTGCTGATGGGCTGAGGCTGGTACCTCCTGGGGGAGAGTTACTGCTGTGCCCGGGGGCTGAGTTTGCGTGAGGGGGTTAACTTTTAAAATTTCTTTTCTAGAAATGTGATTGTGTTCTGAGGGCTGCTTCTAGTTTCAGACTCAGCAATTCTATGGCCAAGTGTCTTTTGATCTATACCTGCCTCAATTCTGCTGGAGGACCCTAAATCTCATGATCACCTTAGCTCTCTTGTACATTTAGTGCCTTGCTCTTGCCTTTCCCAGTGGGAAATCTTCATTCATTTTTATTTATCTGCCACAGCATTAACAGCAACATATTGGTAAATTATCTTGGAAATCAGTTGTTCGCCCCTCGAGTTTCTCAGAATGTTGTTTTAGTTAAATTGCTGGATGCATAGCATTAAGGAGCAATTTCTGTTGCTTCTAGAATTTTTTGCAGTAAAAAACAGAGGGAGGGATGGTGTCCTTAATGAGGAATTTATGCCTCAGTAATGAGAGAACTTGGGGAGGTTGTTCTCAGGTAATTATTGATGGTTTGGTGGTGTCGTAACACAGGCTTTTTTTATAAAGCTGCAAGAAACTGCTGAAGCTCTCTTGTTTTGTATCAATCTATTAATTCTAATTCCCAAATAAATATGAAAGACACTAAACCACTGTTTTGCCTGAAACAAAAGAAATAGGATTGTAGTGTCCGGAGCAGCTGATTGACTGGCACAGACATAGGGACCTAATTCTTGTCTATTCAAAGGCTTTGTGCCTCTTGATTCATATTAACTTGGGCTGTTATGTGCTGGTGAATTGAGAGAGAAGACCCCACATCACGGGGCCAGAGGCTGCTATTATTTCTAGCAAACATTTAGTTTTGCTGTTTTGCATCAGGCCTCGTGGAGTGATCGGTGTTGTCAGCTCCCATCTGAGTGCTGTCCTCAATTAAATCCATGCTGCAGCCCTGAGTGGATATTCCTGTGGTTGGATTAGTGATCCTGCTTTAAACGTGGTGTCGGTGAAGTTTGATTAGGTCTTGCTTTATGTTCATGAGTCGGGATGCACAGTGTCTTCAGCTCCTTGGGGAATTGGGAGGTTGAGGTGCCAGCGAGATGTTTGAGGATCAAATGCCCCTATCGCAGTATCAGCAGGTTAGCACTCTGTTAGTAGCCAGAGCTGCAGTATCCAGGTATGCACAGGCAGTCACCTGGTCGGGGAGTTACCAGGTGTCTGAAAGAAAACAAGATTGTTTTCAAGGGCTGAACGGGAAAAACTGCAAATGAGAGTTGCTGTTTTGCTGATCCAGGGCTGATGTACAGCTGGGAACTGTGACAACCACGGGAGCAGCTCTGCTGAGGGGTCATTAGAGCCTGAGTGTGTCCCCTCATCGCTGCTGTGGGTTGCCTGAAGTGTGCCCTGTGTGGAGGTCATGTCCCTCTGTACAAATCCAGTCGCTCATGGACACAGATGCTGTCATGAGACCCTGAATATTCGTTCTCATCCTCATGGCATATCCTGTGCCAGAGGTTTTCTGGCTTGGTTGTGGACCAACCACTTGACTATTTGCATAGGGCTTGTATTCAGCCCACACGTGCCTTTCATGAGCCACTCTGCCTGTCATCCTGCACTCTGAAACACCTTTTGTACTAGGGTTTTTTGAAGGTGGTGGTTCTCCACCCTTTCTGGTTCCCCTTCTGAAGGGGGGAAGTAGCTTTGGTGGCATTCCTCTCCCAAAAAGTGATTCAGTGCATTCCAGGCAATATAAAAGGGCATTGAATCAATCTTAATTTAATCAGCTTTCAGGTGACATATAGAGATAACTGTGAGTCTGATTTTAATTATCTTAATGATTAGATACTCTCAGAAGGATTTGATATAGTTAATCTGTAATATTCAACTTGTTCATTGTGGATGGGGCGTGAGCACACACCAAAGGCATATGGAGGTCAGATGCCCTCCTGCTCTCTCTGTCTGTAGCTCTTCACAGAACAGCAGGGAAAGAAAATCTGCTTCCCACAGATGTTCAGCTTATGGAGGTTGGAATATAATGGACTGAATCCTGTTCAGCTGGGCTGGTGTAAGTGTGCAGTAGCATCAGTGTGGCTGTGGTTATGCCCATCAGAGCAGGGACACAGCTTCGGGGCGGGATCTGCTCCTGCGTGTTCTGCCTCCAACAATTGCACTAATCCAGCAAGAGCAGATTAATCATTAAAGGCCCGAGCCAGTATTCATTGAAATTAAAGGAAAGATTCCCTTTGGCATAGATGGATTTGGGATGAGCGTCAGCAGGATTAAAGGGGCATCAGGCTGTTGGTACAGAATATTTGCTGAGGGTTGGAATTAACCATCACACACTGACCCTGCACGTGAGTGTCTTCCTTGCAAACAGTCAAATAGGTGACTTGATCTCCACAAAAGCCTTAAAATATTTAGAATACAGATATTATTCTCTATTTGTTTTAAGTTCAGTAGGATATTTACTTTTTAATGAACATGCTATAAAGTAAATAAATATCCTGTTCCCGTAAAAGAGAGAAACTGGTATTTATGCAGGAGTGAGGTCTGTAAGAAAACACTGTTTATCACAACACTCACTCTAAAATAATGAGAGTTGTCAGAATTGATCTCTCTGTGACTTCAACAGCTCTATTCAAAATACAGTTGATGGTCTCTCTGCTACAAAATGTGTTTGGCAATGCTGTTTTCCAGCGCAGTAAATGTGTGTCCTATGTGCTACATCTGGATTGTGGACTGGAGGATGCAGCAGAGCACTTCACTCCATGGCTGTGTGTGCAGAATTCTTTGTGAGAAAGGAAATGTTTGTGAATGGGGATTTTTAAATGGTCTCAGTGGAAGGCAGTGATGAACTTAGGCATGAATACCTCGTAAAAGCTGAACCTGCACCAAGGTTCAGGAGTTAATTTGTGTGATGTAGTGCCCTGCCAGTGCTCCAGTTGTTGGGCAGCATTACACAGGAGTTAGCTCTGCTGCAGGAGTGTTCCCAATCTGCTTGAGGAATTCCTACCAAGCAGGAGCTGTAAGTCATTCACACTTTCTGTAATTATAAGCCTTCTATGCACACATGAAACCTCTCTGTTCAAGACTCTGAGTGCCTCACCACCTCCTGTAAAGCCTGAAGGCTGTGAGGAAGGTCAGTATTACCCATTTTACACACAAGACCACTTGAAGAAGTAGGTCTTGCCCATGTCATCCTGTAATGCAGAGGTGAAAGTGGAAGTTATCTTGGCCAGCAGGTTTTTCTGGCCTTTTGTCCCCCAGGTCCGGGTACAGGAGCAGCAGCTTCCCTCTCTAATGCCACCTCCCCTCATCCTTTCCATTGACTGAAGTGTCGTGTCTGTAAACATTAGTGCCTTTGGAATTTGGGGAGGGTGTGCAGTCATTGAGCTATAGGGCACGTTTCTGTCCTGCACATGCCTGTCTTATTTCACACGTCAGTCTGTACAGTTGTTTGGGATTCATGTCCCTGAAGATGACAGGAGCCTTTTGTATTGCTGTGTAACTTATTTCACAGAAATGCTTTCTGCAGAATATTTTATTTGGAGGTATTTGCTCAGAAAAAAAAAACCCAAAAAACTTGCCAGAAATTAGAAGGGTTTGATGGAGATTTGAACAGAAGAGTTTCAGGTAGGGATGGTATGATGTTGAGAAAATCCTGAACCCTGAAAGGGGCTTGGGGGTATCATCCTCAGTGACTGACTCTGCCCTGGCTGGGTGTTCAGAAGATAAAAGCCTAAAACTGATCATCTGATAAAAGTGCTGAAGAAGTGTCATGAGAGAGAGGCACAGTCCACACGCGAGTCTTTGATACCAGTAAGGTGTACTGGGAATGGGAACCTAGTGTGTGCTCAGGGTGCCTGGTAGGGCCCTGTGCTCAGTCTTCAGGGCAGCTTAATTCCTCATCTCCCAAGCTTTATCTGTGATCTCTCACTTCTCACCATCAATTTCCCCACCACCACTGCTGCTCGCTTTGCCCACCACCACTCCTGGAATGCTGTAAGCGGTCATTTCTGAGACTTGGATCTGTTGGGTTTGAGAACACTTGTGTGGGGGTCAGTGTTTGTATCACAGCTCATGTGTTTTAGGATCAGATCTGGATCATGGTCATGTTTACTTTCAAAAAAAAAAAAATTATACATCCCCTGCAAATAGGTGACTTGGCTTTTCTGCAAATGATGCCTGTTCATGTACAGCTCATTGCCTTTTGAATTGGATACTTAGCTGTTTAAGCCAGGTATTTGGAATTAAGTAGATGACTCAGCGTTAATCTGCTCTCAAATATCCTTTTTATTAGATTAGGGGAAACAAAGCCAGCCCAACAAACTCTGCATTCTGCCTAGCTGGGGCTGTGTACAATCAGCCCATTGTGTGTTGTGCAGCCTGCTCTGTGCATGGATGTATGGCTGCAGGAATCAATGGCTGATGGAGTGATGAATCAAAGCTGTGTTCAGTACAGTGCAGCCCCACGATTGTGCCCAAGTTTACTTGGCAGTTTTGAGGTGGTCATCTTTAGCTCTCCTGTAGTTCCTGTGGGATACTGGAGTGCTGCAGATGGCCCCTGGAACCTCCCTCATTCAGGCGGATGACCCAGGGAGATGATGCAATTATATTGATGTCATGTTTCTACCGAGGAAGGGGAAAAACTACATACCAGGGAGAAAGCCTAGTGCTGGTCTGTCTGCTGGTACCATTGATGCCTTAAGAGGCCAACCTAGAAACAGAGACTAGACAGGAGTAAGGGAATAAAGGTGGATATTTATTTGAAAGGCCTTCAGAGGCACACCCTGGGCAGGCCAAAGGCTGCACCCAAGATGGACCCCGAGTCACGAGTTCTTCACACTTTTATAGCTTTGGTCCATTTGCATCTCAACCCAATTTCACCAATTAAACTTTAGCTAACGATGTAATTTCCCCTCAGCTTGCCCCCCTTCTCAAGATGCTGGGTTACACATTTTGGGCCTAGGCCGGGCTGGGTGTCCTTGGAGAGCAGCCTGGAGAGGCTTTGTTCTGTCTGTCTCAGCATGAGAGAGCAGCAGCTCACAGGCTACAGGACACTGCAGAGTTACACACTGGGAATGCAGAACTTGAAAAATATAAAAGTTAAAACCTAAGGCATCACCATCCCAGTAGTTCAAACTGCTGTTTCCCAGCATAGCTGGTTACACTGAAAACCAGCGTCTCAGCATGCAGATCAGGAGCTAACAAAGTATCCTCCTTCATTCTTACATGTCAGGTGTTAAATTTTTCTACTTCTCCCCTCAAGAGTAGCTGCAGACAGGGCATGAGGAAATACCTTTTGTGGCTGCAGGCTGGCAGCTCTTGTAGAGAGCAATTGCTGTGAAGATTATCCAACTTCTGCCAGAGGGAAGTAGAGCAAAATAAAATTAGAAAGTCAGAGAAAAGTTTGTGGTTGTGCCAAAGAATTATTTCTGAGATTCAGCAGGTAGAAATGAGAAGTGGTTATCTGTCAAGAGAGGAGGAGTGGGGAAGATCTTACTGCTGTGCTCTATTGCTACCTGTCTAGCCCTTACCATGGGGAGACTCCATAGTGGCAGCAGAACACTCGCTGCCTGAGCTTGCATCTTCCAGTTGCACAAATGCACCAAATAAAGGATGCTTTAAGCCTGAGCGGGGGGAATGCAGTGCTCAGAGTGCAGTGGGAGCATAGGTATGAGTGGCACAGCTCATCACCTATTACACCAGGGAAAACACTGCGCTGCACTCGAGCTAATCAGACCTGGCTGGGGTAACCAGATCACTGAGCACTGTGAGGATGTATGAGGGGTTATAATGCTTGTTCCACAGCTGGAGTAAATACTGTGCCCACAGGCAGTCTGTGCCGAAGTTGGAGTCGAACTAGACTGTCTCCTGTCATTTAACTTTTCTTTCCCATGGATTGTTAGAGGTGCAGTCAATCTGCTTGTGCACGGCTGCTCAGGTTATGCCCTGTGAGTAAACACCCTGAGTTATGCACACACAGCAACTTCTCCTGCATATTGTTCCCAGTACAGGGAGCTGCTGGGATCCCCTAAACTGGCTCCAGTCTGATCAGAAAGTAATAATTGCCCTCTGGACAAAGCCAGGCTCTTTTTTTGGTACCTTCTATTCTACATTTGATTGGGACTGAGCTAATGCTATTATTTCTGAATGAATAAGTCAGTGGCCTTTCTGTGTGCACGTGCTTGAGCAATGTACTGCTTGGTTGCTCATCTCAGCTGGTGCTGTAGGAATGGTCCCAGAGTCCATCCAAGTGGGTTTTGTGTGGGAATGATGCCTGAGCAAAATTCCAATATGTAAAAAGGCTGTGAAATTTCAAAACCCTGCTTCTCAATTACTTCTTCTGGTGGAGAGAAAGCACTATGCTTTGCTTGGCTGCTCTTTACAGTGTTTGGTGCTCAAGATAAATTTCTCCAGTTCAGAAGGTGTCCCAAGACTGTTCCTCTCTCTGTGCTAGTGCTAGTGTTCTGCCTGGGAAATCGTTTATAAATGTCTCATTAAAGACCTGTGTCTGCCTCCTTTTCTTCCTTTTTGTCATTGGATCAGCTCACTGAGAGCAGCTGTCCTCACTTCCATCGCAGCAGCCCCCAAACCACACTTGCGCCTCACAGATTCCCACAGCCGAAAAACCGCGGACAACTGCGCACGTGTGTGTGTGCTGGGGTTTGTGGGCATGGCGGGTTCAGGCTGAGCTCCTTCCTGAGCTTCTTCGTGCTGCTTTGAAAAGAAAAGGCTCCGAGAAGTCAGCTTTGTGCTAGCTTTGTAGAGAGCTGAACGTACGGTGTGAGTGCAGCTCTGCAGCCAAGGACGTGTGCGAGTGTGTGCTGGGCATTCACAGGGAGCTGTGCAGCACTGGGGCTGCTGGAAGGGAGCTCCCCGTGCCAGGCTGGAGCCTTCCTTGTAAGTATTTCCCCCCCGCGTTGGTGTTTTTGCTCTCGGGGCCATCTCACAGGTTACCCTGGGCTGCTTTCTAATGCTCCTTTCTGCCCTTAAGTCTTTCATTACTTGCCGTGGTCCGTACGAGGTAACCCAGTTTGGCTATGGGACTGGTGGGACAAAACTTAGTGGGTCTTTAGAGCTAAGGGCTTGCTTGAATGGAAAACTGTATTTTCTAGTCAGAATAAGCTCTGGTGAATAAAGTGAGTAATGCTTCTATGTGGAATATTCTCTAGTTGAAGTGATTTTATTATTTATTTAAGGAAGAATAGAGCCTGTGTTATTTTGTAATACAACCTTGCTTACGTTAACATACTGACCTGGGGCTTACTAAATTCTAGTTTTGCAAATGTGTCTGTATGTTATTTCTAGAGATGAGGGGTGGCACATGCTGGGGAAGAAGATATGGGTGTTCCAATCTTTGTTGAACTTGCAATGCTGTTAAAATTGGGGGATTTTTGTTTTCAGTATTTTCTGTGAAAAAATGCTTCTCCAGAGGTGTGATATATAGGTCCTGCTATAAGGCTGAAAAATGTTGAATAGAGTATTGAAAAGTGAATGTTGAAAGAATATACTTACGGTCTTAAAAATAATAATTACATAAAAATTAAGACTGTAATCTTGAGATGAATAGATCCATCCGTCCGCTGCAAGGTAATTATCCCTCAGTGAAAGAAACCTTGTGCATTTGCTACTAGTCACTCGCCTCCCTTGTGCTCTGTGCTGCCAAAACCAACCTGCTTTGCATATTTCATTGAATACTGTTGTTTATTGGAAAAAAAAACTTTAAATCCTCACACATAAATATACAGCTTTGCTGTTTGTTTCTTTTCAGAATGATACTGGATTTGATCTAGCATAGTTGGTAACCCCCAGCTCCTCCATCCTTTCTATCTCTAGCGGGCACCAAGAATGTGCATCTCGCCTGTGGCAGAGCAGATTTTGTACCAGTCAGCATCTTGAATGAGACCTTTATAAGAAAGCCTTTGTTTGGGACGTCTGTTTGAGGTTCACTGCCCTTCCCAGCTGTCTCTCTGGAGGCAAATATTTGTCTCAACGGGCATCTCCTTGCATTCAGTGCAAGAAATATTTGCAGCGGTCCTTACTCAGTTTTGCTTCTCATTCATAATTCTCTTCTTCATTCTTACTGTCTTCCTCCTCACTGCAGTTTTATTTCTGGGGATGTCTCCTCTCTTCAAAGGAGCTAAAGCCAGGGATGCTGAAGTTGTATCAGATCTTAATATCCACGCCATTGGGATTATTCTAGGGAGCAGCAGGGGCAATAGGTTTTCAGGGTGCCAGATGCAGACCTTGCCTCTGTGCCAGATCACAGCCCCAACTTTTCAGCTTTGAACTTGCAGAGCTTTCAGTCGTTGTTTCCAAGTCAGCCATAAATCTCTGGGGCTCCTTCCTCCCACAGCGTGCTGCCAGGCAGTTGGCTATTGTCTGCAAAGTATTGCTTTTCCTCGCAGGCACCTCTTCCCTCTCTGTTTCTGCCTCATCCTGCAGAAAGGGCCGTGATAAATCTTGCAGAAAACAGCTGCTTCATTGCTTCATTGCTGCCCTTGATAATTTGAATTTGGATGTGGCAATGGGCTGGCTTTCACTTGATCGCTAACAGCCTCATGTTTATGTAATCCAAGCTGCTTTGAGAAGCTCAAATCCCTGTGTGGGAACCTAGAAATTCTGTGTGGCGAGGCCTCACCGTCAGTGAGAGCTGTGGAGGCAGCAGGCACCAGCCCTTCTCCCACGGGAGGTGCCTTGGCTGTGCCTCTGTGGCTGCTGCTGATGCTGCCAAGGGAAGAATCCCTGTTTCCCTGCACAGGTGGCAGCTCCTGCAAGTGCAGCAGGTTGTGCCTTCTCTCTTGCCCAGCAGCCTAGCTGCTGTAGGTGGTAGGGAGCAGATGCTGTGGACTGCCCTCCTCTGAGGGGGAGCTCTCATGAGCTCTGTTCTCCATCAGGGAAGTTCTGCAGTGTTATGCTTGAAGGTGAAATGGCATTGCAGACCCAGAGAAGTTTACAGTAACTGCAGTGTAAATAGATGAGTAAAAACCACTGCACCAGGAGCTGAGTTACGTGGCCGTAAGGACAAGACCATGCTGTCCTCCAGCTCACAGTGGAGGGTGGTGGGCTGTGGGATGGGGATGGTATCACCGACCACAGATGTTTGGTGCCCTGAGCACAGGCTGCAGCCTGAGCAGGGGTAGTGTCTGACTGTCATCCCCACCTCATCATCTGAGCATTGAACCAAACAGTGAGCCAGGCTGCTCTAACGCCTCCAAGGCTCTTCATTGATGCCTTATGTTTTAACTTTTATATTTTTAAAATTCTGTATTCCCAGTGTGTAACTCTGCAGTGTCCTG
>VWZT01009728.1:50573-81446 GCA_013397055.1 Pachycephala philippinensis
TTTCTAGGCTGGCCTCTTTAGGCATCAATAATCCCTATGGCAGTAAAACCAGATTATGCCTTTTAGCTGGCACCCCTGTGGCCAGCAGTGGGGTTTTCCAGCTGACAAAATCTGCCTTGGCTTCAAAAGGGCATTACAGTCCTCTGGTCTTGGGACTGTCCTGAAGCCCTGCCCGGGCTGGGAGGAGCAGAGCTGGTACCAAAAGTTTTTTTGACCAGTCTGGTTGCAAGGCTGCACTTTGAGATGCTCACAGACTGCACAACCTGCTGCCCTGTCACAGGTTAGTGCCATCTACAGCACGGGCCAGTGACATGAAGGTTAAGTGTCTTCAGTCTTGTGACAGTGGCAGTTCTGCCAGGCTGGTGCACCTTTTCTTGCTGGATAGTGGATGAGAAGCTTGTTGATTACCATGGAGAGGGAACGCAGCCAGGAGTAGGTGGGCAGCTCTGTGCTACCTGTCAGGCTGTCTTGTGATGTGGTGATACTTGAGTGCAGAAACCTCTGAAAATTAAAATAGAAAAGGGAAAAGACCTCTTTTAAGGGCACTGTAAAGCTATTCTGTAAATATCATGTTTGTGCTTATTTCTCCCTCCTTCCTTACACAAGATGCAACTCTGGAATCTCTCTTTTTTTTTTGTTGGTTTTTTTTTTTTCCTTTTCTTTTCTTTTTTTTTTTTTTTTTTTGTTTGTTTGTTTGTTTGTTTGGGGGGGGTTGGGGGTTGGTTTGTTTGTTGGTTTTTGGGTTGGGTTTTCCCAGATGTTCTCTTTCTTTTAAATTTAATGTGCCTCCATTTTATCAATTAACTGCCTGTCTCCTGATTCCCGTGGCAACACAACAGGCTGTTGCATTTCTGAGTCCTTTGGCAGTCGGGGTGCCTGGCATGTGTCTCGGGAGCAGTCAGACTACAAAAAAGGGTTCTGAAGGGAGTAGGAAATACATGGGCAACACTCACTGTGCGCTGCTTCTCATGCTAAATTGCTCTTCCTTTCCTCTCCCTCCTCCCCTTCAGATCCAAGTTTCCTTTCCCCTTTGTTTCAGTTGCCTGGTGTTAAGGAGTGCTATGGGAGGTCGAAATACGTGGAGAGAGCGAGGGGATGGATGGGTTCGGTGGATGTGGATGGGACTTAAACACAGCACAACGCTGAGCATGCTGTCGGGGATCCTGCAGAGAAAGCTGTTCCTGCTGATGCTGCAAAGCAAGTGCTGTCTTCGTCCTGCTTCAGTTTCCAGAGTTTTCTTGAGAGGGAGAGTTTCTTGCTCCTGTACTGTACAGAGTTTCTCTTCACTCCTTCCTGCAGCAGTTTCCAAGAGCTGGAAGAGTCCATACCCTTTTTGCAGAAGCCCTTGTGCTTCCAGGGATTTTGGACACATGGCTTTCATTGACAAAGTAATAAGAGCCATGTGAACAGTCTGAAACTTCAGTGAAACCTTTAACCTCTCCAGCTCTTGGCGGGTAGGAATTTGGCTTCTGAAGTACTGGTGCCCTGTCAGTGTGGGCCCCTGAAACTGATGGGATGAGTTTGCAGAAAGAGCCCTAAGCACCAGGTTTGCCGTAGTGGGGGTTAATGCGTGGGCTTTGTGAAGGCCAAGGGGAAAGCAGAGATTTGGAGCTGGAAAAGATGTGCCTTTAGTGGATGCTCTGTGTGACTTTGATTTACAAGTTGTTGTTCAGCCCTGGAAGCTGTGACCTACAGGAAACCCATTTAATCCGAAAAGAATGAGCCAGCTAATGAACACAATAGGGTTGTAAAGTTGGAAAGCCCAAGTGGAAGAGATCCTGCTCACTGCTTGTTGTGTCTTGGAGCCTGGTCCCAGTGAGAGGAGGAAGGCAGGAGCTGCTGTCGCAGTCCTGACCAGCAAGTGAGGTCTGTGCTGGACAGAGCAGCACGGGGAAATCGTCTTGGATCAAGCAGGAAGAGCTTTCCTCATCGCTGGCTTCCAGGTGAGCTGCTGAGTTAGATGCCTGGTAGTGACATTCAGAGAGTTCCTGTGGCTTCTTCATTGGCATCAGCAGGTACCAGCAGGGTTGGAATGGAAAATACCCAGTTTGTTCCATTGGGTGTGTTTCTCTTGTGTAACTCTTCTCAGTTTCATACCTGAGATGTGTACCCTTGTTTTGCTGTTTCTTAAAACTTGTTCCTTATTGAGTTTTTTGGAACTTGTTGGTGTTTACCTGGGGAGTCTGACTAGAAAAAGAAGACTTTTCTTCTTCAAAACAGCAAATCCAGGTGACACAGACCAACTCCTTAGGTGCCTGTAGGCTGGGAAAGCTCAGGGATCTTTCATGGCAATCCTCGTGGGTGGTTTTCCCTTCAGCTGTGAGAGGTACGAGGAAAGTGGTGATTCCAGTGTCGTATCTGAGAGCAGTGCCATCAGCTGATCTCACTTTAGGGCTATCCTAAGATACTCATGGGATTGAAGTCAAGTTACTCATTGCTACCATTTGCCTTCTGAAAGGCTGGTGACCAGATACCTGCCTGGGAGGATCAGAGCTTAGTCTACTTGAACTACTCTGGATGCTGTCTGACCATCTAGTTAATGGGTCCATCAGATCCAAAGCTAAGAGAAATGAGTTCAACTTGATCGTGGCGACTCTTGGCTTCTCTGAAAACCTGCGGCACAAAAGCCCATTAGCTGCTCCGTGGTTATTATTTCATATGTGGGTAATGAAGGCCATGTAAAACACAAGTTTCTACATTGTGGCCATAATAAAGAAGGTGAACCTTCAGGCAGTTCCTTACTCACGTACTGTACCTTTGAATAATTCACCTCATGCTCAGGAATAATGATGCCTCTGCCTGCACTGCTCGGGAGCCTGGAATGAGATTGTTTCCCTGAGATGTTGTAATTACTGTAGGTCAGCATACCTGCCTATCAGACAGGCACCTAAAATGAACAAGAGTGTGTAAAGTTCCACTACAATTCTGGCTTTTGGGGGAAGACAGTGTTGCACTAATAATCCAATGAACTGTTCTTTATTTTTGTTCTGGTCCAAGTCAGTTTTGAAGGTGTTTGTTCTTGCAGTGAAATACAGTGAGTATAAATGAGATTTTGAATCCTGCTGCATTGTTTGTTCAGCCTTGGGCAGCCTTCCTGCCTTTCTTTGCTTGAGCTTTGCTGCTGAAGGGTTTGCTTATCCCAGCCACATTGCAAAGGTGCTCGTGAGAGTTAATGTGACCTGGATCTTGACCATTGACTAACACCTGAAATCAAGAACTATGCTGAAACTCAGGCTCCAGTAAGACTAGAAGAATAGTTTGGATCTCTTCTCAGTATAGTTGCAGAGCCCCCCAAATTTTATGTGCTTGTAGTTCCCTGTACAGTAGGTTGAGTTTGGCTGTCCTTGACATGGTGCATACGTGTGCACAAACATGTCAGTGGCACAAGTTTTGTGTGTTGGGGTGCTCTGCCAGGCACGAAACCAAGGTGTAAGTTGTGTTTCTAATTTAATTTATTCTCCTACCTATCACAGACTGTGTTGGTGATAAACCCCTGTAGCCAGCTTTGGTTATTTAAGTTACAGTCTTCTTAAAACGTAACTTCCTGATCTGGCTGCTTTACTGTCTTGTGCTATTAAGCACTGAAATGACAAAAGTGGCCATATTTTCTGCCTATGGTTGTTCTTATAGTTCAGATGGATGGAGCCCTGTTTCCTTCACACTTCTTTTTATTTAAAGTCTTTTGTAAAGATCAAAAGCTCTAAGCATCCTTACAGTCTTTGGGTTTAGTTTTTTTAAGGTGAAACTGGTTCTTGGATGTAATGCTGTCCCTCTGATGGAGTTCATCTTGGTGCACTGTCTTACAAAATTGAGAGTGACACAAGCCTGAATGCCAGAAATTTGCCTCAAAGCCCCCAAAACTTAATATGGAACATGTGAGGTTGAGGAAACTTCCAGTGCAGGGTCCAGAAGCCAGGAGAAGGTTCTCCCTGGGAGCTTGCTGAGCTCTGCTGGGAGCTCCATGGTTCCCAGCATTTTCAGTTGGGAGCAGTATTCGCACAGCTGGGGACAGTATTTACTGTCCTTCCTGTGCCCATCATGGGATCTTCTTGAACATTCCCCACGTGTTATGCTGTGCATGTCCCCTTTGGCTGATCTTCTCAAGAGTTGTTCCAGCTCCAGCCCAGTGAGCTGGTTGGAGATACTTCTGTTTATGAGAGGAATTTGTACAGTCACACCTTAACTGCTGCTCTCTTCTTGTTCAGATAAGGTTCAGACCAGGCAGAGGTACTGCTTCCTGGGGCCCCAAACTGGTGGCCATAGAAATTTGTCAATTGTTGACTCTGGAGTCTAATGAGAACCAAAGTGTCAACATTGATCCCTCGTAACACATGATTTAGCAGAAACTAAGTTCTTCATGCTGTTGCCCTGGTGCTCTTTTCCTTCCTCTTTGCTAGACCTCAGGCAAAGCTTTGAAAGCTTTTGCTCTGAGAGCTTTTATGCTTTTCAGGCTTTCTAGGAGCTGAGCCTGATCTGTCAGGCCCATTACTTGTGAAAGAGCTGTAGCAGTGCTGCAGACTGAGCCGCAGTGATGGCTGAGGCTGAATAAGTTTCACAGTTCGTTACACATAAGCACTCAAGTTTGGCTTGTCTCTGCAGCTGCTCTGGGCGTCGTCTGTCAGCCTTCTCTGGTAGCAAATAAAAATGTCTTCCTGAGTGTGCTTTAGACTTTTCTGGTTGGTGGCACCCAGAAACTTCAGCTGAAAGCTTGGCTGAAGAGTCCAGGGAGCTTTCATTGAGCACAGGATATGTGGGACCAAGTCTCCTGCACACACCCCCTACACCATCTGTGTGGGAGAACTGCACTTGGGACCTCACGGCTACTGAGAGCTGAGGATGGCTGAAGGTCCATGGTGTGTGACTTGCTGGATCTTATTTTGCAAGCTTATTTCCTCAGTTTCTGTTGTGGTTTCTTTGGGGCTTTACTCAACCTCCCCCTTTAACCTTCAGGAGTTTTAATGAAGTTCACATGTCCTTGTCATTTGTTGCCCTGGGGCCCAGGCTGAAAGCCCAAAGTTTGTGATAGGAGGGTTTGACAATGGGGCCAGCAAGAGTTGGATCACTGCTGGCTTGTTTGCTTGGGTTGACTCTGTTCCCATTCAGGCACCTGTCACGTATTTAAGGGTCCCCTTTTGTATTATGGCGAGTTTGGCCAGTCAAGACTCAGCTGGAGAGTGTGAGCAGAACAGTGAATTCCAGCAGTTTTCCTTCCCCAGGCAGCAGAGCATTGCTGGAAGGCTGATGCTGGAATAAGGGCACTCTTTATTGCCAGTTATATTGAGTTTCGTGCATGTCATGTGGCCCTGCAAGGCTGTGCATGAAGGTTTGTAGGTGCTTCCTGTCTAGAGGGATGCTGTTTATATTGAACATACCCCAGGTGTCTGCTTGCTGTTGCGTTTGCTCCAGCAAAGGGCACAGCAGCAGCTGGGAAAAACAGGGAATTTGTGGAGGCAGCTGTGTGGTCCCACAGAAGCTGTTAGTGCCCTTGGTGGGACACTCAGTGGGGTTCTCATAGTGCCAAGTACTAAAACATCAGTGCCTCACACTTTTTAAAAAAATACATACATTTTTTGATTTATATTTTGGGCAAAAGGATGACTTTGGCTTCTTTCTGCAAAGCTGCGGTTCATTGGGCTCTTTTTGGTCCTTAAGCACTTACCACCGCTCCTGTGCTTTTGAGATTATCCACACTAGTGTGGCCCCTCTGGGGCTGTGAGGGGGCTGGGGTATTGTAAAAGGGGATGAAGACATGGGCTCATTTCTTTATGTTCTGTGTGAGACCTGCAGAAACTGGGCAGCAGATGGAGATCCTGTGCAGATTGCATTCCTGCTGAGGAAGGTGTGTAAGTAATGGGGTTCACTCAGGTTTGATCTTCACAGGGTGTAAACCTGCAATCTAAGTTGTCCCAGATGTTTCCTTCCTTTCCTGGTGTTTTGGCTTCCTTCTAGGATGTCTCCTTATACCAAAACCTCTTTTTCCTTGATTCACAGGCTCACCTTTACACAAGCAGGGTACCACATCCACCACCAGCACCGAGAAGTCGGGTTCAAAGGTTGCCGAGGTGGGCGATGATTTCCTGGGAGACTTTGTGGTGGGCGAACGTGTCTGGGTGAATGGAGTGAAGCCGGGTGTGATCCAGTACCTTGGGGAGACACAATTTGCTCCAGGCCAGTGGGCAGGGGTTGTTCTGGATGACCCGGTGGGTAAGAATGACGGCTCTGTCGGAGGAGTGCGGTACTTTGAGTGCCAGCCGCTGCAGGGGATTTTTACGCGACCGTCCAAGCTGACACGGCAGCCGGTGGCCGAGGGCTCGGGGAGTGACGCCCCCTCCGTGGACTCGCTGACGGCTCAGAACTTGTCACTGCACTCGGGGACGGCCACACCACCTCTGTCCACTCGCGTGATCCCGCTGCGGGAGAGCGTCCTGAACAGCGCCATGAAGACGGGCAACGAGTCCGGATCGAACCTCTCGGACAGTGGGTCTGTGAAAAAAGGGGAGAAGGACTTACGGCTCGGAGATCGTGTGCTGGTGAGTTGATTGTGGGGCCCTCCTGGAAGGGCAAAGGACAAGGATTTGTCCCCCCTCTGCTGAGTGTTCCTGGTCAGGTTCAGGACGAGACAAAAGGAGGACAGGGTTGGTGGTGAGGTGTGGGGTGGAGCGTGGTCTTGGGAGGTGCCTGGGCCAAGTAGTAATCAAACATCTACACTGTTATTTGGGATGCTGTGTCTTCTGGATGTGTCTCTCTTTCACATTGGTGCAGGAGAACATATTCCAGAGTACTTCTTGTATTGAACAAGCCCTGAACTGGAGAAAGATGTCAGAGAGAGAACAACTGAAACATGAGGGAAATAGAAGCAAAATCATTTATTATGTTCTAATTTGGTGATACTCCATAATGGAGTGTATTATTTGGGCTTTCAAGGAATTTGCAGCAGTGTCTTGCTGCACATGGCTGGACATAGTTGGAAAGGACTTGCAAGAGTTTCTCCTGCTGGTCGCTCTTTCTGGTGGTTCAATTTTCTTATGTCAGATGCGACACAAACTCCTTTCCTGTACAGAAAGGAGCTTCCAGTAATTTTTAAAATACAGCAGGACTTTGGGAGAGATCACTGTTGTGATGCATGAGTCCTCCACATCTGATTTCTCTTCTTATTTTGATTATTTGGAATAGACTACCTGATAACTTTAAGCCAAAATGCCACACTTGCAGTAGGTATGGGTTACTGGAAGTTTGCCACCTCGTTTGTCATCATTTGTGTCCTAGCAAAGGAGATGGAGAAGGAAAAGAATGATATCAAAGACAGGAAGACTGAGTTCTGTCCTGCAGCTCTGTAAGAGTTTAGTTTTGTTAGTGTGTGTGATACACAGTGTGATATCAAATACTGGAAGAGCCAAGCATTTGAGCACAGATCTGTTGTGACTGTATCCCCAATAACATCTCTGGATCTAAAAAGTAAAGGTGACTCTGACTGACAGCTGTGACAGGTTGCAGAGGGGTCAGTCTTTGGACATCCTGGGTGATCTGAATCCCATTTAAAGTTATCCATATAGTGTTTCCTTTTTGGGGCACCTGGTTCTGGTACCAGCAGTGGTTGTGGGGGAGGGCAGACAGACTGGACATCTGCTTAATGACAGGTGTTTGGTAGAACTGGCTCCACAGTCACCGTGAATCAGGAGCGTGTGCAGGGGCTGTGAGAGCCAGTCTCAAATGTCCTTTTGGGACAGGTGTTGGGTTGTCCGATAGTTTTTATTTTAGTTATATAACATACAAACAATGTAAATTTGGTTATTTTCAAAGGAGGGAAGTGAAGATTGGTTCTGCTTGTGCTCACTGGATGATTCTTAGTAAACCTACTGTGAATATGTAGGTTTGTAGAGGTGAGAGAGTTTTATTTTCTCAAATTTTCCCCAAAATGTACACAGGAGCTGACACTTGCTCAGGGGTCTGTCTGCTTCCTGATTTCAGCAGTCGGCCTCTCATCCCTCCCCATCTCTACTGGCAGCAAAGGTGCCTGCGGTCCCAGGACAGGGTGGGCAGGGAAAGGTGGCAGCATGGCTCTGTTTGCACATGATGCTTCATGTTGGTGTGTTACAGCAGCCACACATGGGGAAAAATGAACCTGAGGATCTGTCTTCTTTTAATCAGTTTGTTTGCTCGCATTTTCTCCTTCACCTGTTGCAGGGAGTGGGGGGAGTGTTCAGGTGAGAACCTGTGATTTTAGAAGCAGCAGTCATAGAACGCAAACTGCAAAATATAAATCTATAAAAATATAAAATCTGTGTTCTTTCTGAACCAGGCAAGCAATGGAATGATGTTCTCCAGACCTGTTTACCCCTCTCTCCTCCTGATCATAAGCTCTCTGAGACAGGACCTGTTCCCTGAACACTCCACTCACATCAGTGGGGCCCACACAGAGTGAATTTTGGCACAGCCACAGGATACAGGGAGCATCTCTCCCCTGGGCTTCCGTTGAGTTGTGTTTTGGGGATGGTTTGGGTTTTTTATTTATTTTTAATGAGGGGGCATCCTTAAAAGCCTGCCCTCCCTGCCTGCTAATATCTCCACCTCAGATGTTACTAGATAAGAGTTTGTGCTATGACTTGTTAGTGTAATAAATAGCTCCAGAAGAGCGAGCCTGGAATAAGCTTAGTCTCTCACTGGTTCTAGCAGGAATGCTCAGCTTACAGAAACATCAGGAATTGTTTGCACACAGTCATAGAGATCCAGGAAAAGAACAGATAATAACAAGAGGAAATAATTTGCTGTTATGGTTCATTCACATGTACTTGGCTTGGCAGCTGGCTTTTATTTTATTTACGGGAGATGTCAGTTAATCATGTTGGGTGTTGGAATACATACACAATAACTCTGAATTAACCCGAGTTGCCTCAAGTTCCCTGAGCAAATCTTTGCTCATCCTTAGTGGATTGGTACAGTTTTAGACGTCTTTATTGCTCTTAGTGTTTCCTTTTCTGAAAGAGTATCTTTTTATTTGAGAGTGGCTTTTGGGTGTATGGGATCCACCAAAGGCTTTTCAAATGAGGGAGGACATGTGTTTTCAGTGGTTGCTTGTGATGGAGCACAAGGTTGCAGGGAACCCTTCCCGGTCAGCCAGATGGACACCTGGCTCTGCAGTCTGGCCATTTCCTGGTAGTCCCTTTCTTTAACTTCATTAAAGTCCTTTATAGCTTGAAGACATTTTTGCTTTTCAGTTGCTTTGTTCCAAGACCCTTTCTGACTCTCCAGCAGTTGCAGAAAGTGACTTTCAGCTTTCCATTAGGAGCTTTCCATTAGAAGAGTTAGATAATATTTGCCTTTGGCACTCGGACTTTTTCCCAGAGATTTAAAAATTACATTAAAGAGATGAAAAATCCACCCTAATATTGTAGAACTCATCTCTTGAAGTCTGGCAAATAAATGTGGGACAATTAACCTTTGCTTTAGTGACAGCAGAGCTTCCTGAAGTGGGATAATTGCTGGAGTTCTGCTAATGTGACGCTGGCTTGCTGCCCTTCTGCAGGGAAAGAAGGGATGGAAACAGAGCAGTGGAGCATTTTGTGCCTGGGAGGAATTTCTGCTTGGTTTTTTGCCTAAGAAAATGTATTTTGCATTCTTTGTGGAGAGGCTTTCTTAGCAGCTGAACTCATTTCCTCTTAGATGCCATTGCTTTCTGAAGAAGTGGGGGAAGGAGGTGGTTTTATTATATGTCAGCCTAAATAAAAAATAACTTAAACTAAAAAAATTCCTCTTAGAGTAGGTCTTATGCCCTTCAGCCATGCTTGTGTCTCCTAACTGGCCTTGTGAATTTCAGCATTGAAATGGAGTAATAAATAAGACTGTTGAAGGGCCTGGTTATAGCCCAGTGGCTGGCTCAGTTGCTGAGGGGTATTGCCCCAGATACCTTTTGGATGGATTCCAGGTTTGTGATTTTGCTGGAACTTGCAGGTCTTCAAAGCCAGTGCAAATGCTGAAACAGCAGCACCTCAGCTGATGCTGGGCAGGACTGTGTGGAGCCTGCCTGCGCTGCTGAAAATGGATCCTGGGCTTCAGCCTGAGCGTGTGGCTTTAATCATCCGGTCTGTCTGCTGAGAACTGGTTTTGCCTGCAGTGTGTTGCAGCCCCTGGCTCCTGGCAAATGATGGAATGCACTCATGGATAAATGAATCAAGTTCTTTCTTCAGCATCCCCCCTGCATGTCCCTGCCCCAGCCCTGCTTGGCCAGCCCAGAGCTGCAGAAAGCACTGAACCACCTGAGTGAGAAATAATTTCCTGAGAAGCTCCCTTGGCAGGAGAATTGGAGCCTAAGCCCTTCTCTGTGGGCAGAGACAACTCACTGCTCTGCTGCCACTGAGTTCCTGAGCTATTTCGGGGCCTGAGACTGACGCCTCGCTGCTGGAAAGGCATGCAAGGTGTCACGAAGGAAGTGATGCCTTACGTTTTAGCTTTTATATTTTTCAAATCCTGTATTCCCAGTGTGTAACTCTGCAGTGTCCTGCAGCCTGTGAGCTGCTGCTCTTTCATGCTGAGACAGACAGAACAAAGCCTCTCCAGGCTGCTCTCCAAGGACACCCAGCCCATCCTAGGCCCAAAATGTGTAACCCAGCATCTTGAGAAGGGGGGCAAGCTGAGGGGAAATTCCATCATTAGCTAAAGTTTAATTGGTGAAATTGAGTTGAGATGCAAATGGACCAAAGCTATAAAAGTTTGAAGAACTCGTGACTCGGGGTCCATCTTGGGTGCAGCCTTTGGCCTGCCCAGGGTGTACCTCTGAAGGCCTTTTACATAAATATCCACCTTTATTCCCTTACTTCTGTCTAGTCTCTGTTTCTAGGTTGGCCTCTTTAGGCATCAGAAGGATTCCTGCTCTTCACTTTCCTGGTTAACCACTGGAGCTCTCCCAGTTTGTGGGGTCCTAGAGGTGCAGCAGTGCTCCTGTGTGGTCTTTTTCAGACAAACAATCACCAGGCATATTCCCTTATTGCTAACCAGGCAGAAAAGAAGGAAGGATCCCATTCTGTGGTTCTATCAAGGCAGGATTCTTACTATTCCACTGCCTGCTTAGGGCTCCATCCATAAGACCAGCAATTGCCGTGTCATGACTAGAGAGTGTAGGAGGATGGCAGAGTGTGGGAATGATGGATCTCTGTCCCTGTGGAAGTTTGGGACAGGCAGTGGGAAGTGCAGTGTTCCAGCTGTTTGCAGGATTCAAGAGACAAGAGAACACCCAGGACTCCTAGTTGGAGCTCTTTCCCTGCTATACAGGAAAAGGGCTTTTTACAGGAGTGTGTATTGTCAGGATAAGGGCAAATGGCTTCAAACTGACAGAGTAGGGTTAGATTCGATATTAGGAAAAAATGTTCTTTGCCTGTGAGGGTGGTGAAGCCCTGGCACAGGCTGTCCAGAGAAGCTGTGGCTGCCCCATCCCTGGAAGTGTTCAGGGAAAGGTTGGACGGGGCTTGGAGCAACCTGGGATAGAGGAAGGTGTCCCTGCCCGTGGCAGGGGATGGAACAAGATGAACTTTAAGGTCCCTTCTAACCTAAACCATCCTGTTTCTATGATTACCTGGGACTGCAGTGAAACAAAGAGGGAAATAAATAGCCCAAAACAACTTCACATTAGCACATTAACCCTTAGAGGCTCTTTGTGCACACCCTCCTAACCATTCATTTGGACTGAGACACTGCCTGGCCCTTGTCTGCTGGGTCCAGTGTCTGTCATTAAATAGGAATTGTAAGTGGCCTGTGGTGGAGCAAACTGTGTTACTAACGTGGGCGGGCTTGGTATCGGAGACAGCCCCAGGAGAGGATGCTGTAATTCCAGGCTTTCCTCTTACACCACCTCCCTAGGATATTATTTTCTCACTGGTGCCTGACAGATAAATGCACAGAAATGCCTTGCATCAGCAGTGCTGTCAGACTCATCACTGTGCAATGCTGACTTGTGCTGTGGGGATGGGTAGGCACAAAGATAAAGTGGTTGGATGAAAAGAAACTGTAAAAATTCCTGTAGCTTCACATATGGAGGGCTGGCCTGTAATTCCTGGTTGTCAGTTTCTCCCCTTACCCTAAAAGCCAGTTCTGGCATTCTCAGATGACATGGTATTTATGAGATCAGATAAAGCTGCTGATGGCCAGATGCCACATGGAGGTAAGTTGTATTTACAGATAAACCAGACCATGAGCCAGATCTCCACCTTTCACCAGCTGCTGAGCACTGGCCCTGGCTGTAGCTGGGGGACAGCCCCAGGATGTGATGGCCACATCTGCCGTAGGTACACACATTTACCTCCTTGCATTTACAGGTCAGTGTTTCAGGTGATCCATAGTAGCTGGACCCACAACCTATGCCTTTGCCAAAAGCACCCTCCGTAAATCAAGTGGTGTTGTACAGGGATTTTCAATGCTTGGAAGAGCTAAACTGTGTGTGATGGGAAAACACAGCTCCTGCCTCTCTCAGCTTGGGTGGAAATAGGATTTTTTACTGTGTGGGTGAGTATGGGGAGCGGGAAGTAAACCCAGCCATTTATCCCCAAGGGAAAGGATGGGTACTCCAGTTTACAGGCTGGATAGAGCCCACAGGTACAGCTCAAACCAGAACGAGCCGCGCTTGTCCAGTAAAGGTGATTTCCAAGTTCTTGTTGGCATCACCCAGTAACAGAGTGGAACAAGCTGATGTGCTGCACGCAAGAAGTAGTTGAAGGTCCTCAGGGTGTAAAGTAAGTGTCCTGTGTGTGCTCTTTTCCCCCACTCCCTCCTTCTTCTTCCCACAGGTGAGTAGCAGGAGAGTCCCATGGCTCTGCTGGGACACAGGAGCTCTGCAGAGGAGGCTTGTCTGTGTGCTGGGCACTTTATGTTCCCCACTCTACCCTCTGGTCAGCAGCCCTGTCTTGTGGAAACGCTTTGAAAATCAATTAAATGGGTAAATTAGAATGTTAAACAGAAAGCACAGTGTTATCTCTGGGTTTCTGCATGGGAATAGGCTCAGGCAGGTGCCCCAGCCATTGCTGACCCCTGAACATGCGTGACATGATCGGGGACAGTCCCTGTTGGCCTGAAAGGCACAGAGAATTCTGTTTTTCTCTTCTCCCTGAGCAGTATTGGAGTGTATTGCAAGCAGAGCAATGCCCACAGGCCATAGGCTGAGGGCAGCTCCCAAGAGGTTCTTCCCTAGAGCAAAGAAACTGCTGTGGGATGACAGGGCCATGAGGAGCAAAGAGCAAACACAGGCTGGAGGGTGTTACAGATTGAGATCTGGCCTGCTGCTAATTTGGTAAATAGTTTAAATGATCTATTAGCTCTGATGAAGGCAGTGTCTGGAAGGATTAGCATCATTGTCTTTTCAGCCCTAGGACAGTGGTCTGGATCCCATTCTGTCATTTTGATGGGAAAAGCTTAGTAATATGTGATGTCAATGATACTGCAATTAGCAGAGGTGTGTAGATGTCCTTCCATGACTGCAAGTTGCTGCTCTGACTCACCAGTAGATACAGACCTGCTAAATATCCTTGGCTTCTTTTTGTTGTGAAGGTCAAGCCCAAGACTGTCCCTTGAAACTACTGGAGATGTTTCACTGGGGAAAGGACCAGTCAGGAAGATAGTCTTTGATTAAAGGTATGAAAAAGGGGGCAGAGACCTTCAGTCTGGAGCTGAATGTTCCAGGAGCTGCCAGGTGTGTGGCTCAGAGGCTGCTCAAGTCCAGCTGAAAAGGAAGGGCTGCCACAAGCTTGTTTGAACTTACCCATAAGTGTTTTTACCTGAAGTGGAGAAACTTGGAATGTTGACACTGGTCAAAATAATCTCCAAAACAAAAAATCTAGTATCACTATGTCAATATTGTTTCCATTTCTTGGAACTTCCAGAAAGAGCTCTTTTTAGCTGCTTTATGCTTGGTTGTTGTTGTTGTTGTTTTTCCCAAAACAGCTATAAAAGCAATAGCACTTTATAGTTGGTAAAATCCCATTCTCTTGGGCATGAATAATCTCAGCAATAGTTTTGGTAAAGTAACTATTAAAGGCTTCTCACAAAAGCTCTGGGAGTTTGAGTGAAACTTGTCAGCTCTAAAAGCTGTGACATGTCTGAACTGAGGTTGGTGGCAGCCTTCTTAATTCTGTGCTGTCTGAAGCTTTAGCAGAGAGAGGGGGTTGCCCTCTCCACTTTGTCCTTGCTTCACTCTGGATACTGGGCATGCTGAAGGTGTGGCTGTGACTGATCAATGGGGCCAGGCTGAGAGATGCAGGCAAATTCCCCATAGAGAAATTTATGACTTGCAGTGGCACTGATGCCTTAAGTTTTAGCTTTTATATTTTTCAAATTCTGTATTCCCAGTGTGTAACTCTGCAGTGTCCTGTAGCCTGTGAGCTGCTGCTCTCTCATGCTGAGACAGACAGAACAAAGCCTCTCCAGGCTGCTCTCCAAGGACACCCAGCCCGGCCTAGGCCCAAAATGTGTAACCCAGCATCTTGAGAAGGGGGGCAAGCTGAGGGGAAATTCCATCATTAGCTAAAGTTTAATTGGTGAAATTGGGTTGAGATGCAAATGGACCAAAGCTATAAAAGTGTGAAGAACTCGTGACTCGGGGTCCATCTTGGGTGCAGCCTTTGGCCTGCCCAGGGTGTGCCTCTGAAGGCCTTTCAAATAAATATCCACCTTTATTCCCTTACTCCTGTGTAGTCTCTGTTTCTAGGCTGGCCTCTTTAGGCATCAGCACTGATGCCAACATCAGGCTGGGATGTTCTGGGTTGAAATCCTCTGGTCTCTGTGCCATAGGAGCCATCCATGCTGAGCTGCTGTTCACACCTGGATTATAGATAGTGGTATCCCAGCCAGGCATGGGTGGAAGGGATGGCTGTGAGCTCCCATGAGTTATGCCATGCCATTACTGACTTCCATGGCTTCCCTGTATCCTTTCCCAAGGTGATACCTCTGACTTTTTGAAGGGTCTGATAGAATCAAACATTCTGTTCTGAACAGACCATTTCATACACAGGCACAACCTCCTGACTGGCTTCTTTAAAGCATTATTTATTTTAGCAGCATTAGCTGAATAAATCTGCATGTCTGAGTCGGGTGAATTTTCTGGACTCTCCATCCATCAGAGTTTTTGCATGCCTGCCAAAAGATGGAAAGTTCAACAAGAGGCTCAAGTACTGGCCTGTGAGTGTGATAGCCTGATTGTGGCTTCTGACTGCACTGCCAGCTGAGCTGTGGGGAGCCTGGGCTCCTGGAGAGCAGATGTGTCTGTTCTGGCTTGGGGGAGGATGTGACACTGTGTGGCAGGGTGTGTTCTACAGAGAGGATGGCAGAATAATTAACGTTCTAAAGTGAAAATAGAATACACTGCTCTGGAAGGAGGGAACCGTGTGGCTGTTCAGGGAAGTGTTGGGTCTGATCTGTGCTTAGTCTTCTCTGACATGGGGCTTTTGGGTGGGAGCATGACCCGCACTCTTGCTGCATAGTTTTAGTGTTGGCATAAATAATGTGTGTATCAGGTCAGTAGGGGTGGTTTTTTACTCTCTTGGTTGGAAACAGTTTTCTCAAATAAATAACACTGGTGGGGACATAACTGAGTGGTCCTTTGTGTGGGTGGAGGAGTGGGAGCCTGCAGTAGGTCACACTGATGGCGGGAGCTCATTGGCTTTTTTAAGGTTTACATGAGACTCTGTCAGGGTCATATGGCTTGGTAAAAGAAATACCTGACTCAACCTTTGGAATTAAAACTCAATAAAAATAAAATTGACGGGGTACACCAGCGATGGTAAGTTCATGTGAATGACATTAAGATTAATTACACTTATATCAAGTTTAACTTGCAGCTAAAGAAATGTATTAGAATGGCATTAAATCATTGCATTAATATTAAGAGGCTAAATTTGTATAAACTCCAATCAATCAAAGTAGGGACTGGCATTGAACTGTGAGTGATAGGTAAAGAATTCACTGCGACTGTTCAAATCAGTAACTTGCCAAGTACCTAATACTGAAATCGAATTGTCTCTTTACTCCTGGGCACAATGTAGAACCAAAAACCTTTCTTATGATCCTTTTCCTGCTGGCAAATATTTTACTCTATTCTGTAACAAAGAGAACAACATCCCCAAAGATTTTCTTCCATAAGCAGCAGCGCTTTGAATCCCTAGTGCGAGAAATTCCAGAGAACTAACCCAAGGTGTATGCTGCACCCTCCCAGGACCTGAGGTAGGACCCAGACTTCAGAGCTGTGCTGTTTAGTCCATAAAGGTGCAGTTATTTTAAGTCTGGGAAAACTCTTTTTTTTCCTTTGCATAAGCAATTTTTTAGGGATTTAGAATTGGTAAATCTAATATTCCTACCCTGGAATACACAGATCCAGAGATTTCTGCATTTGGCTCTCACTGTTTTCTGTAGGAAAATAATACTCTGTTGATACTTCTTAATGTTCAATTTAATATTAGGAAAATTAATAACTGCAAGTCATTCAGGATGAAGCTGCAAATTTAATTTTAAACTTATTTTTAAGTTTTCTTCCTTGAATTTAGGTATTAGCAGAGATTGGCTAAAAAAGGCTTAAATCATATGTTGATTTACTTGAAGTATGAACCTTTAGAACCACCCTCCTTCTTTTCTATCTTCCTTTTCTCAGCCCAAGTGTCTAAGCCAGAGTGTTTAGCACCGAGGCAGCTGCTGCTCAGTGCCACATGCTCTCAAAGCAATGATCAAAACACAGCTCCAAAGGTTCCTGATTTTTCCTTGAGTGTCCTCAGTAAGCTGGAAGCTTTTAGAACTTTAAGTGTAAATTCAGGAGAAAAAGGTGTGATTTATTCTTATTTCTCTATGGTGGGGGAAGAAACCTGTGCTGGAGGATGCCTGGCAGTGAGCTGAGCCCCACTCCCATGCAGTTTGCCAGCATTGGGAGTTGCTGTAGGAAGTGTAGATAAAAGTTGAGGCTTTTTCTATACTAAACATCTCTATTTTGAGCCGTTTCTACATGCTTAGCAAACCCTGCCTGGGAGCAAGCTGAGGAGCAATGAATGCTTTCCTGGCTCAGCTGTCCCCTTGCTGTCCTGTCCCAGGATTGCCCAGCACTGTTGGCTGAAGGAGCACAGGGCTGAAAACCTGTCAGTGCTGGTCATGTCTCCTCAGGCAAGGCAGAAATGAGCTGTGCCTGCAGGGCTCAAACTCCTTTGTGGCCTCATGAGTAACTTGGTGCAATTAGTTGACACCTTGAAATATGTTTTCATTATATTTACTCTGACATCTTCCAGGCAGGCAGTCCCAAAAGTGGGAGTTCATCAATTCACTTTTAATTACTGGAAAGATGACTTCAATGCTGGGAAAACTTGGTGTGAGAACTATCTGCTGATTTCATTAGATCTGAACCAGAAAACACAGATGTCTTGTCCCCCTCTCTAAATACCTGTCCCAGCTTCAGTCCCTGTGTGTCAGTGCTGGTGCTGCCATCTCTAATCCTCCACATCTTCTCTCTGACAGGTTGGAGGGACAAAGACGGGAGTCGTGCGCTACGTGGGAGAGACCGATTTTGCCAAAGGAGAGTGGTGTGGTGTGGAGCTGGATGAGCCCCTGGGCAAGAACGATGGGGCAGTTGCTGGTACAAGGTACTGTGAGCTCTGAACCCCAGCCCGGGTCCTGCACACCTCCTGGGGTGGCTGGGGGGCAAATGCCATCAGAGCTGGGAGGAGAGTTAGGGCTGTGTTTGGTTGGACATCGTGGGCTGGGAGGAAGAGTCTAATTTTGAGTCTTTTAGGCTTTTGGATTGCAGGGAGATCGATACAAACCTCATCACTGGGGCATTTTAAAGCAGGATCAGATAACTTCTGTGAAGGAGGAACCTGAATGGCTTCAGGAAACAGGAGAAAGTAGGGAGAGAAGATAACTTACAGTGGGATTTAATTTTTGCTAGAAATGAATTCTGTTGAGTGTATTAGCTCTGCTCTCTACCACACATTCCTGTCATAAACTTTATTCTCGTGCCGAAAGTCACCCTGTCAGAACTACAGAAGACAAAGATTTTACTTTCTTTTCTCCTCAGCTCAATGTTTTATTCTGTTCTTTCTGGGAACAAATTTCCAGAGATCTGAAAGAACAGTTGGTGGTTGTTTTCTCTCATTGTACTAATTCTGTAGTGTGACAGGTGTCTGCTGATTGATCTTATCCCCTCTGACTCCAGAGGCACCTCCATTCTTTCCTTTTCCAAAAAAGACCTTGTTGAAGGTACACCTATAAAACTAGGCAGGGACATCTCCCTTTCTGGGAAGCTCTTTCTGTTCATGTGGGATTTAGTTAAGGAAGTGACCCAGGCCTTGGATCTTGAGCTTGGGGATGTTCAAATCTGAATTATACAGCAGCTCTTTGACCCTGCTTCAAATACAGGTGCAACTGATTCCTTGTCCTACACAAGTTCCTTGAGTGGGAAATACTGTTGGTTTCTTGGAGCTTTTGAAGGCAGTCTGGCTTTAGGGGTGAGATTTATCTTTCACCGAATTAACCAGGTTGGAAAATACCTTTGAGATCATCAAGTCCAACCTATAACTTTGAAACTGAGGAGCTGAGAGTTCCTGCCTTGTTAGATCTCAGGTTCTGTCATAAAGGTTTCTTATGTTGGGTCAGCCTTGTTTTGTCCAGCAGCCATGTGCTTTCATTTAAATTAAGAGAAAAGCTGCCTTGTTCAATGTCAGGGCAAGAAAGCAGTAAATGATTGGCAGCAGATGGCTGAGTTTCAGCCTGTTCTCAAAATAAAAGAACCAGGATGGTGGAGAATAAATCATGGAGCGAATGCAAGTCCCTGCTTTCTTTATCATACAGTTCAAACTATCTGGCAGATTAATCTTCAGGGTGCTCAGAAATGATTTATTGTCTCTGTGCATGTGGAAGGTGTGAAAGGCAGATGTGAGTGTAGTGCTCTGTCTGCCTCTCATCCTTATACCTCTGTTGCTGTGTTTTGAAAATCCAACCTTTGGAAGTCATCTGTCTTCTGAAACTGCTGCATCTTGGCTGAGGCTGTTCTGGTGTGTGCCCTGTCTGCAAAGGCCTCTCCTTTGTTTCATGCTGTTTAGAGCAAGGCTGCAGCATTGTTCATGTCTGTCCTTTTGTGCCTTCTTCCAGCCTTTTGATTTTCTTGTGGCACGTGCCCATTTCAACAGCAGTGGTTTGGAGAAGCTAACATAGTCAAACCAACTCACTTGGTGGATGTAGGCACCCCTCAGTCAGTCTTCCCTGTTTGCTGTGGCAGCATGGAATTCTTGAGGCTGCTCTGATCCTGTCCTGCCAGGATCAGCCTGGGCAGAGGCTGTCCAGGACTCTGGAGTCTGTGCTTTGGTGATGGTTGCCATCTAGTGAGCATCCCTGGCCTGGCCAGCGAGCCCAGCACTGCCTGCTGCAGCTGCAAAAGGAGAGTGGAGCCAAAACTGGAGCTCAAGGCACTGGAGGCTGGTGGAAGCAGCAGAGGCAGCGTGGAGCAAAGGACATTGTAACCACCTTTGCCATCATAGGCAACTCCAGTTGAGTTGGTGGTGAATTGGCTGAAATTTGTGGTGGGTCACTGATTTCCTTGCAGGTTCAGGTGTGGATGTGCATCAAGGGAAGGCCGAAGGGCTGGGCTTTCCCAGCAGCTGTGGCTCTTCAGTGGAGGCTGCCTGCAGGCTGTGGATCAGTAGCGGCAGCCAAGGGGACAGGGTATCGCTGTGGGGAGCCCCTCTGAACATCAGATGGTGCTGATTTGCACATTTGAGGTTTGCTGCATCTGCGTTCCTGTCTGCACAGGAGAGAACAGAGGTGCTGCTGTGGTTTGGTTTGGTGTCAATTCCCCAATGCCAAGCAAGTTCCATGTACTCATCTATAGTAATTTAAATGTTACCTGCTTGTCTTAGCGTTCTCCCCTCTCTGTCCCTGCTCCAGTGGGAGTCCTTGCTCACTAAACTGCCCAGACCTTTTACTTTTGCGTAGTTTGTGACATGTCAGCCTTGGACACTGACGATTTTTCCGTCTATTTCAACACTTCCTGTGCCATTTCCCACCTGCAGTTTGCATTGCCATCACACCACCACTTTCCTTCCCTGTTTCCTCTCTGTAATGTGTGCACAGAGCTCTTCCACACTCGGTGAGAGCAGCTCTTGGCTTTCAAGTAGATTTTTTTTTTTTTACTGCCAAGTGTTTTGGACCGAATTTCTGCTTCTGAACTATAAAAGTTAATTGCAACCACTTTCAATCTGGACTGAAAGAAAATGGGCAGACACAGTGATGCAAGTTTGGGCTTGCTAAGAACTGTCAGAGGCTTTTAAGGGAATTAACCTTTGGGATTGTTGTGCAGCCACGAGTACCAGTCCGTGCTTACACCAGGCAGAGCTGTGGAAGGGGCTGTTGGCCTGCATACTGGAATTTGGGAAAACTATGCTGAGCAGGGCTTTGGCAGGTTTGCAAGAGGTCAGCCCGTCGTATGGCTGGTTTTTCAAACCCAAGGGCCTGTGTTGGCAGGAAACTGAGGAGGCTGAGAGATTTGGGGTTATAGAGGGGTTGTTTAAAGTTTGTTATAGAAAAAAAATTGGTTTGAGCAGATGTTTGAAAATGAATTTTATTCTCATCTGGCTGGAGATCAGGCTGTTCCCTGGCCTCCCAAGCACACAGGGGTCTGCCTGTGACACAGCTGTATGGTTGCCAGCACTTAAAAATAAAAGGGAGTTGGGGAAACAGCTGCTCACATCTGGAGAGAGAGAGAACTTGGGTTCGTAAAACTGGATTTGTGTAATTTAGTCATTAGAACCTGTTTTTTTATGGAAACATAGGACAGATTGTTTTATGACCCAGTATTTAGTCCTATTCTTGCTGGGAAGCCTGTGAGAAAGCTCTTAGAGGAGCTTTTTGTGTTGGCTGCTCCCCTGAAACAAGGGAATACAATGCTGGAGGTGATCTGGTTTTTCTTGCTGCAGTGCAGCTGGCCAGCAGCAAATGAACCTTGGTTTATGCTGGTCAGCCAAGGCCCTGAAGGAGTTTCCAGGGTTTGACACTGAGTTTTGTTCTGGCTCATTTTTGTTCTGGAAGAGGGCTCTGGAGAGACACAATCATTGGGCTCACTGCGGTTGTGGAAGAGAGCTTGCACTGTAATTTTCTGATCCTCCCTTTCCCATGTTTGCCTCTTTCCAAGTTTGTTTGCATAGGAAACAGGAGGTGGGACATGCTGGCGTTTGCTGTAGTGGTATTTTTAGCTTCAAAGGTTTGAGCTGCCGTTTTCTCCTGGTTTGGTAGGAAAGATTTTTACCCTGTGGAGCGTTTATACAGAACTGTGGGATTCAGATCTTTTTCTCTGAAACAGCATCACAGGGTGGGTCAGGTTGGAAGGGACCACAGCTGGTCATCTAGTCCAACCTTCCTGCTTCAAGGAAGGGTTATCCCAGAGCAAATGGCATAAGTACTGTGTCCAGAAGGTTCTGGAATATCCCCAGTGAAGGAGACTCCACACCTTCTCTGGGCAGACTTCTCAGGGCTTGGTCACTGTACAGGGAAGAAGTTCTTCCTCTTGTTTAGGTGGAATTTCTTGCCCATGGCCTCTTGTCTCATTGCTGAGCCCCACGGAGCAGAGCCTTGTCCATCTTTTGACATCTCCCTGCAGACACACTTTGCTGCATCACTGTCTTCAAAGCAGGGTAAAGAGCACACCCGAGTTTTGGGAAGGTTGGAAAGGTCGGTTGGTAAGGAAGGAGTGCTTGTGCTCTGGCTGTGTTTATGTTCTGGGATATGTGCTCTCCAGGCTACCAGATGTGTCTTTCCTGGCATCTTATCAAAGTGCACAGCAACTAGTGCTTGGCAATTACCTCAGGTCTCCCTGCTGAAGCACCACAAATGCAAACAGGGAGATTGTTTCCTGTGTACAAGTAGTTGGATTATTCTCCTTTCCTACTTGTAGCACTGGCAATGTCACAGCAAAGCCCCCAGAGATGAGCTGTGGGCCGGGGTTCTGTGCTGCTTGGCAGTGCCATTCTGCAAGGCTTGGGTGAGATGGATGCTCTGCCCCTTCTCACTCGGTGCATCTCCTGTATCCCAGGTATTTTCAGTGCCCACCCAAGTTCGGCCTCTTTGCTCCCATCCACAAGGTGATCCGGATCGGGTTCCCATCCACCAGCCCTGCCAAGGCCAAGAAGAGCAAGCGGATGGCCATGGGAGTGTCAGCCCTGACCCACAGCCCCAGCAGCTCCTCCATCAGCTCTGTCAGCTCGGTGGCCTCCTCAGTGGGGGGCAGGCCCAGCCGCAGTGGGCTGGTAAGTAGCTCCTGCATGGTCTCTGCAGCCTCAATCCACCTCTGGGACCCAGCTCGACACAGCAGGAGGGTTGGGGTTTTTATTTCCAGGGCAGCTGCTCCTTCACCATTGATGAGGTGAGGGGAATGGAGCGTGGGACAGTGTTACCCACCTCACAAATAGCCTCCCTCCATGGACACGGGGGCTGTGATAGACACCAACCAACTGTGACCATTGAAGAGCCTGAAGTGGGATTTGCAGTGGGGTGAATCTCAGTTCTGCTGTCAAGAGCAGGTTTATAAGGGATCCCTGCAGAAAAAGGGCAATGTTTCCAGTCTCCCATGGCCGTGCTGCTGCACTGACCAGCTGTGCAAAGCTCCTGCTGTGACTGTCTTGCTGTGGAGGGTGACAATGTCCTGGGTCACATGCCTGGGGTTTTGGCATGTGCTCAAGCAGGCAGAAAGCAGAGCAGGCAGTGATATTATTAAAAGCTCTGGCTGTGCTGTGGTGTTGCTGCAGAGGACCTGCAGCCCTCTTGGCTGGGGACGAGGGTGCAGTGTCATTCCTGGGAATGTACAACCCCCTACTGGTCTCCACTTGAGATTGGTCTGCCCAGCTGAGCTCACCTTTTGGGATTTCATCAGTGCAGGTCATCAATAAAATATATTTAAGGAGGCAGATGATACAGTGCATGATACTTTTTCCTGACCCAGTCCCCACCCCCTGCTTCCTTCCTTTGGGAAATAGTGCTTTCATTGCAGTGCAGAAGAGCAACTGAGCTCATGAGCATTGTCCAGATGTTTCTCAGACTTAACCTCTGCTGTAGGGCCCAGAGCTGGAACTGCAGCTCTGTTCAGCTGAATAAATGATCGTTAGGTGAGCAGCATTCCAGATTTAACAGGGGACTTCAGCTATTCTAGACTGGAAAGGACACAGCTTTACCCCATCTCTTTTTAACTCTTTTCCCAGCTGACAGAGACCTCTTCCCGATATGCCCGGAAGATCTCTGGCACCACAGCTCTGCAGGAGGCACTGAAGGAGAAGCAGCAGCACATTGAACAGCTGCTGGCAGAGCGGGACCTGGAGCGGGCAGAGGTTGCCAAAGCCACCAGCCACATCTGTGAGGTGGAGAAGGAGATTGCCATCATGAAGGCTCAACACGAGCAGGTAGGAGGTGATAGGGCTTTTCATCACTAGCTGTCAAATATCTGAATATTTGATATCCCCTGGAAGTGTCAGATCATAACATTACCCCTGTGTGTGAAACTTGGGCTCCGAATTTCTGCCTTTTGTGTGGGGAGTCAAGCTGAGGCTCTTTCTCCACTCTCCCAATGTCACATGTGCTATCTCTGCCCCGAGCCAGGAGCAGGAAAGTGGCTGTGCCAGATAAGAGGCAGCAGATAGTTTGTGTCTGGTGGATCAATACATTTCAATGCTGAAATGCAAGTGGAAGGGAAATTCTTTCCCCTCAGCCACTGAATCTGGCTGTGGCTGTGACTGCATTGCAGTGATTTTGTGGTGCTGAGAACATCAGCTCAGTTCATATGCCACTGCTTTCCCACCAGAGAGGATGTTTTTATCACATTAATAAAGTCAGAAAATCTGGAAGGAAAACAGGCTGATCATATTAGGTTGCTGTGTGTTTGGTTTTTGCACAAGCATTTGTACAGATGATATTTTATGTATTCAAACGCTTAAAAAGAGTTGTGTTTGTGCTGTTTGTCAGTATGTGGTTCTTCAACACCTGCTCTTGTCCTAAATTCCTTACTCATGCTTGTAAACCCGAGTGAGCTGCCTGGGAGCAGGGATGGCACTCTGTGTTTGTGTGGTGGGTCACATCTGCCTGTCAGAAATGCAGGAGAAATTGGGAAATCAACTGCAAGCTGACATTCTTCTTGTGTTTTGTGTTTTCCAGTCATTAGCAGTAACAAATGAATTAACACAAGTCTGAAATGTCTCTCTTGCTTCATGACTGGAGCTGAATTGCACTGGTAACCTCTGACCAGATTTTCAGAACTTTACAGGCTTCAAGTTCTTACCTCTAATCAGAGCTGGATTCTCCAAAAGGTTCAGGTTAGAGAGGCACTGAAGCTTGGATCACTGACAGCTGCTGGAGACTGAGCAGTTTTTGTTGTCTTGATCCCTACATCCTAAGCTCTTTGAAAAATGTGCTCTTACCACAGCATCCTCTGAAACAGAGCATCAAAACTTTCTGTTCTCTAGTTCTGACCCTTTCTTAAACAGCTTTGCACTACTTCAGAAATGGCTAACTTTTGTGTCTCGGGCTCGTTTTTTGCTCCAGTATGTCACAGAGGCAGAAGGAAACCTCCAGCGAGCACGAGCCTTGGTGGATGGGATGCAGAAGGAGAAGATTGAGCTGTTGAACCAGCTGGAAGAGGAGAAGAGGTAAAGCAGGGGTGGATGGGTGTGAGGGAGGTGAAGTCGTGTGGACAGTGATAAAGCCTTCAGGTGGTTTTGGCTTAAGGATACAGAATGAAATAAGAATTGGATCATAAACAGGCGTGTGCATGTTGGGCCATCACAGACCCTCCTGTAGAACCTGGATTTGCTGAAGACCCCTTCTTCCCTTCCATCTGTGATGGGCTGATCTTGAGGACGTTCTTTGTGAGGAAGGGAAGCCAAACTGGAGTATAACCTCACTGCAGTGGGATTCACCATCTCCCCACATCCCAGAGGCCCCCATCCATGCAGATATCATGGTGCACACATTTCCTCTCTGGAGAAGAGTGAAGATCTGCATGTCATTCTTGGAGTCCACTTGCTCCATGTATATAATTAAACTCTTCAGTGGGAGTAGGAAAACATTTCTGTGTATTAAATAACTGAAAACTGTGTTGATTTCTATTGACTGATGCCCCTCCTGAGGATGAAATGTTTTTCCATGCATAAGTCTCCCCATATTCCTGGTAGGCAGCTGACTTTCCCAGCTCCAGGAGGCCCTTTGACCCAAGACAGCTGAGTTTTCCCCTAAATATCAACAGATGCCTCCCTCCTCTAATTAGAGGTTTAGACAAGGAAGCTTGTTTATGAAGTTAGTTATGTACACTCACAGCTATTTTTATCTCTAAGAGAATAAGAGTCCTTGCATCTGGCTACCAGCTAAACATCCTCAGCCTTTTATTATAATCAGTAAAGAGAAAAAGAGGGCTGAGTCTAGCAGAAAATTGAATTATTTTCTACTGTTACTGGCTTCTCTCTTCCAAAAGAGAAGAGTTTCCTCAGCATGTCTGTGTTAGTGTGTGTGGTTTTATGTGCATTTCTGCATGACTGGCCTGTACAATCTGTGGGGAGGGCTCTTCTGCCAGGGTAACTCACAGTTACCGTGTTGTGGAAACATTAAACATTGCCCACCCTCTGCCAAGGAGCCAAAGGATCCAATTCCCTTGGAATATTTTGTGTGGACCCTGTGCATTTGACACAGGAATTGCCCAGTGCTCGGCTGCAAGATAATAAGGTTTAAATAAACCAGTGAAACCTGGTTGTAGTTTGCTTGTTTTCAGGATCCTGGTGTCAGAGAACAGTAGTTTTGTGTCTGAGAGGATGTAACCTTGCAAAAAGGCCATGTTTGTGCGTGGAAAGCTGCTTATAGCTGTGGGTCTTGCTGCTCAGTTTCTGCTGAGCTGTTTGTATCCAAAGCTGGTCTGTGTTCCTCTCCTCTCAGGCTCTGATTCTGCAGGCCATGGCATGGTTTTTTAATATTGGGTGGGTGGTTTTAGAACACAAAAAGCTTATCAATAGTTTTTGGGCAGCTTTTCCATTTGTTGGTAATGATCTCTCCATTGATGGTGTTGCAGTAATCCATAAAACTTGATTCATAGTGAAAAGGCTCGTGTGAAATGGCTGCTTAGACAGAGGGTGCTGAGCTGAGTGTTCCTGATTGCTCTTTGTGTCCCTTTCCTTCCCCAGGAAAGTGGAGGACTTGCAGTTCCGTGTGGAGGAAGAATCCATTACAAAAGGGGATCTGGAGGTAATTCCTTATGATCTTGCAAAAATGTGGGGTCCAGAGTTACCTGTGGGGCCTTACTTGAGTAACTTCTGCCATCTTTTGCTGCCCTCTAACAAAACTTTACTGATGGCTTTGGACCTGCTGTGAGCACCATGGTGTAAACTGGGAGGATTTTTCTTTGGTGTGGTGCCCAATGCCTGTTCACACTTGGAGCTGCCTGGAGTTAATCTGTCACTCTGAGTTGCCAAGCCATGTTAAAATCTGTATATGAATGTGTTGGAACATATGTTTTTCCACTCTAGAAATGAATTGACAGTTCAGTTCCTGTCCCTGCAGTGTCCTGCTCTTAGCAGCTGATGGGCACGTGCTGCCTCCTGGTTGGATACTGTTTAATTTCAGCCAAAATGCTGTGTATCCTGAGGCACCCTCACGTGGAGTTCACTGCCCACGAGTGTGGGTTTGACACTAGGATTGACACCCTGTCACTGGGAAGGGCTGTTCCTCAGTGAAGCTGTTGCAGTGAACATTGTGCAAACTGGAAGTGATGTTGGGAGCTTGCCCTTGAGTGGGAGGCTTTTCCAGGGGGAAAAAAGGAAAAGAAAACCTTTCTGTGAAAAGCAAGGTTCTGCTCTCCACATGTAAATCAAGGGAGGTTTTCTTCTCTTCAGCCAGAGTGCCAGGTTAGTAACAACCAGAAATGTCAAGGGCCCTGCTCCTGTGCTTCACTGTCACTCTCAGCAATAAAAGCCCAGGAAAATGGGAAAACTAGGAAATGGGTATGTTGCTGTGGCTGTGATCCTGTTGGCAGAAACCTCTCCTCTTCATCCAGAAGCTGAAGGAGATGTTTGACAGGGTGTGAATTAGCAGTGCACTGACAGCAGACCTTTGCTGAAGCACAGCAAGTGCAGTTTCTGCTTGTTGTGTGGGTGCAAAATCAGATTTCTGTTCATCCCTGAACTGACAGCTTTCCCCCAGTGCTTTGGGGAAGGGTGGTTGATCCATCCATCTTTCCCTTTGAGAGCAGTGAATTGTACCTTTGTAAGCTCCAAGTGTTGAAGCCTGGCTGTGTGATGATGGCAATAGGACCAGGGTTGGCCAGATAGTATATTTGGATATTTTTTTTTTTAAAAAGCCACCATGGCTTAGCAAGATGATAAGCTGCTGTGGATAAGGGCTCCCATTCTCAGTTTGGGACTTGCAGTCTTAGATTTATTTTTCCTTTGGGCTGGGAAGGAATTGTTTTGCAGTGGGGATGTGGCGAAGCTTTCAGCAGGCCATTATGGTCCTGTCCTCATTGCCATGCTTTTTGTACAAAAGAATTTAGGAAAGCTTGATTTCCTCTGATCCAGGGAACTGGCATGCTCTCCACGAGTCCAGCATCAGTACCAGCACAGGCATTGGCAGAGGGCTTGGCTGTGGCCAGTTTTTACATCCTGTCTGCCTAATTTGCATGCTCAGACTGAATGTTCAGCCCACTGGAGTTAATTCTTACCTTCCTGCTTTTTTGTGGAGACAAAGCTTCTGGAAAGCTTAACTAACTTAGAGAAGAAAAAAACAACTCTGAAACCTTTTATTGGAAATCAGGAGGATAAGTGCTCCTTCATGTTGCAGTGTGTTTCCTGGGAAATGGTTGTTCTTGATACTTGTTGTGTAAAAATCACAATGAAGTCATCCAGTGGCTGCAAGCACAGCCTTTGGCATCCCCCTCTGGAGCTGAACTAGCCAAAAGCAAAGTCCAGTGGCAGTTGTCTGCTTTCCTCTGCTCTTGTTAGTCCTCTTACACCAGCAGCTCTTCCAAGTATTCAGAGGGGAGTGTTTGTTTTGACTGAACAGCCAGTAACAGACACGATGGCAATGGTAAGAACAGATTCTCTGCTCTGTGGTCCCTGGCTCTGGGGTTTCTGCTGAAGGCTTGGCTAAATCCCCTGATGTTTGTCCCAACAGCGTGTATGTTTTGAACAAATCCAGGGCTCTCGGGTGTTGAGCATGGCAGGCAGCATCCTTGGAAGCAATTTGACTAAAGAAATCCACGTGTTGGTGGCCTGAAGATACATATCAAGGTTTGGGACCTCTGATAGAGGGGCTGTGGATTTAGCCTTGAAATGTAGTTATTAATTCAACCTACTTTTGATGCTGGTTGGCAGCTGATGCTGCAGTGCATTGCAAGGTGAAAAACAAATGCAGGAAAAGCTTTCAAGAGCTTTGAAAGATGAAAACCAAATGTAGGAAAAGCTTTCAGAAAAGGCTTTTTGTGGTGAAAGACCATGGTTTACAGGAAGTATTATCCTCATCAACAAACTCTCTCATGCTCATCTCCTGGATCCTGCAGCATGCCTTGAATGCCAGTGGGAAGTCAGTTTATAATTTGTGAACAGTAATTTAAGGCAAATAGCTAGAAGTAAATCTGAAATTCATATCTGAATTCCTCAGAGTGCAGGAAAACTCTAGATTTGAGGCTCTGACTCATACTGGCTAGTACTAGCAAACCAATTTACATAAAATAATACAGGATCTGTTGTAAATCTAAGATTTAAGGACTGTAAAACAGTTAATCTCATTTTTTCCGTGGTTTTTGGTTTGTTTGTTGTTTTGATTTTTTTGGTTTTTTTTTTTCCTCTATTTTCATATGTTTTTCCAGAATTGGAAAATAGCAGGATTAATAGATACTGACCAAGAATATCAGGTGGGACTGAGAGCTTGACTGGCCACTTGTGTTAACCTCAGGAGTCTGGAGAGAATCTCTTTTGAGAAGTCCAGAGATGAGTTTTGTAATAGGTCAGCATCTCCAGGTAGCAAATACCTGATGTGCTGGCACCAGTTAATTAATTGGTATCAATGGAATATTTATTCCTGTAGGTAAAATCAAGCCTGGAGCTCCATCTTGAGATGTAGATCTTTGGGCTTTACAGGGAACAGAATTAATTTTATTTAATTAATTAAATGCCTTTTTTTGGTTGTTTTTTTTTTATTAGGATGCAATCAGCCAACTTTTGCACTTAAGTTATATAATTTGGGGTTTTGATAATATTTGGGCTCTTGAATCCACATCTTTTTTCCCCCCTCCTTCAGGGGTCAAATAAGGCACATAAAATACAGAGCCATCTGAATATAACTGGCAGTCACCATCTATGAATACATGTACAATCATATTTTGCAAGCATAAAACATGGATTTTTTAAAACGTCAGTCTCTATCATTTATACACAACTAGCCAAGCCTTGCTTTATTGTAGGGAAGGGCAGAAAATCCTGAAAACTGGCTCCAGTAGAAGGCGGGGGGGAAGCAAATAATTATATGGAAAATGAAGGGCAAAAAATGGGAGTAAAAAATGGTTCTGAGCAGATTTGTTTGCTTTTTGCTAGATTATTTTTTTTTTTAATTTGGTAGATTAATTAAGTTTAATTCAAAGGAAAATGTGGGGTTTGTAAGCTAAAAAAATGTGAAGGCCAGAGTGTGCATGCACTTTCCTGTGTCTCCTCTCCTCTTTTACTTATAGGGAGTTTTACATGATATTACAGTGGTGGTTGTGGAGTGCTGAGCTTTGCCACCAAGTGCAGCTTTGTGCCACTTCAGCTTTAAAAGTGAAGGGCACTGAAGGAATACCCAGAGCCAGTGCTCCTGGATTTGGGCAGATTACATGAACTTCTTGTGCTTAGTTGAATCATTTGTCAAAAAAGCCCCCTTGAAAACAAACCACCAACCAACCAAAAATCCCAAAACCAACCAACCAAAAAAGTTCTGTTTTCTTGTGCCAAAATTAGTAGAGTCTTACTGTACAAGAATCACTTTGAAATTCATGTCAGGCCTATTCAAACTCAAAGCACTGATTTACAGAACAGTTTGGTATCTCAATTCCCTGATTGCTTCAGTGCAGTGTATTTTTGGTTTTACAACATGCCATGTACAGTCTGACCTGCTTTTTTTTTTTTCCCCACGTAGTGTAGGATTCACACTGTCTCCGGAGCAAAAAGAGGATGGAAACTTCCAACTCTTTTCAGTCTACCTTGTGATTCTTCTTGAGGAGAGATGTGGAGAATCATTGCAATGTCTTTGCATTCTCTGTGTGTACGAGGGCCCTGTACTGGTGGGAGCTTTGCTGTTTAGGAAGTGTCTTCAGTTTATGCAGGAAAACACTGAAGCAGGTTTCTAATGCAGAAGGATTTTCCCATCACAGATTCAATTTTCTTGTGAAGAGCCACTACGAGTACCATGGAAAATCCCACAGGGACAGTTTTCTGTTTGGTTGGATTTTTCCTCCTTGACTGGATCTTTATTCTCTTCCTGTTGTGAACTGCCTTTCCTTGCCTTGTACGCTGGAGATGATGTTGCAGCCTTCTCTTTCCCTCTTTCTCTCTCTCCCTCCCTTCCCCTACTCCCATCTCCACTGTTCTTTTCTCCCTCTGTGTGACCAGACTCAGACGCAGTTGGAGCATGCCCGAATTCGGGAGCTCGAGCAGAGCCTGCTGTTTGAGAAGGCACAGGCTGAAAAACTCCTCAGAGAATTAGAGGACACCAGGGTAATGGACCCCACTTGCCCTGCCTGCAGACAGCGCTTGCCCTGCCTTGGTGCTCATGATGCCTTGCTTTGGGTTTCTTTCTTTTGGTTTCTGGGGGGTTGATTGATTTTGGCTTGAACTTAAGCTTCCCTGTTTTTTTTTTTTTTGTTGTTTTTTGTTTTTT
>VWZT01009728.1:81469-99276 GCA_013397055.1 Pachycephala philippinensis
TTTTGTTTTTATTTGCTCTCTTTCCCAGAAATAGTAGTACGATATGATTTCTAGCTTTGCTTCTCGTGTGGGGAACTTGTTTCTCAGATTGAGTTTGCTTCTCTGCCCCATGCCACCATCTGACACGAGCTCTTCACAATTCATTTCTCAATTAGCATATCCCAGCAATATCCACACCCTGCACAATTCATTCTTCTTCGAGGCCCTTCCCCCCAGGCTGTAAGAGGAAATAACATTGCAATCAACTTCCAGTCTCCCCTGCCAGTTGTGGGAGCTGCCATCTGAAGTGGAAGGTGCTGGTGAATGCAGGTGGCCCCAGTCTGATCCCTGGCCCTGCCTGCAGCAGGACAGGCTGCCCAGAGGAATCCTAAAAGCAGGCCAGATGTGGAAAGGGCTTTTTCATGCTGGTGTGGTGTGGGAAGCAGCAAATTTGCTGCAGTGAGCAGCAGTGGGTTTGAGAGCTGTAGAAAACACAAATGTGAGAGTCTCCAAAAGGTCTGGATGATTTGAAGCCCCCAGTGCCCATCTAAAATAATGACCACCAGCCTCCTGGGCTGATGCCTGCGGGGGAAATGGGGAGTGGAATTGATCTCTTGGGGTTTGGCTCGGTTTCCTTCTTTGTTTTGCCTTTTTCTAATATTTCATTCTCTTCTCCATCCATAGCTTCAGCACCCTGAACTCCCTGTGACTTGCAGGGAGTTCAGCCCTGCCAGGTTACATTCAGATTGCAAAACATGGATCCATAGCCCTTAAGCTCAATGTGCACCATGGCCAGATTTATTGTCTTGCATCCTCTAGCCTCCTTTGTTATTTTGACTTTGCTAATAAACTCTAACAAGTACTCATGTGTAAAAATCCCTTTTCCTTTTTACACCAGGGTAAACAAATTCCATTACAGAAGAGAGGTCTGCAGGCTGAGGATTGCTGAGCAATAAAGGAAACATGAGATGCTTAATGCTGGTTTTGATGCTTGTGAAATTCCTGCATGTGCAGTCACATCTCCTCTGTGCATCATCTAGCAAGATGCCTGGTCTGGAAACATAATGCCCTTCCAGGACATTATTTTTCATAAACCACTGTTGCTCCCTAGTGAATTTCAAGGGTTATTTCCAAGACGTTTTTCTGTGGAAAGCAAGAGATTTGTATTCGGAAAAATAAATTGCAGTTGGCACAGACATAACTGTGAGTTGTCAGTGCTGGTTACCCTGGTGCAAAACTGTGCTCGGGTCGGAGGGTGCCGGGTATTCTTTACCTCTTTATTTGAACTTTGACTAATGTACTTTGGATTTACTTCCACTGGAGCACGCTCACTAAAGGGGAAGGGTGCAGCGAGGAGAGGTGCACTGACTGTGTGTTCTCTGTCGTGTTGCAGTTAACCACGGTGGCGGAGCAGTCCCGGATCCTGCAGCTGGAGGAGGAGCTGAGCCTGAGGCGCAGCGAGGTGGATGAGCTCCGGCAGTGCCTGAGGAGCTCCCACCAGGCAGAGACCCCCGAGCACAACCTGGGCCTGCAGTCGGAGGCTCTGCGGCTGCGGGATCAGCTGCTGTCTGCCAACAAGGAGCACCAGAAGGAAAGCAGCCAGCTGAAGGAGAAGTACGAGAAGACGCTGAAGAAGTACCAGCAGGAGATGGAGAAGCTGAAATCTGTCAATGAGAAGTACTCGCAGGAGATCGTTGACCTAAAGCATAAAGTTCAGCAAGCCACTAACGAGAACATGGGGCTCATGGACAACTGGAAGTCCAAGTTGGACACATTAGCCTCTGACCACCAAAAGTCTCTGGAGGACCTGAAAGCCACGCTCAACTCAGGCCCTGACACCCAGCACAAGGAGATCGTGGAGCTGAAGGCAGTGGTGGAGAGTATAAAGTTGGAGCACCAGCTTGAGTTGGAGAACCTGAAAGCAAAGCACGACATTGAGACAGCTGTCCATATAAAGGAGAAAGAGAGTCTCAAACTGAAGCTGCAGGAGGCTTTGGATGAAGTGGAAAAAAGCAACAGCGACTGGAAAATGCAAATGGAAACCAAAAGCAGTCAGCACCTTCTTGAGCTCCAAGATGTGAAGGACAAGTGTCGAGATGCTGAGCTGAGGGTGCATGAACTGGAGAAACTTCATGGTGAATACACAGATCAGACAGAAGCAATAGCTTTCTTGAAAGAGCAGATATCTTTGGCTGAAAAGAAGATGTTGGACTATGAAACGTTACAGAAAACAGAAGCCCACAGCAAACAGGAGATCCAAAGATTGCAGGAAAAAGTGCTTGTCTTAGAGAACAAGCTGCAGTCCATGGAGGCCCTGCATCCTTCTCAGCATGCAAATGTATGACTTCAGGGTCATTTGGCTGGTTTATTATCACTGTTGGTAACCCCTCAGGCGCTGCTTTGTGCAGTTTTCTGAGGCCTCAAATATCTGGATGTTTTTTCCTTCCACTGACAGTGCTCCTTTTGCACTGCATCTCCGTGCTGAAGGTGTCTTTCCACTCTAGAAAACCAGTACAGTGGGACAATTGGGAAAAAGGAGCAAGTGGGGCCACATCTGGGCTTGGAGGCTGCTGTGGCAGCAAAGTAGGGCTGTTGTGGTTTGCCAGGGTGGGCTCTCCTCCTGAGCAAGCAGTGTTCTGAGCTGGAAAACATCATTCCTACAGCACAGTTGTGTTTCTCCAAGGAGCTGCAGCAGTCTTGGTGTGCTGTTGGCCAAGATTCTTTAGGGGTGGTAGGAGGATAGGGTGGAAAAAGAGTTTACCTTGCTTAGCACCTGGAGCAGGGTTTGAGGGGTGCAGTGAGTGGCTGAGCTCTGGGATGGGGTGGGGGTGTGCCAGCAGCAGGGCAGTGGTTTCACAGCACATATGGGACACAAGGAAATGCTGATGTTGAGGATTATAGGGGAAAAGCTGCCAGCAAGGGTCAGAATGGCACCAGGCTGGGGAAATAAAATGCCTGATTAAATATGAGACCAGGGAAGGCTGAAATAAGAGCAGTAATATGAAGGGGTCCATTTATTGTGGCCTTTGTGTTTCTTTAAGTTATCCTTTCTTTCTTTTTTTGGACTATTTGCCACAGGATGCATCAGGCCGCCCTTGTGCATGACACAGGGAATTGTGGCTGGTTCTGCACTGTAGTGAGTGGGGAGATTGCTGCTCATGGCTCTGGGCTGGGCCCCTATTTGTGTTTGGATTTTGCATGACAGATGAGGAAAAACCCACTTTACATCCTCTGGGGATGCAGAAAATTAAAATAAGCTGTAAAATGTGCACATTTTAAGAATACTGTGTTGAAATTTCGCTGGTGATGTAGTTTCTGTTCCAGACAGAGCTGCCAATGAATTCAATGCCTGTGTTTAATTTCCCAGCATGAGCAGCCCCACTGAAACCAGTTGTACCTCCAGGCAGCAAAGTCAAGCCCATGAATTCCTTGTTGTCTAAGTCAGAACTTCACACCTTGGAAATAGGCACACTGAGGACAATAGAGGCAAAGGCCAAGGAGGAATCTCCAACATTAATAGTGTGTGAAGGGTTGCTCTAGCATGCTTCATCTAGTAAGGACAGTTGGGAACAATAGGTACAGCCAGGGCCCTGGAAAAAGGGGGTTGTTATTACAACATGTAACACATTATAGCCAATATTCAAACAGGAATGAATGGAAAAGAAGAAGCTGGAGGCTTGTTCCAGAGCCCTTTAGATAAATGGAGGGGCTCTGGGGGATATTGATACTGGATTAGAACCAGGGAAGTCTTGAAGTAATTATTTCAACTATGTGTCAATTAAAATCGGGAGAATATGGGAAGAAATGCATGAGTGAAATGAGTATCATGGGACAAGTTCTATATTAAATTGCCTTAGTTAATTTAAAGTGACTGCAGTATTCACTGTCCAAGTATTTTAAACAAGCAAAGGTGTCTTGTGACAATCTTCCTAGACCTTCAAGTGAGAACCACAACTGTGCTTCCCTGGAGTAGTTAAACAGTTTTTTCCATACCAAAAATATGTCAGGAGACATATTTTTCCTCTTGGGGTGCTCATGCTTCTGTTTGACTTGTCCCACAGCCCACAGAACTGACCTTGGGGCTCTTGACTGTGGTGGCCACAGCAACTGCTGGGTCTGGGCACGTGCTGAGGTTCCAGCAAAGGCTGCTGGATGGGAAGAGGCATGAAGGGTTCAGTTGTAGCCTCTGCCACAGAAAGCTTGGCATTGAAAGCACTGCAGTCTCTGGCTTTTCATTGCAATATAGAAAAGAGGGGGGAAAAAAAGCAGAATCCCCTGTATGGACCCGACATTTGCTTGTTGTTATATTTATAAATGCATTAGTTCTGTAATAAATTATTATTTTATCAATGCTTTTATAACTTTGGGCACAGCTAGGTTCTGCAGAAGTTGAGGAACTTGTTGACTGACTGGTAGGTCTCAAGCTGCATGCTGGAGAGCATTTGCAGTTGGATATTTGCTGTGATTGACCAGAGGTGCCTGGTCCAAGGGACAGCAGCTCTTCCATCCCTCGGCACAAACTCTGAGTGTGCAGAGCTGGAACCAGAACTTGTGGGGAAAAGCTTGAGCTCTGTTCCCTCCTGGGTGAATCCTGCTGTTGTGCTCAATGTGGGTTGTGTGTGTGCACTCTGGTCAGCCTCAGTAACACTCAGCTGGACAAGTGGCTCCTCTAAAAAGCCTTTATTTCCCTCTTGGGAAGGATGTAAAACATCCTGACTTGGACACTGGATACCTCCTGCTTTGGATGGGGCTTTGTGGTTGTTAACTTTGCTTTGAATCTCTGGGTAAAGGATTGGTTTATATCTCATATTTTACATTCATTCCAGATGATTGAGACTAATGATATTTCAGAAGAAAAGATAAAGATGAAGCAGACTATGGAAGGTATGAAGCTATTATTTTACTTGGAACACCCTGTTCTAGTGACTTGTAAGCTTTCTCTTCCTCTAGCCTTCTGCTCTTGCAGGGATGGCTGCATGGAAGGGATATAGGAAGTCATTTCATCTGTCAAAATTTGCTGGATGACATTTGTTGTCTGGCTTTGTTTTTTCCTTCTAATCAAGCCAAGCATATGCAGGGATGGGTGTTTTTACCTGTGTTAGAATTCTCCATACAGATGGTGCAGGTTGCAGACAGATCTGGGGAAATAGGTGCATTTCCATCCCATCACTGATTTTTACAGCAGGTAAAATTCAGACATTAAGTGTTATCTGTTCACAGGAGAGGAGTGATAATGGTAGATACTAATGTGACTGGCTTCAAATAATGACAGTTACTTTTTATTAAGTTTACTATAAATTAAATCCATCCTGTTAACAAAATACTCAGAAAACTTTGTATAAAGTGAATTTCAGCTTGAACTGCACTCGGCGCCCTCACAGAGGGTGAGCTGTAACACTGAGTGTGAGCAATAGCAGAGCTGGATTCAGAGGTGTTCTGTTCTGTTTCTGCTGCTCTCAGTGCAAGCCAGGCATTGTCCACAAGCCTCATCTGCCTTTGCAGGTATGGGATTATGTAGAAAACATTTGTATTATACCCCATCCCTGGCAGTGTCCAAGGCCAGGCTGGGCAGGGCTTGGAGCAGCCTGGGATAGCGGAGGGTGTCCCTGCCCAAAGCAGAGAACAAGATGAGCTTTAAGTTCCTTTCCAAATCAAACTATTCTATGTTCCTACCCGAAATGGTTTGCTGATTGACAGGTAATTCCTTCCTAGTGATGGCAGAGCTTAACTAGATCCAGCAGTCACTGCTCTGAATGGCCACTCAGTCCATGTGTGCATTGTTTCCACACTGAATAAACCCTGGAAAGATCTACTGAAAACAGCCAGGTCAGATTCGAGCCACAAAAGCATCAGACTTCAGATCAACAGCTCTGAGCATGGAAATACATCAGTTCCAGAAAACACATCTTTTGAAACAGTCTCTGCCTTCCACTGTAGGAGATGACACAAAGAAATGTGCTGAAAGCTCCTTTTGGTTTTTTTAAATTAATGTTTTATTCCCTTTTTCTCCTCCTCCTTTATGGTTGCTGTCTTAACCCTGATACAACTTCGCAGGGTGTGTCCCACCTCCAGGTGTGGTGAGGTGCTGCTCCAGCTGAGCTGAGTGACTCCAGCTGCTGCTCTGCCAACAGGAGTGTACCACCGTGGTGCCCAGTGCACCCTGCCCCACGCTCTGCACCTGACACCTCCCCAATTTGCACAAAGCATTTTCCAACCCTCTCATCTGTCTTTTCATTCCCCCACAGACCTCCAAGACAAGCTGAGTAAAAGAGACAAAGAGGTGTCATCCCTGGTGACCCAGACTGAAACTCTAAGGGCCCAAGTAAGTGGTAAGTTTCCCTAATCCAGTGTTGGTGGGAATGAAATGTTTCCCTGCTTGTCCTGTGCACTGGTGTTGAACAAGAGCCCAGAGCTGAAATAGGCTGATGTAAAACATGATGCTGCTGGTTTTTTAATAGATATTGCTGGTAAAAATTAATTCAGGAATTGAACACAAACTGCAGAAGATATTTGTGTCCTGTGAGGGAGGGTTTGGGCTTGTTTATGTGTAAAGCTAATGAGACAGAAGTCAGTGGAGCTGGGTGTGTTGTTTCCAAGATCTCCCCTTAACTACAGCCAGATCAAGAGCTAATCAGGTCTGTGCTTTTAGGAGTAGGAATTGGGAAAAGGCAAAAACAAGGAATAGAAGTAAAAGACTAAGTGACCTTTCTTCCCCTGAATCCTCTGCTTCTCGTAGCTTTGGAAAATAAATGCAAAACAGCAGAAAAGAAGGCTGATTCGGTGTTCAAAGAAAAGAAGAGGTTGGAAGGGGAACTGGAAGCCTTGACCAAGAAAACACATGATGCCTCAGGGCAACTGGTCCTGATTAGCCAGGAGCTGCTCAAGAAGGAAAGGTTGGTGTGCAGGTCTGGAGGACAGAGCTGGAGACAGAGGGGCTCTGTGTACATTCATGTTCCTTCTGGGTGCTGTAATCAACCACCAGAAGAAATGTAGGGTTGCATTGTTGAAATCCAGCCCACAGCTTTCCCATTCTTTAGCGATGCTGTGTGAATTTGGTTAGAATTAGAGGCTTTGAATTCTCAAAATGCACTGCCCTTTCACTGCTTGCCAGGAGCTGCGAGACAGCTCAGTACCCGTGTAGATGCTGAATGAAGTCATCCACGAGGCAGCCAAGCTGGCTGCTGCCCTGCTCCCAAGCAGTGCCCTGTGCACGTCCCAGTCTCAGAGCTGGCAAAGTGGGACAAGAAAAGAGTGGTAGGAGTTGGGTCAGATTCGCTCACCGGCCTTTCTTTGGATCTGTAACAAAGGTGGGAGGGAGCACAGCAGGACTCCAGTGGTGTGGGGGCGCTGGGAATGTCTTCATCTCTTCCTGGTGCTGCTTGCAGGAGCCTGAACGAGCTGAGGGCGCTGTTGCTGGAGGCGAACCGGCACTCGCCGGGGCCGGAGCGGGACCTCAGCCGGGAGGTGCACAAAGCTGAGTGGCGGCTCAAGGAACAGAAGCTCAAAGATGACATCAAGGGGCTGCGAGAGAAACTAGTTGTGCTGGTGAGGGCACTAAAACCCCTCCTGGGCTTGGCCTGGAGGCTGCAGGGCTCTGTGCTGCTGAGGGGAGTGCGTGGGGAGGGTCTGAGCCCTTCACTCTTGCTGCAGATCTTTGTATTTTCTTTTGTGCTGCTGAGAATTCTGATGGGAATTCTCTTGACAACTCTGGCTTAGCAGCACCTCATGAAGCAGCAAAGATGTCCATATGTCATAAAATCACAGAATGTCCCGAGTTAGAAGGGCCACAAGGATCATCAAGTCCAACTCCTGGCCCTGCACAGACACCCCAACAATCACATGTGCCCGGGAGCATTGTCCAAACGCTCCTGGAGCTCTGGCAATCTTGGGGCCATGACCATTCCCTGGGGAGCCTGGGCAGTGCCCAGCCACCCTCTGGGGGAAGAACCTTTTCCTGATACCCAACCTAAACCTTCCCTGACACAGCTCCAGTCATTCCCTAGGTCCTGTCCCTGGTTACAGAGCAGAGATCGGTGTGTGCCTCTCTGCTTCCCCTCGAGAGGAAGTTGTAGACTGCTACGTCCTTCTCCAGTGTTCTTCTGTTCCCACAGGTTTTAGATCCATAGCTAAATAGGGCTACAGCTTGTGGGAGAAACTGAAGGTCGTTGAGCTACCCCACGCGTTTTACACATACTCTGATCCAAGAATAAGCCATCGCCTCTAATTCCCGTGTACTTCAGCGTCCTCCAGTGGTTGAAGTGCGAATAATTGATTTGAACTGCTGGGAACAAACCGGAGCTGCTTCTGGTCACTTAATACGAGCTGTGCTCTGCCCCATCTGCCGATGGAATCACAGCGTGGTTCTCGGAGTTATGTGGATTTCTGCCTTGGGTTTCTGCAGCTGTTGGTTTTGATGTAACACGCTCCTATTTTCCCTTTGCTGTCTTAAGGACAAGGAGAAGTCAGTAACAGACCAGCGGCGGTACTCCCTGATCGACCCCTCCTCGGAGTCGGAGGTGATCCGGCTGCAGCACCGGCTCGTCAGCACCGAGGATGTGCTGCGCAACGCCCTGGAGCAGGGACACCAGATGGAGAAGCTCATGGAAGCAATGAGACTCTCCTCTGAGAAAACACAGGTAGAACATCAGCAAACGGGGTTGCTTAGCCCTCATCAATCCCCTGGGATCTTGCCCTGTGTTCAGGGGGTGAAGCCATCAGCTGGGTCCCCTCTTTGGTAACAACCTGACAAGGCCTTATTCTGTCAGACGTAGCCTAATGCTGTAAAATCCCTGCTAGTTGGTAGTCACAGACCCCTTTATGCTCCAGAGAATGGTTGCTAAACGTGGGGTTTTGGGGAAGTTGCACTGTGAGTAACGGTTCTTTATGTGCATGGTATTGTCTAGCTGCACGTCTTCATGACAGGGAGGTTGAGATTTTTCTGACATCCCTCTTCTTTGAGAGGTTTATCTGTGCAGTCCCCAAGCAGAAACTTTGCAGGTGACTCTGGGGAAATGTTTTCCATTTCTCTTACCAGCTCTCTTCCCCCTTGGTGTCTGATGTGAGTTTGCTGATGGACTGTGAATGTTCCCACTCCAGTTTCTGTCTTCTCTCCCCAACTTCCTCTGATCTCCGTTTGTTTTTTTCTGATTAAAGAAAAGCTGCTTCTGTTGCCTGTCTTATATTCTTCTTTATGAAACTGAAAGATGCAAATAGCTTGACTCTCAACATTTCGCTTTTCCATCTCATACCTGTGGAGTCTCAGCCCTGACTGATTCCTCCTGCAAAATGACCTGCCCCTCGTGCCAAGCTTTGTGCTTCATCTCCTTCTTCTTCTAGCTGTATTTTCTCTTGGGTCTGCAAATAGCCTGTGGCTTTTGGAGCTCAGATGCACCATTATTTCTATTGTACTTGCTCATTTTAAATTCTCAGCTGAAAAATGTCTTTCTCTTGCAATAATGAGTTACAACTGGCATACAAGCAGACACCTGAGGGTAGTACAGAACAAGCCACTAGGCACAGAATGGGCAGAGAGCTTTTTTTTCAGTGATGCAGGTGCAGATATGCTGTGTTAGGTAATCTGGGGGGTTTCAAGCATTCTTCTCCCATGACAGTCTCCTTTGGATACACCAAACACTGTTTGCATTGCAGTAGTACAGGCAGGGAGGTGCTCAGGAGGAGGGTGCAAGGTAAAAACTGCAACCTTGAAAAATCTGCTGGCTCACTGAACATCTGTGTGTTGCAGACAAGTCTCTGTATCCTGCAGTGCAGCATCTGCCAGCACCAGGCAGGACAGCTGGAGTCAGGATAACATGTTTGTGGCAGTCCAGGATGTACCATAATCCTGTCAGTACCTCCAGAGTGACTGCTGTGATTGCTGTGTGTCAAATGCAAATGCATCGTGACAGCCTCATCTCTTGGCAGTTGCAGGAGGGGTGGGGAAAAGTTATTCTCTACTTGCTTTAATGTACAGTCTCTTGAGAAAGGGAAATCCTCCCTTTTGCATTCCCATCTCCAGAAGTTGTGCAGATGGTAATTATTTCTTCCCCAGTTCTAGAAAATTATTAATCTTAACTGAAGTAAGTTGGAACAGACCTTATGAGGTCAGCTAAGATATCCCTGGTGTTAGTTTGATATATTCATGCTTAAGAAAATGTAGAGACATGACAGAATAGCATTATGCCTTCAACTACAATCCAAGGTGCAAAGAAGCAGAGGATTACTCTGGGAAGCCAGGCTTCAAATTTCTATTGATGTCAGGTTCTTAAAGTGCCTATTTACAGGCAAGTCTGGATCAAATCTCCCTAGTTTTGGTTTGATATCTGTTCATCCTTCCCCTTATGAAAGGAAATTGTTAACCAGGGCCTTTCAGGCTGAGGTTGAGGACATTGCTGGTCCAAGCAGATCCTGCTGCAACAGTTATGGAATTGATGGTTCTTCCTCAGAAGCCACATGTCCACTGTAGCTCATTCTGCACCACCTTCCAACCTCCTGTCTCCTCTCTGATGGAAGCAGCTGTTGCCCAGGGATCTGCCTTGGCAGAAAGAAAATCTTCACCTTCTCCTTGTGTTGGGAGACCCCTGACCCACAGCTTTGCAGAAAATAACAACGATTTGGCACTTGGACTTTTTCTTGAAGAATTTTAGTGATTCCTCTGGCAGCCTTTTTATTTTAATATCAAGCAAATTGCACCACCTTGTTCATTGTTGTGACCATGTTCCGAGACCAGTCTTCAAGTCTGATTTTTGATATCTGCTGTCTGCTCAGTGCCCAGATTGGGTGAGCTGCAGCAGGTAAATCGCCTGTGATGGGGGGTGCAGAGCCCAAGGCTGAGCCCTGGCAGCAGCACTCTTCTTGCCATCGAGGTAGGATCCAGTGCCTGGCTAACAGCTCAGGCTCTCATCAGAGCTTGGTTTGAATTTCTGCCTGGTTTCCATGATCAGACTAAACCTCTGTCTTGTAGAGTTGATTCTGCACCTTTGTGGTCCCAGTGAGGATGGAAACTGGGACTCTTAAACCCTGCAGTGGTGTCTCCCCATAATGCCATCAGCAGTTCACCAGCAAATGTGGCTCTGATTGCCAAGGCCCAAGCACCCAGCATTGGGAATGCTGGGGCTTCAGGCTGCACCCTTCTTCTCTTGCTTGTGCTGGCTGTATGATCATTTTGAAGCTGAAGGGCTCCATACTACTCTGCTAGACAAACATTATAAATGTTTAAAAGTTCTTGTGCTTTCTAAAGATAGAACAGCCTGTCCTGGTTGCCAGACTTGTCCTGGGAGATGGGAAATGGGGAATGGCAGATGTCCTTTTCAGTGCTGGATGTTCAGTGTGCTGTGCTTTGCAGCTAACACTGCCCTTGGCTGAGGGTTTGTTTTTTGGTATTTTAGAGTTGGTGTGAATAGTGGGTCTGTGACCATAAGGAGCTTGGGGGTTGTTTGGTAGCTGGGGGGGATGCCATCTGGCATGTGGGGATTGAGCCAGGGTGCAGAGGGCAAGGAAGATTCTTGCCAGAAGTGGGGTGGGATTTTTGCATCCTCCATTCCTTGTGTGGAGTGGGCAGCTAAGGAAGGACGTGGCAGTCTTCCCAGATTTCAGTGCTCATAAGCAAAACCACTGGGATCTGTGTCCCTCTTCAGTAAGTGTTGTCTATTCTCCGTTGCAGACTGTTGGAAATTCTGGGTCTGCTAACGGGATTCACCAGCAGGATAAATCCCACAAGCAAGAGGTGAGTTACAAGTCGAATGTTGTTTAAAACAGCAACTGCTCTGTGTGGTTTCTTGCTTGCTGTGGCAGGGACAGCACTTGGATGGGGGTAGTTCTGCCAGCAAAGCTTGACTGCATTCCCACAGCAAAAGCAAGAGGCTTTGCACAACTCCAGTTCCCAAGTGGTGGGAACCCCACTAGACACCCCTTGAAGCCTTGGGGAAGGTGGTGGTGAGGTACACACCAAGGTGCAGTGCAGAGGGAGTCTCCTGGGTCAGCGCTGTGTGACTCCTGCTGGCAGCCCCTGCTGGAACCTGCTCAGTCTCAGATCTCTGCAGTGCCCTTTATATGGGGTGCCCTTTGTATTTGTGTGATATGCTGTCCTGGCCTCCCACAGCAGGCTTCATCCACCCATACTGGGCAAAGCAGTGGGCATCCCACTCCATGCCTCTTCCAAAAAAAGCCTCTGTGCTTGTCCTCATTTTGCCTAACAAGATCTGTTTTCTTCTAGGAGAAGCTCTGATAGAGAAGAGGTGAAAAGGATCATTTCACGCCAGTATCAGCTCCTCTGCACAGTCAGGAAAAACAACACCACATCTGGCTTTAGGACCTCCAAAAGACCACACACAGTATTTTCACTTTAAAGCAGGACAATGTTCATAATGTACTAACTGATGTAATCAGGACAATCCCAGAGTCCAGTTTTCCAAGACAGCCATTGTTCCAGGAGGGAGCAGAAAGACCTCTCTGGGTTTGGTTTCTTACTTGTATTGGTTTTGACTGTGGAATTTGTATTGTTTGAGCTGCCCTTGTCCCACCAGCTGACGTGGTCTGGATGACAGCTGCCCCAACCTGTGGCTGAAGTGCCAGCGGGTTCCAGTAACCCCACAGGAGCTGCAGAGGGATTTGCCTGTGGTGTTCAAAGCATGTGCCCATAGGCTGCACCCTTCCCNGCACAAGTGAGTGAAACCTGCTGGGCTGATGATGTGAGGTGTGGGGATGTGTTCCCCTCCTCCCTTTGTGGAAGACATCACTGTTTTCGAGCAGAGGCTGCACTTAGTTCTTGTATTATAGCATGTCGTGGGAAATAATCCACTTTCAGAGGGATATTTATTTTGTTTCTTCTCCCTTGCCATTTGGGGAAGAAGCTGTGGTGGCTGCGAGTTTGGGGTCATGAACACCTTTTGTGGGTGTAGTTGGCTTTTCTTCCTGCAGTGAGGTCTCTGAGCAGGCCTGCTGGTGTCCTGTGCCACAGCTGGTGTCCAGCTTGGTCCCTCTCACTCCTGGGGGGTTCATCAGGTCTGTTTTGCACTCAGGACTCCACAGATGCTGGGTCTCAGCATTGCTGCCCTTGGAGCTCCACGCTGGGGGCAGTCAGTGTGGGACAGATGCCTTCAGCAAATGGTTCCCTCCTTGCCTGTGTAATTTGACAGCTAACTGTGGATTGCCTGGTGCTGTCCAGAGCTGTCTTTGGCTCTTCAGGGTGATGCCCATCCCCTGCTTCCAGGGATGGAGGAGGTGAAGGTGCTGCTGTGAGCCTGACGTTGATGGCTTCAGCAATCCTCTGCATGACCTGAGTGTGAGTATTTGGAGCAGAGGCAATCCAAGCCTGGAGCCCACACAGCTTTTGTGTCCATACCAGCAGAGGATCTTGTTCCTTCTTCCCAAGGCTTTACTCTGACTTTGCACCACAGCTCCCAGGTGATATTAGGGCAGAGGAAGGGGACAACATGCTCTTAAAGGTGTGAAAGAGCTCAGCTCAGGTTCACTGTTCAGTTCTACAGGGAACAGTCACAGCAATATTTTTCCAGGCTTCTCCCAGTTAGTGCCCAACTCCTCCAGTCTTGGTGAGCTCTTGTGCTGTGATGGGGCATCTGTGAAAGGACAAAAGGGGAGAGGAGACCTGAACAGACCCCAGCAGGTGAACATGATGGCCTATCATCTCCATTGCTTTTTGCCCTGATTTCCCACAAAATTGTGCCACTTTTCCTTAGTGGGTTGCCAGACTCCTGCTTCCTTGAAGGATGGGCAGCCAGAAGCAGCCTAGGAAAGACTTGAGCTTCATGGCTGCAGTTTTGCCATGAGGAGGATGACACTGAATATTGAACCTTCTCACTTGATGCAGGATTGGTGATCTCCTGTCCTTCAGAGGATGGGAGAGGAAGGGGACTTCAGGGAAGTAAAGCAGGTCAGAAATCACAGCAGAAATCTGGCACATGGTAGCAGGAGGCAGAGGGTGGGATTGAACTGGCTGAAAATAATTCATGTAGGATTCCATCTTGCCTTGTAGAAGTGTTTCTTGAGCTCTTGCTAATCACCAGGAAGATTGCCACATGTCTGCCTAGCTCTGGGAGTTTCCCAAGGGATTGTAGGAGTGGTCTCCAAAACCCTCCTGGTTGAGTATTCATCTTCTAAATTATTTTGGAAAGTCCCAGAGGGAGTGTTTGTTTGTTACAGCCCTCAACAGTGAATACTTCTCTGCTGTTTTTAAGAATTCAGGGTTGATGTTTCCCAAAATGCACCTCTTGACTGGATGGTCTCTGAAGTCATGTCTGCAGATCCTGTGGGCTTCCCAGGGTTTCCTGGGCACCTGCAGGAGGGAGGCCCCATTCTGATTTGTAACTTATTTTCCCTTATGGGTTTTACAGTGATTTGTGACCAGCTGCCCTCACCTCCAGAGCAGAGATACCCGCGTTTTCCACCTCCCTTTGGCTCTGTACAGAGTGGGATCCCCTGGGAGTGGTTATGGGGGCCATGTATTTGGTTCTGTAAATCAGATCCAAAGTTGTTGGGCTGTAAGAGTCTCTGGCTCCTGCCTCTTCCCAAGGACCACCCCCTGGAGCAGCTCAGAACTGTGGCTTTTCCCATTCAGCTTGGGAGACAGTGCAGAGCAGAAGCAGATGTGTCAGAGCAGGTTCAAAGTTAGTGTTGATGGTCTTCTCTGGCTTTAAGTGGCTGTGCTTGTCCCTGAGGATCAGCCAGGAGCTGATGGCACTGCCTGGCTCTCTGTGCAGGCTGTGTGGTCACTGTGGGGCAGGGCTGAGGGTTGAAGCCCCCCATCCATGGGGTGCAGGTCCATGGGAGGTGCTTCCAAACAGGCCCAGCCACAATGCCAACAGGATCTGCTGTCGTGTGCACATCTGGGCTTCAGCTCAACCCTGTGCAAGGGGCCAGGAGGGGTTGGACTCACTCACTTCCCCTCTCTCCAAAATTAGCACAGGCTTCCCCAGGGCACCAGCCTCTGGCTGCCTTTCTGAGGTGGTAAGAGAGACCACACTAGGGACAAACTTGGAAAGGACACGGAGGAGATTCCCCAGACCCTCTATTTATTTGTAAGTTTAAGTGCTATTTTTGCCTGTGTGGTGGTGTATAAAGTACTTCACGATACTTGGTCTTACTGGCTTGGTTCTTTGGGAGGGATTCCCAGGGGCACACGGGAGCAGGAGCACTGCTGCACCCTTGTCCTGTTGTTGATCCGGGCTGGTTCCTGTTTGTGCCTTCACTCCCCTTTTGGCTTCAGCCTTGCTCGTATCTTGATCCCCGAGAGTTGCTAAGGGAGGGCTGTGCTCTCCCCAGCCTTTCTCCCAGCCTGGGAATGCCATGCTGGTTTTCCACCTGGAGCTGGGTCCTGAGCAGAGTGCCCCAGAGCACTGGTGCAGGGTGGGGAGCAGGAGGTGATGTGCTGCTGGAGCCCTGGGCTCCGAGGAAAGGACCAGCACCCCGGCAGTGGGAGGAGCCCCCACAGCCATGGCATTACCCTGACAGTTAGTGATGCTTTTCTGCTGAGAGCTGAGCCCTTACGCAGTGAAAAAAAAAAAAAGCCTTTGGAATGGGGACTACTCAGTCCTGAGTGATTTCTTCTCTAACTCTCAAGACCAAAGGGAAAAGAATCAGTCTTGCTTGGGAATGTCAGCTTTATCCCTCCTGCAGCATCCAGAGAGCTGGAGCAAGGGGCAGCACCATGCTGGTGCCCTATGGAATGATGGTACCAAGCTGCCTGGGTGTTACAGCTCTTGAAATGACAGGTGCCAAGCTGCCAGCCACGGCCTTACAGCTCCTGCCTCCCCCCAGCCACCAGCAGCTCCTCTGGCTTGCAGTAGAGATGCATGAGGGTTTCATTAAACAAAATGATGCAAATGACACTGTAAAAGTCTTAACAAAAACTCCAGTACTCCGTTATTCAGCAGCTTTAGCAGCTCAGCACTATCTGTAGGGAGCTATTAATACACTAAGATCCTATAGGCCTCCTGTAAGTTACCAGAAAAAAGATGATACTAGATGTATAAATGGATGATAACCTTTTACCCATACAGTATGTATTACAATTTTGTAGCTTAGTCATTTTTTGGCTATCAGATTTTGTTAGTATGATATAAAAAAAAAAAAAAGACAAAAAAAAAAAGGTTTGACTGCTAATGTCTATTTTGTTATTTGATTCGTTTTCTTCCTCTGTACAAAAGCTGTACAAATGTGTCTGTGTAACTCCTCCACATCTGTATTCATGTACCATCCCCCTGTCCTGGCTTGCTGGTGTGGTGAGCTCCTACTAAACAATAAACTCTGTGGCTGAAGTTGGGCATCCTGGGGCTGCTGGGGCGTGTTCAGGGTGTTCTGCTGTGCTCAAGCTGTCATGAGCTGGAAGGGGCTGGGGGCATGGGGCTGTGGCACCATTCCCCCTGCCCTGAGCCCAGCAGTGGCCTGGAGCCATCTGTGTTTGGGCTCTGCAAGTGGCTGGGAGGCTGCAGAGCTGCCCTGGGGGTGAGCTGAGCTGGAGCACAGTGGCATTTGCTCTTCTGCACCCCATGCCAGAGGTGGGGATAGCCAGGCCCAGCACCATCTCCTGCCTGGGGCAGCTCCTGACGTGGAGTGTCTCCCAAGCCTCAGGGTGATTGTGCTATTTATTGATCCATGATTATTTTCCATCTAACTGTCTCCCCAGTCCCTCTCTGACATATCCACAATGCCCTGAGGTGAGTGAGGAATGTTGCAGGGTGCTGCACCAGACCCATCTCCCTTCACCTCAGCACTGATCTGTACTTGTTTGAGCAGTGCCACCTTCATTTTGCATAGACCATGACTGGGTCATGCTCATTACTTCCAGGTCATCTACCACAGACCTCCAGAGCACAGGGACATGGGGATCACAGTGGATCAGTCCAGGAGGAGCTGCCACCCCCCAGCCCCCGCCCCTCTTCTCCCTGGGTTCCCAGCACGTGTCCTCATGGATGCTCTGAGCATCACGGGGTTGTGCTGTTGCCCATGAGGAAGGACTGGAGGGATTTACTGCAGGGCTTGGTGCTTTGTCATGGTTACAACATCTCAGTTGGGAATTTCTTTGACTGCCTGTGGCCTGTGCCCTGGCTCAGCACTGCCCATATAGCACGGGAACATCCATCTCCTCCTGCTGTGTTTTCCTGCATCCGGCGGCTGTAGATCATTTATAGGAAAATATTGACAGCTGCTTAAGATACAGGGGAAAATTGGAATGATTTTTCCCTTGCTTCCTGGACCCTCCTTTTCCTGGATTTAAAATTCCCCACTATCTCGATTACCTGAAAGTTTTAAATTCTTTCCAAGAGCAGCTGAGGTTTGCAGGTGCTGGTTTTGTTCCAGAGCAAGGCCCCAAGAAACTTACAGGTGCCTGATGCCAACACCATGAAAACTGTCCATGCAGCCTTATCCCAGAGTGCAACAGAGTCTGTGCAGATATCCCTGATATCCCCTTATTTTCTTTTTTCAAGGTGGGTAAGACACTCTGTCTCTCCAGCAGCTCCCTGACCCTGTGTAGTGCAGGGTCTTGGGATCTCCTGAAACAGGAGGGCAAGGTTGGTGGGTGCCTGGGTCACCACATGGCTTATTTGTGCTCCATGTGCTCCTTGCACCATATGGAGCAGGTGTTGATGGCATCAGCTGCTGTGGTGGGCTTTGCTGTACTCCAGCAGCTGGAAGGAGAATAATTCATTTGAACTTTGTTTGGGAGGAATTTCTTGCCACAGAAAGTCCATAGGGCTCAGCCCTGCGCCGATGTGGGGCAAGGAGCTGATGAAGGCATTATGTTCCTGCCTGTGGCTTTCAGAGGCAGCTGCTGCTCCCTTGAGGATGGGATCCTTTTCCAGTCCTGGGGTGGG
>VWZT01009730.1:0-16700 GCA_013397055.1 Pachycephala philippinensis
TTGATCCACCTCACTGTCCATTCTTCTAACCCACATTTCCTGCGCTTATCTGGGAGGATGTTATGGGAGACAGTGTCAAAAGCCTTGCTGAAGTCAAGGTAGACAGCATCCGCTGCTCTCCCCTCATTGACCCATCCGGCCGTGCCATCACAGGCAGCCACTGTCAAACACGATTTGCCTTTGGTGAGTGCATCCTGACTACTCCTGACGACCTTCTCTTCTTTTGTGTGCTTGGTCATGGCCTCCAGAGTGATCTGTTCCATCACCTTTCCAGGGATGGAGGTGAGGCTGACTGGCCAGTAGTTTCCTGGGTCCTCCTTTTTGCTCTTTCTGAAGATGGGAGTGACATTGGCTTTTCTCCAGTCATCAGGCACTCCTCCTCCATTATTTTTCAAGGAAGATGCAGAATGGGCTTAGCAACAACATCTGCCAGCTCCCTCAGCACCCATGTGTGCATCCCATCAGGGCCCGTGGTTTTAACTCCACCTAGCCAATCTCTAACCAAACCCTCTATGGCCAAGGGAAGTCTTTCTTTCTCCAGCCTTCCTCTCTTGTCCCCAAGGTCTGGGTTTCCGGAAGGATGGCCTCAGCAGTAAAGTCTGAGGCAAAGAAGGAGATCAGTTACTCAGCCATCTCTCTGTCTTCCATCACCAGGTCACCCATCTGATTCAGCAGCATCTCCACATTTTCCCTAATCCTTCTTTAGCTATGTTTTCAAGGATTTATAGTATTCCTTCAAAGCAGCACACTGTACTGAGGACAGAGATTTCAGCAGGAAACACACGACTACTGTATCTGTTCCAGAAGAGACCATCTTCATAATTTTTCATTTGCAATGGAAGATTAATTTATTCAATCTTTATTCTTTACAGAAATACGACACACACAGATATGAATAGACAAGAAATTATATTAAGATACCACATTTTTCTCTTGGGGAACAATATATTATGCAACACATACTAACCTGCTTGTCTGTGCTCAGTTGTAAATGCCTGAGGTGTCTACCCCAGCTTGGCGATGAAGTCAGTCTATCAACTTGGCTATCACAAAAACAGTGTAGAACACAAAAAGCCAGGCTTTCCAGAAAGCAAACTAAAAAATACAGACCACAGGTTTTGTAGGAAGAAAGAGGAAGGACTTAATTCAATCAATATTCATGTACTGTCCTTATAACTATACTGTAGGAGAGCACGGTTGGGTTGGTTTTGCAGAATGCCAAGAAGGAAAATTTTGATGTTTTCATTTTTTAAAAAACTCTCCCATCCTGTACATAATTTCGTGATTCTAAGAGAAAAGGTTTCCTTTAGACTGTCTTTACCATATAAATGGACTTTGGATGACACATATTTCCAGATTTTAGTTAGTATTAGTCAATACATAATATTAATGTTACTGAAAAAAATCCTTTTCCAAAGTCAAAAACAATTATTTTTAACTGCAGAAACAGGAACAAAATAAAACTAAATCAGAGCAAAGGGCCTAGGTTTTCCTATGTCAGGGTGTTTAGCTATGACAATTATTGTAGCAACATTTCTAGCAAACAGAATGTATCAGCAGAATTTCTTTTGCTTAAAGGATTAAAAGCTTTCTATAAATAAGGTAAAATATACTGCCAAAGCTTTTACTTTTGCAATTTGACCAGCTGTATCTAGAATCTGTGCCAGCACAGCCAGGGAGAGAGCAACTATGTAGTGATGAGAAGTCTAGTATTTATTCTTCTCATCTCACTACTCACAAGATTGACTACTTCCCAAAAGATACAGGCTTCCTGACACTGATACTTTTTCATGAAGATGGAAAATGAAGACTATGCCTGTGTTAGCCTCCAAAAATCACCAAAGCTTGCAGAAAAACTAATATGGTGATTTTACTCGAACTACGTATTTTTCCTGCGCTATCACCCCACACAGTCAATCTAATTACCCTCTCCTTTATTTCTAGCAGTAATTGCACGCCTCCTGCTGGACAAAGAGAGGCAACAACCACAATCTCTTTCTGGCAATGTATCAATTACAAGAACCAAGAATACTACGAAGCAATTTTCTGCAGCAGGAGGTGAAGCTGAAAGACTGCATCTCTACAGAAATGGCTTCCTCCATTACCTTCAAAGCTATCACCCTGAACTCGGAACACTTCAGTAAAAATTTTTGGGGTTTTCTTTCTTAACCCTTTAAAACATAAGTTTTGATTTAGAAAAAGATACTAACATGCGGATCAAATTTTCACCATGCATTAATCAGTATTGTAATAAAACTATTATTTCACAACAGCATTAAAAGCAATTTTAATTCTACAGCTTCTGTGTTACATACTACTTTATCTCCGAAGAATAAAAATTTAGATGAAGGCACACTGCCAAAAAATTCACAAGTATGTTTAATGAGCAAGTTTATTCCAGATGGCTGTTTAGAAAAAAAATTATTTAGTTCTTTGAATCTACGCTAAACACTAGTCCCTGTCAGTTCAGAAAATGTAAGCTCTCAATTACAGCCAAAATTTCAACAAAGAACAGCGCTTCTGTGAAAGGCTGAAGGTACTACACTCTCTGGGATGCTGTAGTACTTCAGCTTTAACTGATATACGAAGATAAACAGAATCTTGCAGGACGCTTGCCTAAAACCCTAACTACTACTAAGCCGATTTTCTCACTGGTACTGTCCATTTGCTGTCAAAAATACACAGTTCTGACAATTATTCTGCGGCACAAAGCTATAGGGCATCACATCCTCAGCAACACTTTAAAATATCAGCTTCACTGGGACTCTGCAGTCATCTTACAGGCAGATATATTGACTAGGCATGCCAGAAAACTATTTCTAGTTTTCTCTAGTTCACTGTGTGCTCTCCAATTCTGCAGCTGAAAAACTGAGAAAGCTAAATACTATCCAGTGTTACACTATACTTAACAAAGGTCTGAACAGACCAGACCTGCTGTGTCTGCTGTTTTTCTACATCATATAAACATATTTTTCTCTCTGGGGCACAGAATACTGTACTGTAACACAGAACCATTTTTTAAAAGGAAAACTGTAATTTGCAGTGTCCACATATGGAAATTGATAAAGCCAAAAAAACCACAGGTAAAACTAAACAAAACTAAACAGAACAAAGTACTCAATTTCTTCTACAAGTCTCTGTATGCTTAGACAGCCAAACACATAAACCTGAGCCACTCTTCAGGCAAATACATTAAAACAGGTTCAAATAATTGTTGCATAATAATACATAATAATGTATTCTGCCTCCTAACCTGTCACCTGTCAAAGGGTAGATATTAAAATCAGGCCTCTCTCCAAAAGACTTCAAATGGATCCAGTTATATAATTTTATGAACTATCATCATTAATGATTATGTATTATCACCTCTTTAGGTATTGCAAAACATCTGAAGTAAACAAGATTTCCCTTTTCCTCTCTTGCACAGACCAGCTCCAAGCAACTAATTTGGTTACCTTTCATACTACTTCTAAAGGCTAACAGACAGAACTTTGGCTCATTACCTAACACAGTGTAATTATACGTAATACATTCAGGGACCATTCACAATAACAGGGGAATATCCTACCATGACATTATACTATTAGAAGCTTACAAGTCTGTTTCAGTGGCCACGGAAAGATGCTCCAAGCAGACAGCAAATTCTTTTCTGTTCCATATTTCTATAGTCCCTTAAATTATTTAAATGGAAGTATTGATGTAGATAGACAAAAATAATTAAATTCCTTTAGAGTACAAATTTTTGAAGAAAGATTTACAAAAATCCTCAACTTTGGTACATTCCATATAAAAAAAGTTGGTGTCTATGAATTTGAATATAGCTCTTTTATCAGTTTTGGCTTATCCAAGGAATACAGTCTTCCTACACTTGCAGCTCTCCTTTGCCACATCATCTTCACATACACTTTCATGGGAACATCACGTCCACTTCAGACTGATATAGGAACAAATAAGAAGCTTGGAAGACTATGTCCCATCCTTTTCCAGAAGCAGAATTTTTCACAAAGTGAAATTCTTATATAATGTAGGATACAAAGTCATATGACAAACTTTAGTTGTTCAAAAAAATGGAAAATAGGACTTGCCTTAGTGAAAGGTCAGGTTCCAGTAGCCTGGAGAGATGAGTATGACATCACCAGCAGACAATATGCTGGGGTGTCACATCAGCAAAATTAAAAAATCTGCTGCACCTCAGTATTTGGAGAAAATCTCAACAAAATTTAGACTGCACTACCAATATCTGAGATAATCTTATTCTCTTCACTTACAACATTTGGAATGTTACCTAACTTTGAAAATGTTTTGAATTTGTTTTCTAAGTTTTTCTCTTTAGTGTACTTGTATTTGTTATAGTCCCGTACAAATACAAAGTTCATTTCAGATTTCGGCTAGAAGTTTTTATGCTTCTTCATGAGCAAGATCGCGTAACAGTTTTCTTATAAAGAAAGAGTTCTAACTTTGCTGTTCTGGCACTTTTAAGCACTGAGCAACTCTCAAGCAAACCTCTTCAATATTCTGGATATTACAGGTAATAGACATAAATGAGCACCAGAGACAGCAACTTTACAGTATAAGTTTCATAATGGAAGAAATTCCTTAATTTTTTACTCTACTCCAATCTGTAAGTCCATTTTCTCTGTGTGTACAACTGCCTTTTACTGATGACAAGCCACGGAAATACCATAACTATTTACATATAGTCCACATAAAACAAACCAAACTTAATTCTCCCTTAACCCACATAACCTGTTCAAAGCAACAGAAAATACTGCTACAAAACCATTTTTTCCCCTTGCAGAATGTTCATGTGTTTTTCTCCTTTCTCAAAAAAGCAATATCAAGTTTCTTAAACAAGATATTAGGATAGATATATATTCTGCAAAAATCTACTTCAGAGAAAGTAAAAGGAAATTTGAATACATCTAAAGTAGTTACCTTACTTCTTCCCAGTACTCATAATTACTTCCAAAGAAACCTAATTGGTTCTGTCCTCCTTTCCTAGATTTCTAAGAAAACTAGTGTCGTGTTTTTAACATACAGAAATCATATGCCCTTTCATAAAAATATTTTGTTACTTACCATAAATCAGTTTGCTTACTTAATAACATACAGCTAGTTGAACACTGTCAACAACTGAGCCACCAGAAATGTGTAGTAACTAGATGCCAAAACAAATTATATTGCAATACTAACTATTTGTTTGCTTCACAGAGAGAACAGGTTCTTACCCAGTTTTCCTTTTTCAGAGGCAAAAAGTAGTAGTAATGGCAGAAATCAAGTATCAACGTATAGGAACTAAGGATCTGGGTGTAGAAACACAGCTGTAAAAACAGCCAGTGATTGTCTTCACCAACACAATTATTAATCCTGCAGAGAAACAAAGTGTGTATATATAAAAACAGAAATACAAATACTTTAACACTAAAATTAAGGTACTGTGAATAAAAGACTTTATGATTACTTATGGAGCAAACATAAAAACAACCGGATTGCTTACACCACCACTTGAAGTGTAGGTTGCACTACTGAGATCACTGCTTAGAACAAGAAACACATTTCTCTGTATTTTCATATAGCAAAGATACTCCTGCAACTTTAAGAACTCTAGTAATAAAATTATTTTATTAAAGTCTGCAAAATTTCACAGTAATATGTCTTATGTTCTGCTACTCAATACATTTCACAGGTTGTGAACTACGGAGGGTCAAAAAACTGAAAATGTAAACAAATGTTTTAAAATAAATGTGATCACAGGCTACCCCAATAACAAAGAAATATGACTTAGAAATGAACCAAAGGCACAGAAGACAATAGCATCCCTATTCAGAAACTCCTTCTGTGTATTCCAACATGAAGGAGTAAAGGAAACACGAAGATTCTATCTATATTAAGTACAAGATCTAAAACCTTTGAAATTGGGGTATAGTCTGCTTCACAGAAGTTACGTGGATGCAATTTCATACAAGCATTGGCGCAGACATCAGTACCAAGCTAAGCCAGAATGACAGAAGCACTATACTAGTACTATTTTCTGAGGTAGCAATAACTTAACAAAAAAGGTAGTTTGAAAAATGGCTAAATCAACATAAGGGAATCCTGATGTCAATTCTGTCCTCTGCAGTTTGTCTTGCTGGAAATGGTATGTCAGAACTACTTTCAGAAACGTTTACTTTCACTTACTCTGAGTTTTACAGGTAGACATATGAAAGCTCTATTATTTCCCTGCTTTAAATGCCTACATGATTAAGCACCACTGGGAAAAAAATAGGACAAATGAGCAGCAGTCAAGACCACAAAGTTCAAAATGATTCACTGAAACAACAGGAGATTATTAGAAGAAATGTGCTGGTTTTACCATGGACAGTGGTGATCCATCCTCCTCACACAATGTCCACAGCGACTGCAATGGTGTGAACGCTTTGGTCTCATCATATTGCATTTGTTACATAACTCCCAATGTTCTCGTTCTGGGTGAAAATGTAAAGACACATTAGAGAGATTCAAACTCAGTAGTGTGTGCTCATAATAAACCTGTATGCCTGTGATTCTAATAAAAAAAAGAAATCTTACTATGTCTGAGAAAAATAAGCACCACATAAAAAACTTTTTCCCACTGTGACCTTAATTAAACTGGAAGATATTACTGCTACTCTGTGCCAGTTTCCTTCTCCAAAATATTCTCTCTTCTTATAAATTTCTACAAAGTTATTATTAAAGTAAAAAAGCTGTCACTCAGACAAGGAAGACTGTAGCTCAATTATTTTCTTATGTTTCTACTGTGGAAAAAATTATCTGCTAGACAGAATCATGATGCAATCTCGCTCTTATTCCAAAACCTCCTGAGGAAATACTGCTACTGCTAGCTAACTAAAATATGACACACAATGAACACTTCAGGAGTATCTTCCATCTCAAAGCATTTTAAAGACACATGTCTCAACACATGCAATGTTACACATAAGGCAATCAAAAAAACAGATAGAGGACAGGCTTGTATTTACAAATATATACTGGTTTTAAATGACTAATGCGAGATTTTTTTGAAATCTAATCCCCAGAGGTACTGACTAGCTGAAAGTACCAGGAGCTACTATTGCTCAGCTTTGCTATTATCTCAAATTGCACCATCCAAATTAGAGTAATTCCTTGAAAATGAAAATTCAAGTTATATGTTCAAAAATTTCATCTTCACATGGGAAACAAATAAGATCAACACTGAAGTAATTCCAGTCACAAAAAGCATATATTTTCTGTCTTTAAGGAAAACAGGTGGAGAACTGAGAAACTTAAATACTTCAACTGTTCAACTTTGTTTCTACCTAAATAAACTTTTTTTGAGGCACAGAAATTTCTCGTATTTCAGGGGTAGGGGAAAAAAAAAGAAAAAAAAGCCTAATATTTACAGTAGGCCATCCTGGAATTTTGTACTGTAAAACACTGTCCCTATGTAAACAAAATAAAGTTATATTTAGCACTTCTGAGCCACCTGCAGGCAGCTCTAATCTGGTCTTTCTTGCTGCAAAATAACATTTGGACACTGGAAGTAAAGAAGCCCACTATCTGAGATCATTAAAGTAGCAATAATGACAGATGGAAACTGATTTACAAGCTGTTCCCATAAATCCAGTGTCACAAAAGTGTTACTCACTAATAAGGCAGCAACCAGCAGAGTTCAGAAACGCCCAACTCATTTTTTAATACCATTCATACTATGCAAAAACGTACCCTCCTGCCAACCCAGAGAATACCAGAGAACTGAAGCGCTACTTCCAAAAGTATGAAATCCCTTATATATCACACACCAAATCAAAATATCATGACCTAGCCTAAATGTTTCACCTTCAGAAGTACCTATAAAATATCACTGCCATATGGACTGAATGGAGCATGCAAAGGTTGGAGAGCTATGCAAAGAGATACCTTAAATTAGAAAGAAACATTTGTGTACAAAGAGAATTTGCACTGGTCCTGGTATTTTGAAGGTAAATTAAAATTCCAATATAAATCTAACTGTCTGCAGCTGTAGTGACTGCCTTCATTCTTCAGCTCAGGTTGCAAAATCCATGTTGTTCTTCCTGCAGCAGAAACTCTGACTCCAGAATCCAAGTCTAACACCTTACATTTTACTGGATCAACGGATCAGTTGCCAGAAGCAGAAAGAACCCTGGCATCAGCTTTTCTGCAATTGGTGTTGACACATCTGAATGCCAGGAATGCCACCCCTTTCTACTGTCAGCTGCCTACTTCATGCACATCATACCACCAGCACTAAGTCTAAAAAGATCATGTTGCCAAACACATCATCCTGGATTTTCAGTAACAGCAGGAAGAAGAGCAAAATTTTATTCCGGGCATTCATCACATCTCAAGACAAGACTGAAGTATTCACCCTCACTGCATGGGATACATCTTCTTCATTCATTAAGTGTTATCTGTTAATGTGACAAAGCTCATGCTCTTTAACAGTCCTCCTCCATTCTAAACTCTTATGTAAAAGCTCTATGCATTAGATAATAACACCTAACAGTTCATAAAAACACTGTCTTTCTCTCTGGAGAACCCTTAAGGTTTTAAATTTCTTCCAACTTCAGGAGCACTGGATACCATACAGGAATTGTGAGATAAATTTACAAGGACAAAAAGGACTTGTCCCGTTAAGTTGCTACTTTATAGAAATGCAATGTAATTAGCAACATGGTTTGGGTTTTTTTGTTAGAAGCCCATGCAAACGTAAGACTCCAGAAAAAAAAAGAGTAAATACCACACAGCTAAAATCCAGCATAGGACTACCTTCCATCACCATTTTCAACATCATATAAATTTACCTAGAATTAAAATAACTAGCCACCTCTAAACACTTTTCATTAAATATTACCAAGTTAGTAGCACATACATACGTTTGCAAGTCTAGAATGTGAAGAAAGTCCTACTATGGAAGAATTTCCTAGCAGAAGGTCCTACATAACTTTCTGGTAGAATACAAGTTTTAGAAAATAAAGTTTTGAGACTATACAAGGAAAAGTGCCAGAAATTTACAACTTAAAAACAGTGACATACTAACTTCATTCAGCAGGGACAGCTCATGGTTTCCATTAAATCTCACACAGTCAAATTTATTCCTAATTATTCTGAGGATATAAAATAACTTCCATTCAATTATGAAGAAACAATTGTACCTGTAATTGGTATCTTTGGATTTTCAGGCAGTTTTCCTGGATCTGCTACTGAAGCTCTGAATAATGAAGCTATACAAAACAATGAGCAGAAGTAATAACCTAAAAAATAAATAAGCATTTGTTAGTCTTTTTTTACAACATACACTACAAAAATATAGATGCTCCAGAACTGAGTTGGAAAATACTCAGCCTTCCCATTCAATTCCAGATATATTTTTGATACTAAGTATACAATATTAAGTACTCCCCAATAAATAGTGAAAAAAGTAAACAGTTCTGATAGCACCAGCAGGTGCTACTATGACTGTACTACTGTTTTTAAGAAGTTCCTCCACCATCTTACCACACAAGCACCAATCATTCCACACCTCAAAGCCTCAATATGAAAGACATTCCCAATAGTGCATTTTCACTTCGAAGTTTGTTCCAGCCATAATTCAAGCCTTTTCCCCAGCAAGCATATCAGTAAAACTCATAGGAGCTGGCCCACACAGGGACATGACAAAACTAACAAAATTTACTTTGTTGCCAGTCATCAGTACTATAACCCCAACTTCTGACAGGCACTGAGAGATGTGGACCTGAAATCCTGTCAACAAGTTCTAAGTATAGGACCTGAAAGCCACATTCAGGCTTTTTACCAGTTTCCACAAAAACAAGTTCTACAGTAACACCTTCGAAATTAAGTGTCTCAGCTTCTCAGAAAACAAAAACATAGGACGCATCCCAGTACTCTTAGCCTTTATCTTACTTTTTGTCTTTATCTTTCACCCTGCTTTTTATTTTCTGACAGGATTTTTTTTTTTTAATATATATGTTAAGTAGAGACACTATTTTATCAGTAGAAAAAAGTTAAAAGAACTTACACAAAACTGCCACAACTGAAATATTTCCCTCTTCATAATGAGGAAATAGGATGACCTTTGGAATGAAGATTGTGTTGTAAAGCCAGACGAAGATAATTAGGCCCATGCAGCACCAACCCTGAGGGTCAACCACAAAGTGAATTCGTTGCCCCATCGAACACAAACAGGCAATAAATTGTCACGACCCAGGAAGATAACCCTAAGGAGACAAATAAAAATTTTTTTTTAAAGAAGTCTAAATTAAATAGTATAGTGCAACCTACAGGGTTCATACATTCAAATTCACACATTCAAATAAGAAAGAAAAAATCTGTCAGCTATTGATTTAAGGAATTACATAAAAGCTTACGAACACTTCACATACATTTTTCAAGCACCAGGTAGTAAAATATTTTATGATTTCATTAATTAGTTATGTCTGGCTAAAAAATAACATTTACCACCAAGATGCAGGTAAAATCACGACCTGGGAAAACTATTAAGTAATAGGTAAAGCAGCAACTATCAGTCAGGTGGCAGCAGCAAAGAAAACTCTTCCATCAAAGTAAAAAGGCTGCAAAGCAAGTAAGAAATATAGGGAATGATTTATGTTCTATAAAGATTCACCCTGCCTACTTATTGTAGTTTCCCCCTATATTTTGTGATTGTTTTCTTAAAGCTTTTATGCTAAAATAGTCAAAAGCTTCACTAAGAATTTGCGCTTTCCTTGCTTAAAAAAACCTCCATCATGACATTTATAGCAAACCAAGAAAGAAAGGAGTCAGTACCCCAACATCTTTCATGCAGACTATTAAACAGTAGAACTATCACACAGTAAAACATTTTCTATTAATCACATTTAAAACATCAAGGTTTCTAATCTTACATTTTAGTGTGCTGGGTCCCTTTTTCTTTTAGACTGAAGAAACCCCACCGAGTCCTACAATGTGAACTTCTGAGCTTTATAAACTGATCTCCATAACAACACAGCACTAAGTCCTAACCACTATTCAGCACAATTTTCAAGGGAGGGATTACTACTGCTATTTTTTTTGTCAGACTACCTTCATACACATATTTTAATATTGCAACACACACATAAATCCCAATCTACTCTACTACCCATTAGTTTCCCCAGTTTCTGTGTTTCAGGAATCTTGTCCATTTCTGATGGATTTCATTCCATTTCTTTCAGTTTCTACTTGTTTCACTGAAATTTTGTTCATCAGTCAGACATCTCTGTTTCCAGGGGTTTTGCTTACTTGTTTCATGTTTGACTGTCCTCAATTGCATTCAAAATTTCTTTACTTAATATTATTCAAAAATTTCATTAACGTCTTCTTTTCTTCTTTTTTTGGATCTCTGATCAAAACCAGCCCCAAAGAAGCTGTCATTTTTCCACAGTTCTCCTTTGCATTATTTATCATAACCCTTTGTTCGCTACCTTCTAATGTAACAGTGTTCCCATTCAAGTATAGCAGAGTAATAAATGTTTATTTTTATCCTAAAAATATACCGGATTTCCTAACATTTGCTCTTAGAACCATGTTGTATATTGAATAAAGCTGCTGTGCTGTTAAAACTGCTTTTTAAGTTCATGATAATCATAAAACCTATTTAGGCCTCTGATCTCTCTTAATATGTAGCACACGTGTACTACCGGCTTTACATACGTGGTATTAATACACTACACACTTATGTACAGACTCCAGACGTAAAACGACGTGGTATTATACTACTGAATCTGATAGTTCTTTATGTATCTCTGCTGTAAGCTAGCTGGGGCAACCAGATGGTTTAGAACAAAAAACCATTTGATATACTTCTAAGTGTGCACTGTTGAAGGACCTGTCTCATCAAGCAGACAAGTCATGGGAGAAGGTGAGCAGACTGTACAACATTACGGGTGCTGGAAAGGAGACAGTCCAGATCCCCACCAACTTCCTGCAGCTACGGGAACCCCCACTACACGAGGAGAAGCAGACAGAGCCTCAGCTTGTCAAGGGGGACATGAAGACGCAGAGTGCAGCAAGGCCTGGGAGCTTCTGAGCTCCAGCACCAGGAGGACGGTTCCTGCTCCGCCTGCAGCTCTGATCTACAGAGCAGGTTCTGAGCCCTGGCAGCAGACATGGACAGGAAGCTCTGTCCAAGAAAGCCTCTGAGCCATCTGTGCCTGAGTCCTATGACACTATGAGAAGGATAAGGTAAGGAAGAGTGGTGGGTCCCTGCTTCAGGGACAAAGACACCTCTGCCGACCCAACCTGTCACCTGGTAAAGTATGCTGCTTGCCAGGGGCCTGGGTCCTGGACACCACGGACAAGCTGTTCCTGAGACTGGTAGTAGTCTGGCCCTTAGACTATTACTCTCAGCTGCTCTTCCATCCATGCACATAGCCAGGGGAGATCTGGAGTGTACCAAGCATGACTGCATGGTTCACAGGGTGTTGGCCAAAGCCTGGTAGCCAAGTGGTGTCTTGTTCATGCTGCTGGCGAAGGTGGAGAACTTGAGAAGAAGCAGACAGATCCTGCAAATTAACAAGTGGTTGTGTAGCACTTACATCCATAGAACCCTCTATGAGGATCAAGAACTGAGGGTGAAGAGGAGCAGGATCCACCTGAAATTACATGGGGTAAAAGCATCTTTGTCAAGAGGCTGGTTCTCTGCTCACAGAATGCTTCAACTAGGAATGCTGACAGAGGAGGGTGGTGACCTCTGAATAGGAAAGGAAGTGGTGGTCAGGGTTTGCAAGCAAAGGATATAGGATGATGTGGAGAACAAAGATCTTATAATCAACCAAACCAAGGTGAATTGGGACTGCACCAAGTGTGTGCACATAACTGATACAGGAACACCACTTAGGTGCACTAGTATGGGGTTAGGAAAACCAAGGTCCTCCTCGAGTTGAATCTGGTGAGGGATATAAGTTCCAAGAGAAAGCTTTGTAGAGGTACATGAGCAGCATAAGGAAGTCTAGAGGGTGTCAAGCCTGTTTTCAAGGACAAGAAGGAGAGCCAGGCAACTACAGGCCTACTAGCCTCACTATGTTCCCTGGAAAGGTGAAGGAAACAATCCTGGAAACTACTTTCAAACACATGAAGGACAAGAAGCTGACTGGGAGTAATCACCATGAATTTACAAAGGGAAAATCATGCAGACCGACAGAAACATAGAGACCAAAAAAACCAAACATAGCTAGAAACACTGCTGACCACTGAGGAATCCATCTGTTTTTCATCTTACCAGAGCAGCAGATTCCATTACTTCACAGCACTTCCTCAGAATGGGAAATAACAGCTCAACCAACAAAACAGATATAATTACTGAAATACTTGCCTCTGAGTGACCTACTAGTACCATGTGTGAGCAACAAGCAGTGAGAGAAATTCAGGAGAAAACAGTAAGAATGGCTATAAAGAAAATATATCCCAAACTTTTATCCCTTGGTGACTTACTTTTGCCTGTATGACCATGCTGACTTTTATATTTAAAAATCTAAAACAAACATCAGCAACCCTCAAAACCATACCTTAGATGGCAAATTCCACAATTAAGTCAGAACCACACAAATACAGGCCCCACTCTCAAGGGTGATTTTTCATCTGACTTCTGTATCTTCTGAAAGAGACAGAAAATAGTGTGATACACAGACAACCATCATCACTTGCTTGAAAGTCAGCATGTAACAGGTTACTTTCTATTCTGTTTCTCAAACCTCACCTTATTGAGTAGAGCTATTTCCAAAATGACACGTTAAATCTAACAAGCATTCCTCAAATCTCAGTTCTACGCCATTTCACAATTTTAATACAGATTTTAAAAGGATGTAAAGGTTCAGAGAAAGGTCTGTGTAAAACTGTACTACTGCCAGAGTATTTCAGTTATACACATTTGCTTCCTGTGTGCCTATTATAATGCTAAATTAAGTTTTATACTTCTCATTATATTTTGTCAGCAATAGTGAATAAACAATGTTAATATATTTACTTACTCTGGCAAAGTGAGTTTTTTCCCCTTTTTCTTGGTTTATGTGCCATGCATAAATATATTAAGTGGGAGGAATAAAGAAAACTAATGATGCCTAAAGAGGCCAACCTAAAAACAGAGACTAGACAGGAGTAAGGCAATAAAGGTGAATATTTATTTGAAAGGCCTTCAGAGGTACGCCCTGGGCCAGCCAAAGGCTACACCCAAGATGGACGACAAGTCACAAGTTCTTCACACTTTTATAAGTTTCGTCCATTTGCGTATCAGTGTAATTTCACCAATTAAACTTTAGCTAATGATGTAATTTCCCCTCAGCTTGCCCCATTCTCAAGATGCTGGTTTACACATTTTGGGCCTAGGACGGTCTGGGTGTCCTTGGAGACAGAGCCTGGAGAGACTTTGTTATGTCTATCTTAGCATGAGAGAACAGAAATTAATAGGCTACAAGACACTTCAGAATTACATACTAGGAATACAGAACTTGAAAAATATAAAAGCTAAAAGATAAGGCATCACTAAGAGGCACAAAATCTGATAACTAGGTAGAACATACCTAGGTAGAACATAGATTAAAATTTAAGTTACAAACAACGTGAATTTATTACTCTTTCAAATACAATGTCAAAAAAGACATGACTGATCTCAAATAATTTTGTTCTTTAGAATTCATAATTTCTGATCAGAAAACTAAAATATGCGAAGAAAAAAACTCTATTATAAGGTTTACAACAAATAAACTGAGAGAAACAATTAAGCAATTTAGATCTGTACACACTCGGTATTCATACAAGCAATGAAATTCTCCAAGCAAAGCAATTTTCCAATGAAATAATTTAGGAGAAAATACAGAGCATTAATGTCAGAGGTTTTGTGGTTTTCTTCCCTTGTACCCTAATTTATAACTATTTTTTCTAAATAAACAACTCAAAGACAAACCATTTGAAAGACAACAGTAGCTGTGCCTACGAAAAACTTCAGCTTCACCAAAACATGACTGAGTCTTTCCTACATGATCAGGAATTGTTCTTGCCTTTCCAAAAAATACTTTTATTACAGGATGCCTGGACAGCATTTTTTCCTAGCCCTTTTCTTTCTGCCCACTTCCACCAATGGTATCATAAACTCAGTATTTTGTTCACTACAACCACCTGCAATATGACTCTTCATGTGACATCCACAGAATAATGAGACCACAGAATGAGTCAGGCAGACAGAAAGTCAATTCCAAGAAAGGAGAAAGCTTTGTGCTAACCACAAATGTTAACATGAAATATAAATTGCTTTAATAGACTAATTTGAATGCAAACTTAGAAAAATAAAAAGTATACTGTTTTGCATCACGACTGTATCAAAATGTACTTAGAAAATTGTATTTCATAAATAAACCCAACACGAGCACTACTCAATTTCTCACCCTAACAAGCACAACAGTAAGCTCTGGGGACATCCTGTCCCTTGCACATTCATGGGTGTTGCACTGATACATAACTAGAAACTGTGCCTCACTTTAGCCCTGCTCATTAAGAAAAGGAAGACTTCTGAAATTTGACTTGCAGAACTTTTTTCACAAATCCTTGAACAAGTGTAGAACACAGATCAGTAATTTATTGTATTGCTCACTGTGAAACACAATTTTATGACCCCACACCAACGGAACAATACTACGCTCTATAATACACACTTCTGGAGTGGAAAAAACACCACTTTCTAAAAAGGCTAAGCAATGCAGAAAAAGGAACAGAGAGTAGAAACACAAGAGAGTCACGCTTCTCATAGTATTTGTGATAAGGCAAGGCAGCAACAATCAACAGCCTTCCCCAGTTTCTGGATCCAGCTGCAGTTTTACACCAGTGACTTTCCTGAAATCTGAAGAATTACTTCCAAAGATTACTGATACTAAAACTAAGAATACATTTCAACAGGAAAAAAATAAGGTAGACTTGAACCAATCAACCAAACTATTTTTACAAACTAGATTTTAAAGAAGCCATGTTATAGTATCAGGTGTCAGAATAGAATTGTCATTAAGCTTTTTGCAACTCTTCCGTTCAACAAAACAGAATACTATCTGAATAGCCAGTTAACGTAAGCAACAGCATTATTTTTGCTATGACAAAACCCCACATACCTGGCATTTCTCATGTTTATACAACGGATGGTTGTAGTAGAGAGCTTGGCACAATGCAGTTGTTAGGTGGCTGTTGACAGGTTTGTTGAGGTAGGCAAGACATTCCCACCCACTTATTTTACACTGATAGGATCTAGCAAAGCGTATCTGTAAACACACAGCTATGCATCCATAAAAAATGTCACTTGGGCTTGGAGACGGATACGGCTTGATATTAACCTATGCACAGCAAACCCTCCTTATCACAAGTCCATGGAAACTATTATCACCTCTGCTGACCAAACAGCCACTTGCAGACAGATAATACACGTTACTTGAGAACATTACTCTCTGGATCATCAGTCTGAAGGGAACGGAGACTGCAATTTTATTTGACTAACTACTGGAGCTGGGAAATGAAAGTGCGAAACCAAGGGAGGCCAAGCCCACTGCATTTCCTTGTGCCGCGCTGCTAGAAAACACAGCCAATTAAGACCACGTGCCTCTCCTATTACCACCTCAATAGCAGCAAAGGTCTTCCTCCTTCTCCTTTACAGGACAGCCAGCACTCTGGAGCTGCATGGAAGC
>VWZT01009792.1:0-37748 GCA_013397055.1 Pachycephala philippinensis
TCTTCTGCCTGGCCAACAGGCACCGGATCCGATGAAGTCTCCCACGAGAAGGGAACCAACCCCTGAGCCTGAGTGGTTCGCACCCAAAGGGGTGACGGGCGGAGATTTTGTTGCGGTTGCTGCAGCATCCGGACATCGGGAGTGACCGCAACAACAGTCTGGCCCAAAAGTGTGAATTTTTGAATGAGAAGAGTGCCTACCTGGGAGATGGATTTGGGACTCCTCATGCTTATCCTTCTCTGCTGCTTGGACGTCACAATGATGCCATGTGTCCCTTCTCACCTAGTGAGGAGGCGAAAGGGATTGAGAGAGTGGTGCCTCCGCATGTATGCAGAGCCTCAGCGGGGACACTTCCCACAGAACACTGCCCGGTGTTCAGCTGATCAGACGCTCCCCGCAGCCGCATTCTCTGGCAGGAAAGGTCGGATTTTGCCCCGGATCCGAGGGGCTCCCAGCTCACCCCTCAGCGCCCGGTGGGCCGGGGGCGCGGCTTCCCTCACGGTGACTGACAGCTGCGCCGACATGGATTTGCATACGGTGCGGCGTTGCCACGGTTAGGGCGGTTGCGCGGCGGCGGGAGCGGGCCCTAAGCTGCCGGAATGTAAGCGCCTTCCCTCCCTCACTCCCTCCGGAACGGGCACACTGAGCCAGAGGGAACGGCACAGAAACACAGCCCCTGGGGGCACGAGGGAGTTTTGATCCAAGCGGAGGTAATAGGTGTGTAGGAGGACAGGAAAAATTAGATGGCAGTCTCGTGAGCCTTGGATCTGAATAAGCCTGTGAACTTTTTTCGGGCAGGCTGGTGGAGAAGTAGTTGGGTGAGGAGGAACCGTGCTTTTCCTACTTTCCCGAAGTCCAAGCCGCTCTTCTGCCTGGCCAACAGGCACGGGATCCTCTGCGCTCATAACGCAGTTCTGCTAGTTTTCACCTGATTTCCCCGTGAAGATGGTACTGACAGCGTGCTTGGCCTGAGCCAGTTAGCCAAGGTTTAAATAATGCAGTCCCGTGTCCTGTCCTCATCCAGCTAAAACAGTGCTTGCCCTGAGTACCAGATGGCCGGATTCCTGCAGAGGTCAGGGGCCCAGTTATAAATAAGTAGAAACGTCAATCAACAAAGATTTGTGTGACCTTCTATCCTTAGACCAGCTAGCTGGTAATAAATTCATGCGTATTAGTGCTTACTGTGAGGATAATGCATTTGATATCTGGAATTTGTTTCTGCAGAAGTTGGCCTGGCCTGGCAAAAAGGGTGTGTGAGCATTTACCAGGTCAGATGTTCTGACTTCTTGGTTCTCCACTCTTCTAGGGCAGTGGACTGAGTTCATTTATGTGTTTTAAGGGGCAGGAGAATATAGTTGCAGTACTCATGGCCAACAGTGTGGACATTGAAAGCTAGAAATGTTACTCCCTGTAAAAGGCAGCCCTACCTACCTGGCACATGTTTACTGATTGTCCTGTATAACAGAAATTATCTCTTTCTGTTCTCTTCCTGGAAAATATGTGGTGCATAACAATCATGGAAAGGTTTACTGAAAAGCCATTTTCTTTTGCTTTGTTTTGTTTGGAAAGCACAACAGAAACAGAAAACTTTCCTGTCCAAGTGGTTTATCTTAAAGCTTACTACAAAATTTATTCTTAAGGTAGTCACTGAACTGATTGCTCAAGTTACAAATTAATACAATTTCCTTCATTACAAATCTATATATTTTACTAAAATTTAGTTTTCTATGTACTTTAACTCCATAGGACATTGATCTATAATAGAATGCACTGGTTTATAAACAGGTGAAATTATGGTTACACAGTAGGAGCTCAGACATGTCTCTTCATTTAAGCCACGTTATCTGGGGATATTTCAGGCTTATATTCTGTCAGGAAAATTAATCCACAAACACCAGAGGTTTATGTCCAAAAAGGGGACAGAGGAGTCCTGTAACTTTATTCGAATAAAGGGAGAGGCCATGGGGCATTCCCCTGGGGTCTCTCAAATACTTGGAGGGCACAGCCTCCTATTTATCCTAATTTTCCGGCCACATTTCCCTCTCTCTCTCCCCACTGGCTGAGGTACTTGAGAGGTACAGACTCCCCGAAACACCTAATACCTAAGGTTCCCTTCTAATGTATAACCCCCCTTTATTTTTTTATTAATCCTAATGGAATTTATGGTTCTTCCCATTGTTTCTTTCAACTCTCAATATCCAGTTTCATTTATCAGCAGATCTACTGTTTATTTGTAAGGATAAATCTCTTTCTTTCCATTCATCAATCAGTGGAATCCTTCCCATTGTTTCTTTTATCTCTCAGTGCTAGTTTTATCTACCAGCAGGCCCACAGCTTGTTTGTAAAGACAAGTCCCTCATTCCTTTCATATTCCATATGTATTTCTGTTGGCACATGGAATTTAATCCTCTTCACTAAAGAATCATAAGACAGAAAAAAGGACAATATGGACCGATGCTTCAAAAACAAAGTGAGAAAAAGATGGTCATCAAACATGACAAGTTACAGAATCATCAGGACCCAGGGGTACCAAGTAAAACTTGATGACCTTTATCCATCATGTCCTCTCACACTGTTGTAAATTACTGTTGATTTAATGTGGAGGAGAAAAACAATAATGTTGAAAAATGATGCTTTTAAGATTTTTTACAAACAAGAGCTTTCAAAATGAGTGCTATAATGCTGTCAAGGCTGTTGCTGGATGTGATGAATGTTTTGATAGCCCTCCTAGCATGCTGTTTTCTGTAACAGATTTAGTAGGCAGCCCTTTTTTATGTCAGTACATTGTGAGTGTTCTGCAAAGTATTAGGATGTGCTGTATTATTAATGCAAAATACAATAATGAGTATTTAATAATGTCTTGTTAGGTTTTCCAACATTTCACAAAATAATTGGAATGTCCAGAGTTTTGCTTTTCTAGACATTTTCCACTTAAGATAATTTCATCTCCTGTTCTATATTCCCTTGGTTTCTCTTCTGCTATTGTGACTCTCTGCTCATTGTTTAATTTTCATATTTTAATAGCTGGTCTATCTTGCTGAGTTTAGTAATTTCCATGATAATCAGATTATCTATCTGAGTATCCTGTTCATAACAAAAGTGCCAAAAACCTTAGTTATGGAATCATTTATCAGCAGAAGCACTTTATTCTAAGATTATTCAGATTGATTTACACTGTAAAAGAAAAGAACATTTACTCCTTTGGATTACTTTATCGTGTATAATGTAACCGTGTTACTGCAGATTATTGAGGTAAGTGTCCTTCCGTCACTGAATCACTTTACACTTCCAGTGACAGGCTCTCAGCATATGTGCAGTGTCATCCTTCTTCTGATTTCCACTGACTTGTGTCAGTTTGTACAAGCTGACATTCTTGGCTTCTATTTTTTTTGTTTCAGACTCATAACTGAATATGCATTTATCCATCCACCTATTTTTTTCTCCCTAAGGATGTGCTTCTTTCTTGAAATAATTGCACAGTCATCATCAAAATCACTGCAAAAAAACCCGGCTCTGCACATGTGAGTTCCAGGAATGGCAATGCTGGACAAAGATACTTGAGCCAGAAAGTACAGGTGGCTCACTTTGATCTGTATAAGCATACTTGCTTCAATGTCTGCTTGCTCTTGTACTTCCGTGCTGTGGTCAGGATTAACATACCCGATCTATTCATTATTTGGTGCATATCTGATATGCCATCTAGGATTTGCAGAGTAAGTATCACAGATATATTCTAGTAACTGAAGATGACTAAGAATGTGATGTGTAAGTATCCCCAGTGTCACCCAAAAAGGCAATATATTTGCTGATTTTTGCACAAGAAGAAGTGTGAAAGTGTGGAGGCAGTAATATTATTCCTTTAGAATATGAGATGAGTATGTTAAATAATGGTGAGTAAAACAAAGGTAATCTTTACCCTGCTAAGTTGTAAAGCATCACTAAGTAAAATACAAAAACCAAGAACATTCTTTGTAGAGCATAAAGGATATCTGAGGTGTGAGAGAGTGATGTTACTGGATTTTGAATTTTAAAAGTTTTTGAATTTTAAAAGTCTGAAAAGTTACATTTTTTTCAGTAAAAATGTTTCATTTTTTCCCATGTATTTTAACTAGTAGCAATCATAATTTCTTCATACAATGTTAGGATTTCAGTCAAATCAAAGGAATTGTTTCTTATGTCTGGGCAGAGGACATAGTAGCATGAAAGAACTACCGGGTCTCTAGAACCAGTCTCCAGCTTTCTCTGGTAACAGAGTCATAAACTTAAATCAAATAGAGCTAATTAAGTAAATAAATGTAATTACTGCATAATTATATATAGGGTCTTCTTAAATGCCAAGTGTACGCTGGCTGCTGTTGATGTCAGGGATTTGATGTTTTGATTGACCCATAAAGTTTTATGTAGGAAGATAATCAGATCCAGAGAAAGACATGGTCATTTAATTGGTCAGAGGAAAATTACAAAAAGCTTTGACTAGGTTGATTACCTCGTTAGAAAGAATGCCTTAAGTAGTTCTATATAAGAGTTGTATAGAAATCTCTGGGTTATATATTTCCCTTCTCTTATACTGTAATGGGCCTTTGTGCACACACAGGGATACGGGCTCAGAGACACACGTGATTTCACTGTTGTGTAATTCATACAGGTACATCTTTGGGGAACTTCCAGTTTTGTCTAACCAACACTTTAAACAGTGGGAAAAATGTTCACTAGAAAATTCCCAGGCAGTTCTAGCCTGTTTGCAAATACCAGAACACAATGGCTTTTTAACTTGACATATTTGGTTTTGAGCTTTCTTGTCCTGTCCGCCTGTCTGGCTGCAACCACTTTAAACAAAGGCATAACCACCACCCTCCTGGGCTGCAGGTCACGTGGGGGAAAAGGTGTATGTGCACCTGATCCTCTGCTGGAGCAAGCTCCACACTTGGATGTTTCTGAGTGTGCATTACTCCTAAGATGTTTAAGCCAGGCTGCTGTGACACTAGATGTTACAGACTAACAAAGTCTTGAAGCTGATGGAAGTGAGGTATATGACAGTATTTGTATGTTTGGAGCTTGCAAGTAGTTTCTTGAGAGAAAAGGATGCATAAAAACAAGGATCATGCTCAGCTGTGACAAGATGAAGCATCCTGACATAGTAAACCTCAGATTTCCTATATCTCAGTGGTATTTGTTTAAGTTCAATAAAATAATAGATTATTCTTTTCACATGACTGAAGGAAATGATTAGTCTCTAGGACTAATCAAAGGAGACTCCTTCAGCCAGCAACTGTGGAGAAAATGTAGTGCTGAGCTGGAAAAATGTGAGGTTTTTAATGTGTGGTTAATTTGCTAAAAATATTGTTGGAAACATAAGAATGTTTTTTCCTTTTATCTTTCAGTGAAAAACAGATCCAACAGTAAAATACTACAAATTGTCCAATATTTTTGTCCAGCTTATGTTTGAGTACTTTTGTGTTAAGGGATTTCTAAAATGATTTATAATTGAGCAATACAAAACATTTAGCACAAGAAAAAATAAAGCTTAAGATGTTGGTTTAATTTCATTTGCTTTCCCTTATGAATAATGGGAAGCCTCATAGAAAACATTTTATTTGGAAAGAGCCTGAAGCAAGGCTTTGTTGCACTCAACAGATGATGTCAGTTTGGTCCTTTCTGATACCTCTTTTATATGTAGATATAATGAGAACCCAGGAAAGTGGAGAAAAAAGACCTACCTTTATCTCTACTGTAAAGTTCGGGATCAGCCTTAGAAAATCCTGTGACCGGACTGATTTAGTATTGGGGTGCTAGAAATCTAAAAATTTCCTTCTTTTTCAGACTTGCTGTCTTATTCTTGGCAGATCACTTCTTTCATCTCTCTCTTTCTATATCTTATGTCCTCTTATACTGAGTTTTCTTCTTTGTCTGTTTACATAGTCCAGCGCAGACTGAGAAGCAAGGCTCTCTGGGTGCCCTTGTAGTACAAGAAGCTTTTGCTTGCTGCTTCTCATTTAAAGCTATTTGAGACATTTCCAATTTATGTAACAGTAAAGTTAGGTATTAAAAGTAAGATCTTTTCTTTTAGAATACTTGTGAATTTAATCCAATGTACATAAATCACCCTTATTAAATGTCCCACATAACAACATGGTGTCACAAACAGAAAGCTTATGGCTCCAAGCACTGCAGGGTGAACAGGCAGAGTAAGTATGCAACACTGAGTGTAGTCTTGAAGAAAGGGAAAACAAAGGGAAAACTCAGAGTAAAGTGGGGTTCTGTGTAAATGAGGGTTCACACAGCCAAGAATTCTTGAATCCGAGATAATGAATTAACCAGTTCCTTTCTGCAAGCTAAAATTAGTCTATTCTTTTTTTGGCACTGACAACCTGATCTGTAGCTGAGCTTCTGCCAGGCTTTTGTATTTGCCACCATTTTGGAGCCATATGTTTTCCTCTTCATTTAATGTGTGTCTGCAGCCTTTCATTCTCTCCCTCAAGCAGATCAACCCATGCAGACATTCTCATAACTCTGTTACAGGAGTCCTGATTTTGTAAGCACTCTGCAGTTATAGGTGACCTCTCCAAAGAGCCTTCTGGATTTAAGCCACTGTCACCTGAAGCAAGTATTCCATATAAATCCTTTTCAGCTTTTTCAAACACTTTTTTAAAAAAATAGCAAAGAAATTGGTTCCCACTACTTACTTTGCTTGTTTATGGTCTTCCCTGAAAATTGTCTCTGCTTTTAGATGAAGGCAGGCATGTCCAAGGGGAAGTTTTTCGAAATTGTCTCTGCTTTTAGATGGAGTCAAACATGTCTAAGAGGTTCTTGGGGTTTTTTTGACATGTAAGCTTGAAAGCTCTGTGACCTTTGTTTTAGCTCTGTGTTTATTTGCTGCAAAGATTTATCTTTCTGTGCTTGTGGATTAGAACAGTGACACTGAACTAGCCATATAGATTAAACAGAGTTTACAGTCTGATACAGCTACACATGGAAAGGCTGTGATACCAGTCAGCATCCATAAACTGTACAAAAACAGATTCCCCAAATTCTCACAGCTGTTTCTGTATCTTGTCCATTGAATAAGCGTGGTTATGTCCTAGTAGTAGGAGGCTTCATGCAATGTGTTCTTCCATAAGGTAAACTCTGTTTTTTTTATAGCTGGGAGGTCTCTGTGTGGAATTCTAGCTAAGTCAAAAGCAGTAGTGTTGAGGATTCATTGGAAACAGCCAGTTTAATCCCCCAGCTAACACAAGTATGTTTTGTTCAATTCAGTCATGGAATTCAGGCTTATAAAATGACCTTATAATGGTTTTTGAGGAATTGTTTACATGAGACAATCAAGAGAGATGAAAAACAGAGAGGGTCGCTCTTCAGAAATGGGCTGCATACAGGAAATAGGAAACGTATGTGTCAACTTTGCTTCCAAGTTCCAGCACTGACATGAAACAAGACATAAAGAAAGCTGTTTAAGAGAAGTTTCCACTTCTACAGGTTGGATCACACATGGCAGCTAAGAGAAGGCAGCATAAGTGAAGCATTGTTAATAATGCTATTGTTGCAATTTCTGGCATGGTTAATAATAATGCTATTGTTGCTGTTGTTGCAATAATGTTATTGTTGCAATTGATTAGGTGAAGCTTAAAAACTGTGTGCAAGAGTTCCAGTTCCCTCTTCAGGACAAGATGATGGATGTACTGAGCTATTTGTGCTCTCATCATTCTATTCTGTTTTGGTTAGACTGAAGCTCTTAGCCTGATTCTAAACTAGCCATAGTACTTCACTTGCTTTTAATTAAATTGAACTTCTCCGCTAGTTGTAAGTGACGTGTCATTGCAGTTCATGAAATTGTTTTTAAGTATTGTCCTCAGTGGAACTTGCAGAGGAGGGAAATGTTTTCCCATAGCTATGCACAATGATCAACTGTACCTTCCCACTTTATTAAAACATGTTGCAACATTTTAAAAAGAAAAACATAAGGAAGTTTTATGTTTTGAATTGTTAAATCCCAGTCCTGATTTACTTCCACATCTTTACCACGGAGCTTGAGAGAAGATTTGAACTGCTCATATGCCTTTTCATTTCACACTGAATTTATAGGAAGTTTCCAAATAATAACAGTCAACTTGGCAGGAATAAATGTAGACCAAATGGTGTAATCCCCACAAGGAAGCATAATTCTCTTATGAAGTATTTACAATAGCAAGCTTGCAAATCCAACAATAGGTTATATTGTTAATAGATTGTTTATAGCATCTTTTATTGACTGATTCATTCCTAATGGCAACAGATTTAGTCACCTAGCATTCTTCATATGGCAGGCAGTTCAGTGTTCACTGTTGCTTTAAGAATCCTCTCAGGTACGAGAAAGTTTCATTCTGACATAAATCAATAAATAGGACATAAATAGGACCTTGCAAAGTTCAGAAGTTCCCTGAAATGTTACTGAACTTTGTGATGCTCCCTTCCTGTGACCCGCCAATAACCCTTATCTCCCCTGCCTTCATGACCCTTTAATGTTTCCCTGGCTCTCCATTCCCTTTATCCTCCTAAAAGAGCTTGGCTACTTCCCAACTTGGATTCATCCAACAGGCCACCCTCCTTGGAAACTCTCCCAGTCTTTGAAACAGCCTTGCAGTACAGTAGCCTAAATACTAGTTTGCACATTTAAATTTCACATACTGCCGAACCTGTTGTTTTGGTATCTGAACTAAAAATTCCAGGGCTATAGTTTTGTGTGACTGTCAATGTACATCATATGCACCTGATACGCCTGATAGCTTCAGACATGAGAGGATACTACAGACACATACTTTACTCTATTTCTCAGCAGACTGCAGTCATCTAATAAAATTTTTGATGAGGTGTTAATTTTGAATGCGCAAGGTATAATGGCCCTCAAGAATTTTATTTTTAACAGCTAACTACAACATACTTTCTCACAGAGATTTGTTCCAGTACAAATCACAGATTGGGTCTGATGGTCTTCAAATTTTCCAGTTTGCCTATAAATAAATATGAGCTTCACAAGAATTTTTTTTAAAATAAGAAAGTATCCCAAATGTCCTGGAAATATGCAACTTTGTGAGTATTTAAGCAAGCAGTGTCAATGCAGCAATCTAAACATTTTTGTGTGCCTGGCAAAATGATGACTAAACCTGGTGACAGCTTGTTTTTTCACTTCTGCCCCTATACTTAAGATATCCCCTAGAATATTTGTAAGAGACTAGAATGAGCTCAGTGTTTCTGAGTGACACAGACAAAGTAAGTTTTTTTATCTCAGAGGTAATGACAAAACTGTGTCATTGCCCTTGGGTATAGTAAAAGTCAGCCTGTGGGTTCAGAGGTGGGACAGATAAGGGTGAAAAGGCTGTTAAGTGGGAACAAAGTCTTCAATGGTGACATGACAAAACAATAAAAAGCAGATCCAGGTTGGATGGTTGCAGCAGAGGAAGTAAACCAAGACATGAAGACAGCCAATGTGGCTATGTTTGTAGGAACCCCCTACAAGTGGGTTTGGAAGGATTGAGATGAAGTCTGGAATATTCAGTAAGGGCAAGATGACTTTAGCCGGATGTTTCTTCTATTACAGATAAAGTAGACTGTCCTTGGCAGTTACCTATCTATGCAATGTGCTAGGTTTGCACACAAACCTAGCACATTCTTGGTTTTTTTATTTTTCCTTGCAATTAAAACAGTAGCCTCCGCTGTACATGTGTATGGTCTGAATCGTATTTTCTGATCCTTGGAGGACCAGCGCAAAATATTGTAAGAAATGAACATTTAAGGGACAAAGCACAAACTTATCTGTTTACGGGGATAGACTGGACAATGAAAAAGTGAAACATTTAGTACCGTCCGGAGACTAAATAAATGCAGTGCCCTTACTCTCTCATCTAGCATGTGCATCAGTCCCCTGTATTCGTTTGGCATGGCCTCGTTTTAGGTAGCAGGGGGGCACAAAGGTGGCTCTTGTGAGAAGCTGCTGGAAGCTTCCCACCATGTCCAGCAGAGCCAATGGGTGATGGCTGTGGAGATGGACATGCTGCTGGCCAGAACTGGGCCAATGAGAGAGGCTGGAAATGCCTCTGCGATGACATATTTAAGAAGAAAATCAAAATAAAGTCACGGATCTTTTGCTCCTAGTCAGAGAAGAGGAAGAGGTGAGAACATGTGAGGGAGAACAACATGGAGACACCAAGGTCAGTGGAGAAGAAGTGGGAGGAGGTGCTCCAGGCGCCGGAGCCGAGATTCCCCTGCAGGCCGTGGTGAGGACCATGGTGGAGCAGCTGTGCCCCTGCAGCCTGTGGGGATCCGTGGGGAATGCAGAGATCCACCCACAGCCCGTGGGGATCCATGGGGAACGCAGAGATCCACCCGCAGCCCGTGGGGGAGGTGCCCACACCGGAGCAGGTGGATGCCTGGAGGAGGCTGTGATCCAGTGGGAGACCCGGTGGAGAGAGAGGGCCCTTGCTTCCAAGCTGGAGCAGCCTGTCCTTGGAGGACTGCACCCCGTGGAAGGAGACCCACGGCACAGCAGTTTTGGGAGGACTGTGTGCCCGTGGGAGGGACTCACGCTCCAGCAGGTGAGGTTTGGCTGCTGCTTGTGGGAGTGGACCCACGCTGGGNGTGGGGGGAAGGTGTTTTAAGAGTTTAATTTACTTCTCATTACCTTCCTCTGATTCTGTTAGTAATAAATTTTACTTAGCAATCAAGGTTGAGCCTGTTTTGCCCTTGAAATATTTGTCCTGCAATCCTTATCTCACTCATGAAGCCTCCGTTAACCCTTTTTCCTCTTTTCCCTCCTTTTGCCCAGCTGTGGTAGGGGAGGGTGAGTGAGCGACTCCTGTGGGTGCCTGGCATTGGGGCAGTGTCAAACCACGACACCCCCAAAGCACCTCAGTAAGCCTTACTAATAAACCTGCTCCATTTCTTTGATAACTCTCCTGTACTGGGAGAATCAAGACTGGTCAGAGAGTTTGAGACACCACTTCACAAGTGCTGAATAAAGGGGCCCAATAATCTCCTTCAAACCAATAGACTGGGAACACTTTCCTTTCTGACTGTCCCTTTGTAGATTGGACATTGACATCTCTCTACTAAGGGACTTGGTCTTATGTCTCTGGAGACAGGGAAATTATGTTTAAGTATCAACATAGAAGACTTATAAATTGAAGACTGCCAGAAATACCATTTCTATCAATAACTGAAAATAAAGCATATTGATTGTACTCCAAAGCACTTACATTTCATCCGTTTCAGTTTGCGCAAACCCATCTTCTTTGATGTCCTTCATGATTTTACATCCTCCAGGACCAGAATTTTAGGTTTACATTATTCAGGTGATCATTATGGGTAAGAATATATTTGATGTTATTTATCTACTATTGAAAAATATAACAGGTTAATAAGGTTCATTATTCCTTGTGATAAACTGATGGTTGGTAACCTTAACTAGAGAGAGTGCATTTATTAATTTGTACTAATTTCATTTGTTTCAGGGTTGTGTAAGAACAAAAGAAGAAAAGGAAAACACACAGAAACCCACTTTCTCTACTGTAACAGCCATTAGGTTCAGTGTTCCAGCTTTAAAGTCCCTAATATATTTTGGCCCATGAAAATGGATTAAGAAGATTTAGAATCATTCTGAATAACAGACTTTCTCAAGCCCTTTATGTGTAGGAGAGAGAAAAGTTTCCAGAAATGTTACACCCTTCATGGAAACAAATGTCAAGAAAAAGAATGTAGTATTCTATCAAGTGCTGAGGAAACCCCTAGTATATCTAGCACCTTGCCTTTAGAGCAGGTTTCACCATCTAATGTGCCAGATCTTCCCAGAATTTTTCCCAAAGTAGTACATCCAGAAGCTGGATCCCAGAAAAGTGACCAGGCACTGCAATAGTATCACAACTGTCAGATTCTTCTGACATGTCTCGAACACCGTTCCCCAGAAGACCACCGTTCAAGGTATGCTATATCTGTGGCAGAGAATTTGGGTCACAGTCTATTTCTATACATGAACCTAAGTGCCTAGAGAAGTGGCATATTGAGAACAATCAGCTACCAAGACACCTTAAAAGGCCAGAGCCCAGGAAGCCTGAGGTCCCTACTGGTGGTTCCTACACACTTGCAGATGAAAATGAGGCAGCTTATTATAGTGCTCAAGCCCAGTTTGTGCCCTGTAGAAAGTGCGGCCGAACCTTTTTTCCTGACCGTCTCCCTGTGCATGAAAGGTGTTGCAAAGGAGGTAGCAAAAGAGGTGTGAAGCTACCAAACTCTACCGCTCATAAATCTGGAAACGGACCAAGATCTGGAACTGGCTCAGCAAGTGGTGATCCATCTAAGGCCCATCAAGGAACGAGCAGGGCTGCACCAGCTATATCAGACCAGGTAAATTGCTAAGCATGTGCTGTATGAAAGGGTGTGGATGCATCTTGATGCTTGGCACTCCAGGGGAGACTGGCGTCCCATCAAATTTAAAATCACTTTTCTTCAGAAGGACCTTTTAACTCCATGCAAATGTTTCTCTGCTAAATAGAGGATAAATAAAAGGGAAATACTGAGAAGGGAATAAGGGAAACTACTTATTCATATTTATTTTGATTTTTCCTTTTGAATGGGAGTAGTTGGGATTCTCTGTTGTCCTTTAAGAGTTATATTCTCAAGAGGGACCATTGCTTAATATAGTTCCCTAGGAGATTCTATTGAGCAGCTTAGGCAAGGTTTAGATGTTACATGTTTTAGGAGATACTGGGTATTTTTATTTAGTTAACATGAAATGCAACGTTTCATTGTCCTGTAAGCATCCAGCACTTCAAAACATGATTTTCATATTTTACCATTATTCTTAACCTTGGCATGGAACATGAGTTTACTGAGGACTGCATGTTCAAAGGCAGCAGCTCTGGGTATAACAACAACAAAATAAATAGGACTGCACATTTTTTTCCACTGAATTTGATTCAGGATCCAAGAATAAAGAAGCTGATTCACATTATCCAAAAGCTACACAGCGTTTTGGAAAATGGGATATTTTTTTCTGCATTTGTTTCTGCACAAGCTGTCTTTTGGCCAGGAGTTTTGTAAGATAGATGTCTAAATTTAGGCCCAGTGTCCAAATTAAATGGCCTTTTTTTTTCAAATGTGGGTTGGAATCCTGATTGCCTACATTACTTTTGAAAACGGGATTTAGCTCTCTCAGTCACCAAAGCAATGCAATGCTATGCAGAGCATTTCTAAAGATGCTTTAGAAGTCAAAGTATTTGTTAGTTTACCAGCTGCTGAATAAAATGAAGATAATAGCATTACCTTAGCTCACATGAGACTAAAGACATCATGAACCGTTTTTTTATTATTCTGTATGAGGCCACTAACTGATAGATTTTGACAAATTAAGGTTCATTCCTCAGGTCTTTTATCAGCAAATTTTACATAATCCACAAGTAGTTCAAAATGCTGCACCGCTGCATTTATAGCTGTAGGAAAAGTGATGCTGTTTATATTACATTGTACTCTTTACCAAAGAACTGTAATTGCTCTAAAGGTGATTGTTCAATGAAAGGCATGGGTGTGAAGCAGAGAGAGTTTAATCCATCACACATAATTTCTGTAGGTTATAAAAGAGAGGGTGAGGGGAATTTTCTATAGTTATAATACCATCAAAAAGGAAAAAAAAAAAAAGAAGTTTAGAGTGTGGTTTGGCACTGACAGTGACTCTGTAAAAAATGTTACTCTCTTGCACAATGTATCTGCTCCCTTTTATTCACTCACATCTGCTGACTTGTTGAACAACAACATTATTACCACTTTTTACTTCTGTGAGCTCTGCAGAGCCAAAATGGAATCTGTTCAAATCTGTTCTTCCTTCTGTGTGAACAACAGGTTTCCTCATTTACTTCCAAGCAGTAACAGTTCATCAGTTGCAGCAGAGCTAATGAGGCTGTACAGCTTGCAGTCTGTAATTGACTTTGAAGGACTTTATTATTAACAATAACTTTCAGGAAGGGATGATGGATTTTACCTCTCTGAGGTCTGTTATTGTATTATTTTTAGAGCTGTTCTTTAGTACAGAATTATGCATTAAAGGCAGAGGTGGGATGGGAAGACTGAAAGAAATATCCTGTGGTCCAAGGGGTTCTTCAGGACTCGTAGGCAGCTTATAAGAAGTCATCAAAGGAAGCCACTTTCCCATAGGTTTAAATTCCCTGTGAGAGGATCTTCATTTCCAATTGAACATTTTGAAAGGTCCACACATTGAAAGGTGTGGAAAAGCACTAAGCTTATGGAATAACTGCAGATTAGCTATGGACAGGGACAAGGTCTGTGTCTCCTCTACAGTCTGCCTCTTTTTTGCAGCATATGGTTGTAATTTTGTTCATCTTACCAGCTACTCAGCTGCTTATTAATTCTGTTAAAAAATAGTGCTTCACTAGTGGTGGAGTGAAATGGCAACTGATTTGGTCCTGGCTGGAAAGCATTTGGGGCAGTCCCTGTCTCATTTAACAGACATACTCACTGTGACTGTGAATTATTTAAGTACTTGCTTAAAGTCCTGATTCAGCAAAACATCAGAGGAAAGGAATAGCTGAAAAAAACCACTCAGCCCTTATGTAAGTGTATTTAAGAGAAGTAGTGCTACAGTCAAATAAATCTATGCAATGAACGATGCCCTAAATTAAAAAGCTCTATTTTCCTCATTTTCAAAATAAAGTTCTGACTGATTTAGTGCTACATCGCATAAAGGGCATTTTAACTTTACAACTGCAAGCACTTCTCCCTATATGTCTCTGCCTGTGTGCCCTGGAGTTCTCTTCCCTTTAGCGTGTGGCATCAGCTAGGCCAGTATCATTACTGACAAACGCTTTCTCAAATTATGCACCTTTAGAGGTGGAGACTTGTTGCAGTACGCAACAAGTTAGGATCATCCCTGGGGAGCCTGGCTCAGCGTTCCCCCTGCAGACGTCCTCTGGTCCGCGGGCTGGGAACGGAGCAGGCTCCCTCTAGGGGAGCACCGACGGAGGCGGAGGAACGAGAGGGGCTCCAGGCATGGGGTTCCAAGGCTTTATTCTGGTGGCGGCATGGTCCCAGGACCACCATGCCCTGGAGACCACCAAGGACCGAAGCGCACAGACAAAATGGAGGGTACAGTACTTATCCTGGGGGGTGGAGGACCAGTCAGTGGGGTGACAGGGTGCGAGCCAATGAGAGAGAACAGGGAGGGAAAAGGAACCGGAGACCAATAGGGATTGGGGAAGGGACTCCCCCCATCAATGCAGGGCCCAAGGTGGATGTCACCCTAGCTGGGGGAGAACTCCTACCTAGGCGCTGGTGGTGTGGTCTTTCTTTATTTTATTTACACTTTTGTCACACTGCCACAGAGACTGAACAACCTCTCTAAACTATCTCTTCCAGTGCCTGTCCTCGCTCTCAGAATCAATGAACACATCTGAGTTAATCATGTCTGGCTGTGTGAAAAAACAGCCTATGCTTAGAGACTCTCAAGGGTTACATCAGCTCAGAAATTCTGCTTTGGATTCTGCTGTGATACCCCAAACAATGGAAGTGGTGTCTGGAACTACTGAAACTCAGACTTGCACTAAAACAGAGTCTGTGCTCTGTTGTTTCATAGACAAAAATGGGTGATACATGTAAGTGAGCATCAATAACTTGCTGTGTGTATATGAGTTAAGGGGGTTTTGACAACAGATAACGCTGATCTTTAAAGCCTATTAGATGGTGCTGCCATCTGCTGTTTTCTTCTTATCTGGTTAACTACCTAAAAAGATTTCACTGATCTTCCTTTGCTGAATCATAATGCATTTTAACACAGTGTAAGCCTTGAAAATTTGTGTAGCACAACCTTGATGTGTTTTGCTCTAGCATAAAGCCATGTAGCATCTTGGTAAAGGGAAGACTCCTTCATATGCAGTATAATTCCAACGAAGGTGGGGAGTCAATGATGAGCTTTTTTTGGTCATCATTTTTTTGGTTTTGAACACCTTCCTAGGAGAATACTGGCAAGTAAATTTGCAAATATAGAAAGTTAGATGAGAATGGACAGTGAATGGATGGTTTGAATGAAAGTATTATCATTGGGAATGACCTTCCTTCCTTTGCTTGTACATGGATACCATATTCATTATACTGACTTACTCAATTTCAGAAGAAAGCACATCTTTCTTTTTAAAAAAGGAGCAAAATGGGATATTTCAGTGCTTCCAGTGGAATAATATTTTTAATTATATGCATCATCTTGCAGAATTACCTTGCTGTTCAAGGAAATTTCCTATGCAGGCATATGATCAGTTCCTACCATGAGTTCTGTTGTGTCTGTTTCAAAGATTCGGTAGGCTGTGAAGTGCAGCTTTGGATAGTCATGAGAGCCATGCTATACCTTGTCCCCGATCCTTATGCAAAATGCCTTTTACTTTGCAGAGAGGAATGTGTGGAAACGGCTGCTTTCATACAATAGCTGCTGCTAAGTGCTTGCACCAATTTTTTCCTGAGCTTCTAAACCTTGGGCAATTCAAGTCTATGACAAGAGCTCTGTCCTAGGGCAGGATGCCTCTCCTTTTCCCATTAAAATACATGGATAATTAAACAAATAAGGAAGGCAGAGGTGTGTGCAGTCCTGGATGATAAATATTTATGTAGGGGAGTTTGGGAGTCAGTCTTATTGTGTGTACTTAAGAAGAAATAAAAAGCTTTGTCCAGTATGGAAGGATTTGACCTCATGTAACACCATAACAGCAGCCTGGGGCTAACCTTAAGTAATGTCAGGTCTATTGAAAATACATAGTTGCATAGCCCTCTGAGCTAAATAACTTCATTCATAGTCACGCAGACATACTTAGCAGTCTTGGAGTAAAAAAGAAAATACTGAGACACCAGAGGAAGGCCTAACTACACTGTTAGGTATTTGTAGGTATTTTTATAATAACACATGTCCTCAGGAACAGACCTTCCCTACAACCCTTTTTGAAAGTTAAAAACAAAGCAGTGAACAGACAGCCTAGCCACTGGCCTGTGAGTAGTTTGGGTTGGAAAATTGTGGTGTTTCCAAAAATAGTTCAGTTTCAAACTGCAGGCCTCCAGATGTGACATTTGGGATAGGCACACTGAAAATAAAAAGAAATGAAGAGTAAATATCATCAGCTGTAAAAATTCCAAGTAAAGCTTATCATATCTTGGATTCCACAGTTAAAAAACGAAAAATCTGTTACTACCAGTTGTTAGGCTAATCTCTTTCAGGTTTCAAACACATGTGCAGAGAAGAACTTGTGTATATAATTGTATGAGTGATGACGGGTCAATCTCAGTATTTTTCTGGAATAAAACTATCCTAAGAGTGATCTGATTCCTTTTAATTAATTCTGCTTTGTGCTGTTGTTTCTGTACCATTTTTAACTGTGGAAATTACAAAGGACAGACATTTCTACTTGAAAAGATTTCTGCATTTGTACTAGGATTCCTTTTTCCTATTCTGTTAGTATATAAAGAGTTCCTACAAACCAAATGTAAATCAAATTTCTCTTTCCTAGTTTGCAGCCAATAAGTAACCATTTAAATGAATGGCAGGAGCCTAGCTAATGAAAACTAGTGGGGGAAATGTGTTCCCAGTGATTTTACACCTAGCATTTTTTAAAGAAACCATTTCTAAGATAGTATAACCATACTCACAGCAGGCATGCACACTGAAAAGAGTTCTCTGACCTCAGGAGTTTAGATTATAGGATCCTTATCTAAAGGTCTCCAGAGCCCACAAATAAACATATAGTGTCTTCAGAAGACTTTGTATCTGGACCCAGAGTCTGACTTTGAAAAAAGACAAATTCTAGCTCACGACTTGAAGTAAAGAAGTAGGTGAAATTTGATAATGAAAAATTATAAGATGTTCTTAAAATAGCTGTTGCTGTAGTCATCTAAAAATAGGAGAAGGCGGCTATATTTTTATATCTATTAGAAAATGTGCTTATATAAAATACTGTGTTATCAAATATAGCAAGGAAATTCCATTTGAAAGTCAAGACGATGAAAATGTCCTTGGAGAGACTGTCTTTGGACGTCATATTTCAAGACACTGAGAATTTTCCAGATGAAGTCCACCTTTTCCCAGCAAAAATACACTTTATAGAATAGTATTTCTTTCGTGTAAGTGAGATTACATGTGTGATACAGGAAGGCAATCTTATGCAGATTGTTACTAATGACATTTTCAGACTGTAACATAAATGCGAGAAGAGCTGCCCAGAATTTCTTGAACACATTGATGGGCTGACAGAAAGAGTCATAAATACTGGAACAGGTTATGCTTTGTCTTACACAGCAGCAGAGGAAAAAATGAAACCCCCATCACTCTTGTTTGAGTGAGAAAGGTTTCCCGTATTTGGTCTGGCGTGGCTGTCCGTCTAACTTGAGGAGGGCAGGGAATAGCTCATCTCTTACTGGTATTCTGGAGTCAGAAGTGTAGGAAGTGCTGGCAGTTGTGAGACCCATCTGTGTGCCTCAAAGTGCTTCTCTACAGCATGTTTTTATCCTACTTCCTGGAGCACAGCTAGTACTGACACCACGCCTAGCCCAAGACTCGCCCAAGGACACAGCTGAGTCCATAATCTGCAATACCACAGTAATTATACATTTTTCAGCCTTAGATTATGTATTTGTGAGGTTTGGGGTTGAGAAATCATTTTGTTCTGTTGTTGAGCTGTTTTTGTCTGAGAACAAAAGCAGATCTTCAGTGTGGAAACAATGACTTGCTTAGAGTCCAGTTCTGCCCTTGCTGCAGTCACTGGCAAAGTTCACACTAAGGCCTTCGGGATAAACAAACAGCAGTTCCTATTTTGCCCCTCATCCTGAAATGTCCTGGATTGGTTTTAATCTTTGAAGGCCAGGAATTCCACCAGCTGACTGATTTGTGGCAAAAGCTGGGTAAGGAACCACAATCACCTCTTGGGACAGCTGCCCTCACTGTCCAGCTTAAGAGAGATACTAAGGCTGGACACAGCACTTTGAGCTGTGTTCTGATGGAAGATGGAGTCTTTCTGTTACTGTATGAGAGACATCAAGAGTTCAGCTGAGGAAGCTTTTGTTGCTGCTTTGCATTTTACTTCTGCTTGGTAAGTTAAAAATGGCTTCAGCCATTTAAGGTGGATGCTGCATTGCAACCTAATGAAGCAGAGGGGTTGTTTCTGCATGTGAAGACTTGGCATTTTCATGAATTTGAAGGTATGAAAATAAAAGAGATGAAACTTAACACAGCTAAGTATTAATTATTCATACACGTGAATTTTCAGCCCAGTATCTGTAGAAGAAACCTGCCTGTTCAGGTGCCCAGTTAATGAGGTGGTATCTCTTACAAACTTCAGAACTGAGTCCAAACAAAACCAGACTGAAAGAAATAGTTACACAGATTTCACAGATACCAGGTTCCTTATCTACATGATTGTTTTTATGCAAAGTCATTCTGATTCAAAATTAATATTGAGAACAATATTTCTTCTTCTTCACCATTGTTATTTGCAGGCAAAAGTGGTAAGACGGCCACCAACAGTGATTTGCTACATATGTGGCCGTGAGTATGGAACAAAATCTATTAGTATACATGAGCCACAATGCCTGAAAAAATGGCACCAGGAGAATGACAACCTCCCCAAGCACTTGAGAAGGCCAGAACCCAAAAAGCCTGAGGTCAGAACCTTGCAAGGTAAGCTACAGACCAGATTAAGAGAGATGAGCAAAAAAGTGGGAGGAATAAAAAATATATATATATTTTAAAGCAATAGATAAACAGTCTACAAGTACTTCGTTCTCCAGTTTACTTTCAAGAGGTTGTTTTAAGCTTTCCTTCTGTGAAGCATCCATGCATAGAAGTAAGAGTGGTCATTATCTTTGGAACATGCCTCCTGGGACAGTCCCCTCTATGTGTCAGTATGTCCTGAATCAAAACACAAATAGATTAGCAATCTGCTTCACAGCTACATCACTACCTTTTAACTCCTTTTAACACTGTAGACAGGCATGTCTTAAAACAAGCAAAAACATCCAAGAATAACCTGCAGACATGACACAGAATCATTAAAATAAAATACCCTCAGGCAACATAGGCGTAGATACTTCAGCCAGATTCTTCTACAGTCAACATCCTGTAGATGTTATTGATACCGTTTTATTTACAAGTCTGAGAAGCTTTCATTGTGAACACTATAATATAAACACAGTGGAGAAAAAAATATATGTAGTATAAAGTAAACACTTTCTTTCTGCCAGTTTTATATGTTTGTGCTGTGGGTTCTGTTTTCTAAGATTCCGCTGCTTCAGATCAACAAACCCTGATTTCCAGCACCCACAGAGATGGGCGGCCATATGTATCCCAGGGTTCTATGTTCACTATAGGATGAAAAGGAATTCCTATCCATGCTTCACCTGGAAGCTGTTCCCAGGACTTCCCTATTCCCACATAAAGTTATTTCACCTTTCCTGCTGGATGCTTTCCCTGGCCCTGCCAGCTGGTCTGAGTTCCTTTGGGCCAAGTTTGGACCACTTCCTCACAGGCATTTAATTCACACACACTTTTTTTTATATTCCCCACAATTTCCCTCAGCTTCCCCTAATGTCTGGAAAAGTAGACAAAGTCTCCTACAACTCACTTGTGAAAGAGTCATACACTAGATCAGTTTACAGCAGTACAAAGAAGTATGTCCTCAGAAGACATGCAGAAGAGAGCAGGATCACTGAGAACACTAACCAGATGTTCAAAATAATAATCAAAGTTCAAATAATATCAAATCGGAACTTGGTTAACAGATGCCAAGTGGCATAGTTGAATCTGCAGTAAAAGATGGGTTCAAAAGACATCTTCATTGTATTTGCTTTTTTAGATGTTAAGCACTTTTTAATTATTACACATTGTGTGGTAAAACAGATGGGGAAAATGAGAATTCCATGTGAAAGAGGAGGATGCAAAAGGACAAATCAGGTTATTTTGAAATATGCTATTCTTATTTTGAAGGAGTGGAAGCAGAAAGACAACCACTCTTTGAGAAAACAATCTAGCAGAAGGCTCCCAGATATGAATCAGAAAATTGTCTCATTTACCCAGTGAGTCATATCAGGTGCCTCACATCTCCTGTGTGGTGTTGTGTGCCCACAGTTCCTCTGGGGATACTGACCTGCTTCCAGCATCTGTCCCTAAATGCCTGCTGATGCAAGCCTGATCAGTTCTGTAGCTTGAGCTAAAATTGTTGTTCCCCCTGCAGCTGCCTCATACTCCTGGCCTTGAGAAAATAATCTCAGTGTTGTTCTTTTTCCATAAGACTTACCCTTGATCATGTGGTAAATGCTATAACTGACCTTGAGACCACATGCATGTACTGCATGTCTCACAGTTTCTCAGCTCAGGGGGGAGGGGTTACCCCTGTTGTTGAATAAAATAGACAATGTTCAAAAAAAGCTCAGAAATACTAACTGCTTACATAAAACCTGTTATAACTTACATAAATCTCTTTCTGAAAACTCAAGTGTCACGGGAAGACAACCACTGCCCTCATTACACAGTGTTTTGTTTGTGGAATGCCTTACACATGCCTGCAAGGAGAAAGTCATCTCTCTTTCTCCCTCTTCTCTTTTTTTTTTTTTTTTAATATTCCATAAACTTTCCAAAGTACAGAAAATACACATTCATTTCCTGCAAGCAAAGGGGATATTTGTCTCAGCCAAGAAAAGAAACACTACTTGGTTGCTCTTCTAACAAAAAGAACATTAGGAACAGGCATATTAAGAGATCTAAGGCTTATTGTGGTTATGTGAACCATTGGATATGAATCATATTAAAATTGTATGGGCCTTTAATGAAGAGCTCTATCATGTGCCAATGACAGAAACCATGGAATATTTTTAAATGCACAAATCCTTTTCTTTTAAAAATTGTCTGCTACTAACAGTTCAAAGAAAAAAACAGATTTTAAAATCTTTTTCTATATTGTCATACCAAATGAGAAGGATGAAGCAAATATATCTTCAGTTTGAGCCATGGGGATTTTTTTCTGCATGCACTTCAAATGAAAACCCTTACGATCTAAATCCAGGTATTAAGCAACCTGCCTGGCCTTTTTGCAAATCAGTTTGAAACAACACTATGTGAAAATCCATTTCAGAAGGAAAGTCCGTTTCAAGATGAAAGTAAACAAGATTTTTTTTTTACCCAAATTAAGTCTTGAAAATACATCTGAATGTTTGAAGAATGCTCCTGAGTTTTCAGAGCAGTCATTCTTCCCGCAGTGGAAAATAACTGAGGGTAAGGCTGGATTAATGTTTAGATGACAATGGATGCATCAGTGCAATGACCTCACAGGAAGTTGTGGCTTAAAGGTACTGTAGGTTTTGTCAGTAAGGTTTTAGGCTTGTCTAAGATTTACTCCACTTTTTAGTATAACTTGCATAGACTCCAACAGGAAGAAAATTGCGCCCCTTGTCCAGAGCAGCACAAAGAGCGTATTCTCAGTACGATATGCTCCCACCCATAGCCATGGTCAGATAACACATGCTCGTTAAACAGAGCTTGAAGTAAAGCCAAAAAGTGAATTTACTGATAATAGTATGTATGCAAAGATGTTAATAATTAGCTGAGAATGCAGATCATAACACACAGCATGATGTTTTCTCTGTACTCTCATACAATACAAAATGATTCAGTTTGAAGTTAATTTAATTCAACCCCTGGGACAAAAAACAGAGTCTTTTTTATATATTTTTTACTCTTTTTCTTCTTTCTTTTCTTTTTCATTTGCAAAAGCAATATGGTTTGGTTAAACTGAAAGGCTCAGTCAACAGGTATTTCCTGAAAATATTTTCCATAAAGAGTTGAATGTGGGTCTCCAGAATGAAAGCTGATACTTTCTTTTTCTAATTTTCCAGCCAAAGGTTTCTATGATCTTGATGCTTTAAATGAGGCTGCCTGGACCAGCGCCCAAGCCCAGCTAGTTCCATGTGATATTTGTGGGCGTACTTTTCTTCCAGACAGACTGATCGTCCACCAGAGGTCCTGTAAACCGAAACGTGTGAAGTGAAGTGGATGTAACACACATGCATACAAATGCATGCCTGCTCACACACACACACACACAGACACAGACACACACACATTTATCCTAAGCTCAATAAAATACGTGTGTGTGTGTGTGTGCGCGCGCATGTGAATACACACACATGGACCCGTACCTTTCAGACAGACCGTGAGAGAAATAAAATTCATCTGGAGAGACATGGTCATCAAAACTGTATTGTGTAATGATACGTGCTCTAAAAGTCTCCAGAGTAAAAATCAGCAGTTGCTACTAAAGTGTAGAGTCAAATACAGAAAAGTAATTATTTGAAAATTTTGCTTCTCCTCTTTTAAAGATTCTCTGTTTAATGTAAGAACCTTTAGCCAAATTTGACTAATCAGAGAAACCAAATAGCTCCTTTAAGTTTGTTCATTTTTGTTTGGGTTTTTCAGATTTTTTTTGCTTGGAGCACTCCAGTGTTCACATCCTTGTGTAACTGCATCTCATGAAGTCCTTGATGGCTACAAGTGAAACCTTCCCATGTAAAGGGATCCAGTCATGTGGCAGAAGCAGACATAGGCTGTTTTTAAAAAACACCCAGAAGTGCCCTCTTCTTGCTTAAGAATGATACTGACCATGTGATTTATCCTCAGCTCAGTAAACTGATCATGCCAAAAAATTTATAAGTCAGAGAAGCACATCTTGGTCTTCAGCTTTGTAAAAGAAAACATTTTAATGTCAAGACAAAACAAGCATGATGTGCCAGATGGCTGGCATAAAATATCACCCTGCCCTCTGCACCAAATGTGGCCATAACAGAGTGCCAGTGCTGGCAGGAAGGGTAGGTATTATACCAGAAAGCTGTGGGGAAGGTGTTTGAAGGTGCTATTTTGAAAAATGTTGTTAGGTTATGTAGAGGAATGAGTGCCAAAACACATCGGTATATGAATAGGCTAAACGCATGAAGGAAGTAATACTCTCTTTTACAAGGTACAGCAGAGAGCAATTGTTATTATTTTACTTACTCTGAAGCATTTTATTAAGTGGTGAGGTTATTCAAAAGGTATGACAAAATCCAGTACAAGTTGTGAACTAGCAATCTAGGCTTCCTGATAGGAAAGAAACTGTACCTCATGTATGGCCTTAAGGCCTAGAGTTGTCTGTTATGTATTATGTGATTGATGTGACTTTTCTCAGAGCATTCACACTTACTATTGTACTTACAAATCAGAGGAAGTGAATACTTTCATACACACTAAAATGAAATACGGGTACCAACAACTTTTCTTTTCCAAGCTATCAAGCTGTGTGATTTGCGGAGTAAGTGAAACAAGAAGTAGTATCATTGTTCTGTTATTAGAGAAACGCTCCTGGCTCCAGCCCTGGCGGGCTGTTAATTCAGACTGGAGAAGTACCAGCATTCTTTGGTGAAAATAATTTCCAAAACAATCAATGGTACCTCAGCAGCCCTTTCATCTTTGGAAAGAGGATTGTATAGTCTGAAGATAGATATCTTCAGGAGTCAAAGGTTCAGTTTCTGTTCTACAGAACAAAGCTGTGTAAACCCTGTAGATCTGTTCTTAGTGTCTCCAGTGTAAGGAGAGGTGCTGTTGGAGCTGGACCAGTGCCCTCCCTCCTCCTTTTGGCTGGGAGAAGGCATGTGGCCTGAGGACAGAAGAACAGGGGCACTGGTTTGTGATTGCTAGACTGGCTCCCAGGAGCTGCTGGCTGGCAACACACACTGCAAGCCCCTGGGGCTGTTCTAAGTCACACCAAGTGCTGGTCCTCTGACAAGTGGTTTGGTAATTGGAGGATTATGGATGTCATACAATCTCACGTTTGTGTGCCTTCTTCCTCTTCTTGGAATATGCTCTTTTCCTAGACATGGTAAGCACTTTTTGGCTACATTTGCCTCATTGGGTCATCGAGATTCACTACGGTCACTTCAAGAGCAAAACCACGTTTTAAGAAACTAAGCTTTTGCAGTGACTGCAGTGTTTGGCATAAAAAATTTAGCTCTGCCTTTTGGTGGGATTCACATTTCAGAGTCCCCATGTCATTCTGAAAGTTGGACTTAGTGTCTTGATGATTTTAAATCTGTCAGAAATTTCACCCAGAACAGTTTTTCTGTGTTTCATTGTCAGCTCTACACTTGAATATTTTTTGGTTTCTGGAGTTTTTTCCCAAAAAGCAGTAAAATCTGCCTGATGAGCTGAATGTTTATAAATAATAAAGAAGTAGCAATACTAGTGTACGTTGTGTCTTACCCAGGAATACCATTGTGTGGGAACTCCTGAAGCCATAAGCCTAGAGTATGTTTTCCACATCATCTTTTAAGGAAGTCAAATGAGGATCTGGCAAATTAAGAGCTGTCTCTGCTAGTAGGGGACTGCTGCTGAGCTCTGAATTTAATGAGGGATTTGAGAAATGGCGCATCTTAGCACTCACGGAGCAAAGGCAGCATTGGGCTGTGAGGGCTGATGGTGATACCAGAGCGTGCAGGAACTCAGCTGGAGCCAACGGCCCTCAGAAAGATCTCAAGGGTTGTAGCATACCCTTCCTTCCACAACTTCATGGGAACAATGATTTCCAAAATATGTAGAAATATAAAAATCAGTGACATAGGAGTGCATATTGTTCCATTTCAGACTGTCACTCACATCCCAAGGTTACTCTGTCACAACTTTTTCTGCTGAGCTCACCAGCTCTGGTGTGTGTGCCAATGACGATGATGAGTTCAAAGCAAGCTCTGTCCACCAGGAGAAGCACTGAGAGTGCCTTTATGGTTTGCTCTCAGCAGAGTTAAAATGAGATGTTATGAGCATTTTTCATTATTGCTTGGCATGTATCATTCTGAATTTTTTTGCAGGAGAGGGAAAGGAAATGAGAAATTGAGCTACTTTGCTTCTTTTGTTTCCGTACTTTAGTGATTTGTCATTTAACCTTATCTCATCCACTGTTGGCTCAATGTTATTTCCAGCTGAATCCCATGTTTCCTACTGCCCCAGTACATTTAAAGAGCTGGAAAATATCTTCTGGTACTTTAAAACCAGTGACATTTAATCTAGTTTCCCACAACTGTGCTGATAGCAGCTAAAACTCTTCCTGGACAAAATATACAGAAAGTCAGAACATGGACTGACAAGCAGAGTTCAATCACATTAAACAAATAAGCATGCACTTTCAGATCATAAACAAAAACCATGACTTATGTTTTAGTTCAGCCATTTGAACCTACCAGTTCCAAATAAAAAATGAGACATTTTATAAAAGTAAATCTGAAGATCATAGTCAAGCTAGAAGAGTTTAACTGCAGACTTCAAAAATTGGGCATTAATGAAAAATCCATAACTGCAGATAAGTGTTATATGTCAAGTGTTATAATTTATTGAGTTGGGAACGTCACAGTTACCATACAAACTTCAAAAGGTCCTGCATCCTAGGGCAGGAGTAAAAAATGCCTAATAGACCTGAACAAAACAGTTTCATGGATCCTTTTTCCTAAAGACTACTAGGCCTGAATAGTCCACAGCTTGAGGAACAAGAACATTAGTAAATGTAATGTCAGTTTCTATTTAAAGATAGCAAGCACTTATGTGGGTCTGTGAATTCTCTTTGCAGGGCACAGACCTAGAAAGCATATAGCACCCTGTAGAAATGATGTTTTCAGTATTGACTAGTGACATTTTGAATGCTTAAGCTTTAGTCTAGGATTTGTAAACATGATATTTGATTCTGTACTCACTGAAACAAATCTTACAGTAGTATATGGGTACAGGGTGATCAGATGCTGACACGTATATATGTCTTAATCAAATTAGGTTGTGCAGTTTTTTGTGATGGCACACAAGCTTTCAAAGCCTGTGTTTGCTTAACAATAGAATTTAATAGTTTAGAATTTTGGCAGGAAGCTGGTCCATGAAAAAGGAATTCTAGGTAGGCTTTTGTCTGAATCAGTATTTTCTTTGAGGGTCCTGTGATTAGTTTTGCTTCACTGTCAGTGGGGATAAGGTTTCTGAATTCTGTATTTCTGAACTGTGTCAACCACAGTGGGTATAAATAAGTTTGCTGTATCTGGAGACATACCACCCTCCTTTGTGCAAAAGCAGGATTCAACAGGGGCATGAAGTTGGCCAAAAACCAAAACGTGCAAGCTTGGAAAATACTCCAAGAAGTTGCCTGAGGAACGGTCTAAATTCTTGCATGCTGTTACTGTTTATTGCCTGGTCAATATTGTAACTGACATGCACAGAGTATTGTTGACTCTGGAGTATGCAAGGGTTAGGTACTTCTCCTAAATCTATATTTCTTTAAAAAACTTCTGTCATTTTCAGTTAAGAAAAAATTTTATAATCTTCATAGAGCTGAGAAGAAAGGGTTGACAACAGAGCAGGAAAATTTACCTGACAAGTGAAACTCCAGGAGGCCAGACTGTTTAACTTTTCAAAAAAAGATTAAATACTTCCCTGATAGTCTGTACGTATCTAGATTAAAGAGACTGCTTTGAAGAAGAAAACAATGGAACAATTTCCAAGCAGGAGTTTGTTGTTAGTCAAACTCAGAAGTAAGAAGCGCAGAACTTTCAAACAGTTTACTGAGATTTTCAGTAGATTGTCCATGGCAGGATTTTTACAAACAAAACTTTTTAAAAAGAAATCATGCATAGGCATAGATCTAATATGAATAAATTTAGGCCAGCCTTGGATTAGAGTATAGCCTGTAGAACACTGGACTCTAAGATTCTTCCGGATTATCATGAAATATAATAATTGACATATATTTTTCAGGACAAAAAACAGTTTGTGGATGTCTAAGAAAAATATTGCAGGTAACCAGTGGTATTTCTGGGTTAGGTATTTCAGAATTCAAAGGTAGCAAATAAAAAGAAGAAACTGAAAGATGCATATATTTTAAAAATGGTGCCATCTCTCCAAGAATGTGAGGCTCCCCCCCCGCCCCAAACATGTAAATAACAAGAGGGAACTGCTTCAAAAGGTAAGAATGTTTGAATTGGGTTAGGATTTGTACCTCTATTTGGAAGCTGAATCAGACTGCCAAGTCAGATTGTGATAAGGAGGTCTTCAGAGCAGCATTGAGAGATCTCTGGACAAAAAATTTTAAGATACAGTCTCGAATGGAAGATAAACTGCCAGACTCATCAGAAAGAGGAGATTGATTTCAAAACAAGTAAGTGCTTTGCGTTCCTTGCTTTCTCTGGCACCTTAAAGGGAAAAAGATTTACCTAGGTTAGCTCATAGGACTTGTAAATCTAAATAGTTAGGAAACTGGCTGTTTCAGGTTAGTTTCACACTTTATTTTTGTAATACATTCAATTCAAAACAAGTCATACTTACTGCTGTCTATTTATACCAGGTTTAAAGGCTGGAAAGATGTAAAATAAGGGTTCTGCCAGCTACAGCTTGTGATAAAAGCAGATTTCCAAGACCTCTTTCTCCAGTCTCCAGGCATCATACTCCCTCTTTGTAAAAGTGCTGGTTTGTTAGCTACCATAGCTTTCCCTGTAGTTGTTTTCCTCCCTGAGTCCCCTCCTCTGCAATTTAGGCTTATTTGATTCATTTGGACTTGTAAGAGGTATCTCCTCTGAATACCTTTTGGAGAAGTTAAACTTCGCACTGTATTGCCATGAGGCTGCAAAATGTGTGCAGCATGGAAGAAGCCAGAGTCAGGAATATGGATCGCACTCTACACTCCGTGTTACAAATCTGTCAGCTGGATGCACTCAAATAATATAGCAGAGCCACATGGAGGGCTTTTAATCCCTTAATATGGAATATTTACATTATATCACTCAGAAGATAAGATGTAAAAGGAGCATGCATCTTGAAAAACACAGTTGTGGCCATGAGAATAAAGATGCAGTCTGTTCTGCTTCTCGAAGAGAAGACAGGCTGTTTGATCTGTTATGCATGCCATATTTCAGCTCTGAATTTTCATAAACCAAGTACAAGGGTAGAAAGGAGCACTCACAGAATTCCCCTTTTGCATACTTAACCTTGACATGCCCAGGATCCCAAGCATGTTTTACAAACTTCATCTCCTGTAGGTAACGTAACAGGCTAGATACCAAATTCTTCATTGATGTGGCACTAAAAATACGAGTACAACTTCCAGAATATCAGCTTTAGCAAAATTTAGACTTCTGAAAAGACAAGGGAGGACACCCATGTCAGCTTATCTTGGCTCTCTTGAAAAAGTCTGTGGAAAATACCAGCAGGTTGTCTAGTGTTTTCCATGTAGTTTGGTCTGTGAAGCTACCCAAATGCCAGAGAGAATAGGCAGTTGTCAGGAATGTGACTAAGGTATGAAGTGGTCTGGACGGACAGTTTCTTTTCAAGGGTGGTAAGAGGCCTTTCTCCTTCTCCTGTGCATTTGTGGTCAAAGGGGTTATGTGCCTATATATCTCAAGAGATCCAGCTGTGTTTTACTAGAGAATTGTAAGCTATCTAAATGATGGAATGAGCTTGTGCGAAAGTTTGTCAGATATTAGGAAGGATCTGAAGAAGGTCTGTGGGCTTGATGATGAATACAGGACAAGTATAATGTTAGGCAGCATAATATTTCTAAGAATGAAGAATGAAGAGAGCTTCTATCCAGTAGAGTTCCATCAATTGTATATATGTGTTACGAATGTCTTGAGGGTTTTCTTATTAGAACTAAGCAAAAATTTCTGGAGTCTTATCAGATCTATAGTTTGATTTTTTTCCTGAATGTGATCCTCTCAAGTATTAGTAGGCTGCTATTCTAAGGGGAAACTTGTCTATGGAGAAGGGGAGGTGGTAGCCTAAGTCCCAAGGTCCTTAGTCGGTGACTCCAGACTAGCTTCCTTGTCTAGAGGGCACTCTAAATGTCAGCATGTTCCATGCAAGCCTGGAAGTTTCACAGCACTCCAAAAAAGATCGGGGAGGACAACTCTGACCCTTAATAGCTGGCACTTCTTTACAACACAGTTCCAGCAATCCAGCCTGAAATAAATGGAAAGATAAACTCAGTTATTTGAAGACAAAGTTTAATAAAACACAGCCCATTTTCTGTTTTTTCTGTTTCTTGAGAGTGTCCTTAGTCCAGTTTATAGCCTCCATCTGTCTATATCATCCACAACTTAAGTCTGCTTTTTTTTGCGTGTGCAAAACCTGTTTACAACACCTGTATTTGTAGATAGATGGTTGTTTTGCTTGTGACTTGGTTGGCTCACTTACGGGGTAGACTTTCGTATTTTCTTTTCAAATTTATTTTCATCATGTATTTTCATTCATTTAAATAAAATAATGTAGAAAATTCTGTACAGTAAAATTACACTTATACATGTAATTAGTTTGAAACAGCTATTCTTTTTTCATCCAAAAGCTGCAGTATGAGATGAACCAGCCTAGTAAAATGAACCAGCCCTTGCAGAACCATTTAGAGATATGTTTTTGTGGATAAAATCAACATGAAGGTATGTCAAAGTTTCACTCCTCTCATTAGTGAAAACAGTCATGAAAACCCAGCTGGCATTGGGAGTGACAGTCTCCAATGCAAGCAATATGTTTGCAATGAATAAAGAGTGGAGCAGGAAAAGGATGCCAGTTGTTGAGAGCAGAGTTCCAGCACATACCCACAGCTTTTCCACATTGTCGTAATACAGATGTTTCTGATCAGTTCCACTTGGGTCAGTGAGGAATTTTTTGCCTTTCTGAGAGGACAAGCTGCAGCTGAAGCTGTCCAACCACACTGCCATGCTACAGTCTGCAGCACTGCATTTCGATGTCCAGCTAACTTCAATTTACCAGGCTCTGACCTTGAAAGCATTCTAACCATGATGATCCAAACAGGCTAACACATTCTATTTGCAGACAGATTTTGCAGCATACGTGACATCCATTGTTCTGAACTGCACCTGGCTGAACTGCCTTAAAAAAAAAACCCAGGTACTTCCACTCATGTTGTATTTCTCAGAGTGTATCACCTAAAGTCTAAGAGAAATAGAAGGTTAGAATCCTTTGAGGAATATCAAACATACATGTGAAACATGTTTTTCAGTTACGTGTTTTCCAAGAAAAACTTGATTAAATGGGCATAAATCCTCTGACCTGGGAATTGGAAAGAACAAAGAAATTACAGAGAAGAAAACTGAGCATTTTTAGGATTGGGTCTTTTGCTAGTTTTAAGAAGTTTTTTGTCCCTGTTCAATAGCATAATGGTCAAGGGACCAAAATCTGTTTAGGAGTAAAAGTAGAGGGCCCAAACCATGTCTTTAACTTTGATTTTGAATTTTTAAAAGTATTTTTTCCACCTCATTTTTTATTTAATCTTAAGAATTATTAGATTCAAAAATCCCCCAGATATATTGTGTTCTTAGATTTAATTTCACTTGTTTCCTAAGAGCTATTTTTGTGGAAGAAAGAATACTATTATCACAGAACATACATATGACACTTTAATGACAAAGTCTCGTATGCAGCAGTTTTCTACTAGTTCCCTCTCTCATGATTTTTCTAAATCTAAAGAGAGAACAGGTGTTCAGGAAGCACTTTCTTTGCTGCAAACTTGTCACCAGTTTAGGTCATCACTCACATCTACACCAATTATGCTGCATCATCTTGTAGATGAACTGCATTGCATAAAACAGAACTAAATGATGGCTGCATTGACACAGTTGGTTACAGCTGGAAATTGAAACAGTCTCACAGTCGCAGTCACAGCATTCTACAATATTTGAACAACAACAGAAGGACTAAAACATCCAGCATAGAAGTGATGTAAATTATGCTATTAAAAAGGGTTCAAATACTTATTGTTACCCTGTCTTTGTAGTATTAGATATCGCACTGTAGCAAAACAGCCCCCCATTCAGTCTTTCAAATATATTTTTGTCTCATCTCGTAAACAGGTCCTTTCCCATGTGTTAAGAGTTACCAAACATGGACCTTAAAAAAGAATTTACTTGCATTTTAACAAAAAATGGTTTGAATAGTCAGTTTTCTGAAGAGGGGTGTGGGAATTAGTGAGAAGTAGTCTGTTGGAACCACTAGCACATTAACACTGATAGTTCTGTTTTGTATTTTTTTTCTGTGACTCTCTCTGTTCATTCAACTTTAAATTATTGGCAGCCCTGTATCTGCAAGAGGCACTTGAAAAACAGTGCGCTTGCAGATCTCTCTTGTGTGCTCGCCAAGCAACGAAGCCCAGCAGGTGGCAATATAAGCACTCCTTGTAATTTGAAATCATTGAACTCTTGTAATCCAATAGCATTATGATTTAGCCTTTCATAGGTCTGACTTGCATGGAAAATAAGCCTCAACACTGAAGGTGATTCTATTCACTAAAATAATGCAAATTCCATGCGTGAGAGTCTGGCATTCTTTCCATCTCTGGATCCTTCTTGTGTCTTTGGGATTTACCAAGTACTATTGCATTCATCTCAGATTGAACAGTGTCTTGTAGCTGCTGAGACCAGATTACATCTAGAAACACACCTCAGATATTTTCTTTATTTCTGTAAGTTGACAGAGTGAGCTCAGACCAGAAATTTCTCTTAAAGTGCTGCTCTAAGCAGGTTTAACATATGAATCACACGAAGTAAATATTCTCATATGGTTAAGGTTTCAAAAGGTTTGCTCTATCTGCAATTAATCAGCTTCCCTCAAAACTATGACCTCCTTCTGCAGTATGACTTCAAGGTTACATCTCCTGGTGGCTAACACTGATTTCCAGCTCCTTTTGTACATGAATGTACTGTTTAGAGAGGAGTGAAAATACTTGAGATTGGACTAGAATGTTTTATTTCTAAACAGACTCAAACAAAGAGTTCATGGGAAAAGGAATGTGAAGGGTGCAAAGGATATATTGAAAGAAGATGTTTCTAGCCATAAATGACTCTCATAAAGTGTCCTGAATATCTGTAAATGCTTAGAGAAATACATTGAGAAAATGAGTTGTAGTGGACATCAAGTTTTCTTCCAGGCTTCTGGATGCTGAAGTAACTGGAGAGTCCCCCAGGGTGAAATTAAGAACGAAAAGTGCTGGAGAGCCTCTAGGTACTCCAGGCAGATTGCTAAGGCATCTGACAGACGCTAATAACTGTAGTAGTTTGCACTAGCACTGCACCTTCCCTTCAGGGCTCTCCAGGTACTTTACAACCAGCCATTAGTTCAGCCTTACAGCCTTTGCCAGGCAAGGCTCATTAACACCACTCTAAAGCTGTGGAACTGATTGCTGCAGTGCAATGTTACAGATCAGTCCTGTTTTCCTCTCCCCACCCTAACCTCCAAGAAATGGACCCTGACTCAGTGGTTTGCTAGGAACTTGAGGTTTGCCAGAAGTCAGATCTTCTGAACTGTAGCAGGCAATGTAGAAGTTAATATTTAATGTTGCAAACCAGTGCTAGAATAAGTCAGATGCAGATAGATCAATATGACTATCTCAAATCTTTGGCATTTTCTGTAATGCTGATCAGAAACAGGTCTTTGCAAGTGCATTCCCAAACAGGGATCATGGAGAACAGAACTGGTTGCTTCTGCTCATAGTAATACTGTTGCTTGAGAAATCTGTTGAGCAACCTGCTTGATGCCAGGTATTTTATTCGTCAGTAATATTTATGTAATACCTGCTACTCACACTCATGTCACACATCTGGAGCGAAAGATGCCCACCCCACAGACCAGCAATGTATGAAGGAGAAGATAGTTCACTCCAAGCATTCCTCCTGACTCCCAGAGGCCCCTGCTCAAGACGGAATCCTTCAATAATTTCTCAAAGCACCATGTGCCAGGATCCTTATGCTATATGAGACTAAGTCATAGGATGCTATAAACACACTCATCTGACATGCTGCACAGTATTTTCTTAACATTTAGATGCTTAGCTTTCTGGTATATTATTTGCTCTTCTGGCTCTAATTATGTTTTCGGTTTTGTTTCCTATTTTGCTCTTTTGTTTTCAAAAAATAATAAAATAAATAAATTTTTTAAAAAAGAAAAAAAGAAGGATATAAACCCCACAAAATGTGCTCTCTCAGGCCCAGTCACAGTCCTAGTCACACATGGGGCTCAGAGGAGGTCACTGTCTGCCTTCTGATCACACTGTATCTGGAGAGGGCTCATGGTTTTCAAGATGCTTTCCCAGAGGCAACACCAGGAACCTTAGCAGGTTGCTTCTGCTGGCTGTGACAAGAGCTGAGGCCCTGTCAGTGAGAGCGATGAAGACCATCTCCTTTCTAAGTCAGACTGTCTGACAGACTCTCATGAGAAGAGACCACAGTCTGACAAGTGAGTCTCAGCACTGTGTCACAATGTTACTCATGGTCTGTGACTCCCTAGCCTTGGGCCCCAGCCTTTAGACACAGACCCATGTGGAAGAAAAGCACCAGGACTCTGGCACACCACCACCATCTGGCTTTGATGAAAACTGCTCAGAGGCAAGGCCACCCATTAAGATTTGGGCACCAGCATCACCCTCTCCCCAGCTATTCAACGTTACATGGACCCTCAGCTTGCAGGCAGGAGCCCCGTGCCTGTGAGGATGCATCTTGGCTGACATGTTTCAACCTGGGGAAAGAGAGATGGGAGGTAGTTGGGAGACGGAGCACATTTGGGGGTTGCTGGGTGGAACATGGGAACTGTCAGCAACTTCCAGCCCTTTCCCACATCACTCCTCCCTGCTGTGTACCACCCACAGGCTGCACAGAGGAGTTTATTGGCTTAGTGGCAGCTTCCCATGCCCAGAATTGCCACCACTGTGTCGCCACTTGGCTGTCCCCATCACTGAGTGATGCACATGGTGACAGAAGTGATTTCCATTGTGTGCTGGCCTCCCTGACAGCCCTGCCAGGTGTCCACAGCCTACTGCAGACCTGGAAGATTCACACGGACCAGTCACAAAGGATTGGATGAATGTCTCTAAGAGATTTGGATTCCCAAGTTTTGAAATACATTGGAGGATATGAAAGATTATAATGGTGCTTAGGTTACTTTTCCTAAGAAGGGGAAATACATGTCATGCTCATCAGTGTAGTGTCAATAACGCTCAAATGTCTTGGTGTCCAAGCTACATTTGTTTAAAAACCTAGGTGTGGGAAAAAAAAAAAATCCTAGTCATGATGGCAAGGAGGTGAGCCTTTTGGATTCTAGCATTTTATTTTCTTCAAGCCCTCCTGTTTAATCTTATTTTTTTCCTTCCTCCTATTTTCATTTATTGTCTGTGTATCTGACCATGTCCATATTATCCTGCTTTCAGTTTCAGCAGATGTACTTTAAATGTTGCCAAATCTTGATGGGTAGAATTTCATTGTGTATGCTCTACCACAGACTCAGAATTTTTGTGGATCAGAAACTTGGTGGAATATCATACTTTGGAAAAAAAAAAAAGAAAAAAAAGAAACTGAAGCCTGAACCTTGGTCTTGTTTACATCAGAGAATACAGTGAAATTGTTTTTGATTTCTGTGCATGTAATTGAGATCAGACTTTGGCTGTAGCCGTGTATTTTGTCAAAGGCAGAAGACCACGGTCACCTTTGGGATATTGATTAATTATAACCACCAGGCTGTCTTTCCGGTGCAGGTGGTGCATTGTTGTATCATGTGTTTATTCTCCCTAAGTATCTAACTTACTAGATCTGCAGACTTCCCAGTCTTTATGAGGTGTTCTGTAACAAGGAAGAAATTAATGGTCAAAATCAGCAATGAGCCACAGAAGTCAAATCTAGACTAGATCATTGTAAGGGCTGTGGCTGGGCAGGAAGGTAGGGTTATAAGTTTTCAGCTCATCTAATTACTATGGAGAAGAAATGGATTGGGGGAAGATATTTGGCATCTGCCAATGTCTGCAGGTGCTCAGCACCAATTTAGGTAGGGCCCAGTGTGAGTACTCGCAAGTGTATAAAGAAATTGGACTCTTCCCCACACATGCATGCAGGATTACAGAGAACAGCAGGAATAGCATTTACAGAATCCTCCTGACCTTGAATTCACCTCATCCTTTTTCAGTACATAAACTACTGTAAATATCAGATGTGACATACTGCAGTTTGATGCAAGCCAGTACAAAATTGCATTTAAAGAATTACCTCCTCTTTTAGCAAACGGGTAGAATCAAAGATGACCCAATTTCCGCTGTTTCTTACATGCACCATATATTTGCTTCTACAAGGTCTCAGTTACTACAAGAAACACAGCATATTTTGTGCAGTAATGACGAAGAGAAAAGGCTTGCATTGTACAGAATAATACAGATGGTTCATTTTTATCCTGGTAATACCATTCACCTCAATACCTACAGGAAACCCCAAGCTGACTATTATTTTAAAGGGTGGTGAGAGCTACATTTAAAGTTAAAAGACAGCCTTCCTAATTTCTGCCCCGTTTCCTTACAGAGGAATAGAAGATGTGGTTCTTCTGGGGTATTAGAACACAGGCAGGGCCAGTGAAGGTCCCCACAGATGCTGCTTCCAAGAATATAGACACAGATTTATCAAAATGCTGAGCAGGTACAAAGAGAACCCCTGAACCTGGTTGTGAAGAAGAATGTGCTAGATCCTGGATGATTATCTACATAAAAGAAGTAACTGCTAGATGGTACATTAGCCATGATTCCCAACAGTCCCCCTGTATTCCCTTCCTCTGCAGTATCTCAGGATGCCAGGAGGAGCAGCTGCAGCTTTTAGAGGCAGACATGTGTTAAACAACTCCACTTCTGAGATCCATCCTAGTTTTCAACAGCAAGAATGGCCAGCCTCTGTCTCCATGCCAGAATCTCCCTTAGGGGGATGATGTTTGCCTTACTCACCAGGTGTTTGAAGAACTAACACCCTCCTTGATCTGCTGTATCAACCTTGCCCAGATGCTAAAACCAGTACATCAGTTTCAGCTGGGTTTCTTTCCTCATCGGGCACATCAGTCAGGCTCTGTTTCCAACAATCACTCTCCATGTGCTCTTTTCATGGCCCAGCACAGGAACAGAGCTTTCAGGTCAGATTTTGAGTTGGAGAGAAAAGAAAGGGCTATAAAATCTGAAAGTGATTCCAGAAAAGAACTAATAAATACTTTAAAATAAAATGCATCCTCTTCCTCCACAAGAATGTTAACTATACATGATCTAACCAGTAAAAAATACATTTGAGAATAAAACCTATCCTCTAATGTGGAGATGAATGCTTCTAACTCGACCCATCAGAAGATTTCCTGAAGAAAGGACACATCTACAAATATAATGGGCAATGTTGGGGTTTTACAAGTGATAACCAGTTAAATATTTTACAAAGGATCAACTGAGAGGGAGACCGGATATTAAGAATACTGAATTATGGGTTAGCTTTTGCCAAACATTTGTCTTTTATCTTTGTTCATATCACAAGCTCTGAATTCCAATCTCTGTATCTATAAATTGTTCTAGGAACAATAATAAAAGAGTGCAGGTACTGTGCATCACTAATGTAATTAATGCCTGCCAGGTATATAGAAAAATTTACATTAAATACTTTCAAATGCACGAAAGTATTATTTTCTCTTCTCTATCTCATGCCTGAAAAATATTTTAAATTTGTAGTTATACAATTTTTTAAAAATATATATTTTTATTAATTACTAAAAGCCAATAAATATCTAAAGAGAAAATCACCCAGCTTCCAGACTTAATAGTTATACCCCTGCAAACAAGCCAATATACAACAGTAGTGCACCTCTGTGTGTTTGTGGAAAAAAATTAGGCAAAGAACAGGAAGAATCAAAGATTACT
>VWZT01009797.1:0-118059 GCA_013397055.1 Pachycephala philippinensis
CTCTTCAAACCACCACACTGTACATTTAAGCACTTTGTGTGCTTGGGAGCATGGCAGTTCTTTCCCAGTGTGCACAATAACATTCCAGAGGTATCCAAAGCACCTGCTTGACAGAAAGAAGAAACAGGAAAAAAAAAGAGAAAAATTACTATTTGTCTTGTTGGAGTGGTTGGCAACACACTTTTCTTCAAAAAACCCCACAAGATTCTGTTTTACTGAAAGATATCTTAAACACAGTTGTATTATCTTAACATCTTAAAATATTATAGAATCACACAGTCTGCATTAGGTCTCCTGTACCATTAGCTGTGTTCTCATTTCCAAATGGTATTCAGACTGTTGGAATAAAATCATGAGTGACAATGAGAATAGCTGCTGTCTGATTACAGGGAGAGAGGCTAACATGAAGGCTGTCCAAGGTGGAGGTTTGGATATGAACTTCCACACAAATAGTGCTGAAAGTTCTGAAATCTTTTTTTCTTGTTATCACCTTGGAGACAGTTTGTGCCTAATGAAAATATATTTTAGGCCTTAATGTAATAATCACTATGAGAGAGTTGCACATTTTTAATCCTTTAAAGATGTTGTTTAAATATTATCTATCCTCTATGAATATTTGATGCTCATTAAATATTCCCTGCAAAAGTAAAAATAACACATTTGTTGAGAGATTTTGGCAGCAGTAATATAGCTAGAATGCTTTTCACTTCTAGAATTAGTAATACATCCACTTTCTGCAGGCCCATCACTCTCTTAAGTATTAGAAAGATAAATTCCCAAAGATGGAGGACAAACAATCTGGAAAAGGTCAGAGGGAGCAGAATCAGAAGTAAAGCTACAAGGGAGGAATCATGGCATATATTTCTCTCTGATTTCTTCTATAAGAGAAATATGTTGTGAAACATCACTTTAAGAAATGTATTTTGTATTCCATAGAGCTGAAGTGCCTAGATAAATCAACCCTTCCCTCCAGACTACAGAATATTTGAAAGATGGGATAAAAGAACCTAATAGAATGGTCAAAATCAAGGCTATTCCATTAATTCCATTCTCTTCCCTTTCCCTCATCCCGCTATACACATGTGTGGAGGTCTGTGCATGCATGCACATGCACACATAGACACTTAACTTAGCCTGACTAGTTTAGTTTAGATACCTAAAGTGAGGCTTTTCTAACAAAATCCTTTATTTAACAATTGTGGTGTAAATCTGATTAGTACATATTTTTAGGCCTGTAAACCTTTTGTCTCAGCAATTTTTGTAGCCTGAAACTTCACAGGATAACTGTCATCCAAAAAAGATTTTTATTTTGTCATTATAGAATATATTGTCTTTGTATTCTGATACTATGTTAAAAGGTTTCCCATTTTAATTTATCCAAAACTGTTTATTATTTTGAGTAAGGCTGATGTGACCTCTGTTCATTCCTCTCTAATGATAACAAAAAAGCGCTAGTTTTTCCGTTGTCTGTTCAGTGACTGACATCTTTTTTACTGAATAATTCATCTGCCCCCTGCTTTTAAAATTGCTTTCTCATGATAGATTTTCATTCCAAGCAGAGCAGCAGTGTTAAGAATTTCTTAGGTGTTTTATCAGTTAAGGATGTTCCCTGTTTACAGTCTTGAAGAAGCTGTAACAAGCTTTAATCCTCACAGTCATTACTGTGCGTCCTGAGTATGCAAATGCAGCAAAGCTGTTATTCCTCTCTTAACATTTCCTTCAGGGTTTGTACTGTGAGTTAACACTTGGCTATATTAGTGAAGCCAGGGAAATGATATGTTTACCACTGCAGCTCAGGAAAAGTATGGTTAAGTGTCAGTTATTAGCTTGGTCATAAACCCCCTTTGCAACATCAAAAAGTGGCATTTATCACCTTAGGAGAAGGCTAATTAAGCTAGAGGACTTTGTTTAAATTCCCAAATTGCTTGCAGTGCATGAAGGTCCCTTGTGCATAATCCATTCTGATTCAAAATGCTACAGGAAAATAAGAGCAAGACAGAGACAGAATTGGAGGAGCAATGGGGCCATGGATTAAAGGCACATACATTATTCAAACCTTTCTCTGGCTTCAGTGGAGAATTGAATTAAATGTTTTTGAGCTTTCATTGTTGGGATATGAAACTAAGTTCTTCCTTCCTGAAGAGGCAAGAGTGTCTTGTCAGAATGGTAGCCAGCCATTATGAGTGAGGTATATAAGTACTGGAATTAAGTGAATACCAACATGAGCTTATTCTCCTTATAACTTGATGCATAAACAAGCTGGACCAGAGAAAGCTTTTTTTTTTTTTTTTTTGAAGGAACCTTTTATCATTGAATATCATGTCTCTGTTCTGTAGGTATACATATATATATATGAGTAGTTACGGCTCATAACTTTCACCAGTGAGTGTAGCCATTCTGATGTGATGCTGGAATTGCAGCTGCAGTGAGCCGTACAAAGGCTTACGTGTGGATCTGGAAAAGAGAGTGGCAGTCTCAGAGTGAACACAGGAGCCCCAGAGAAGTAAGAGGAATCAGAAAATCAGAACCCATGCTGGGTCTGGTACCCAGAAAGGACAAGTAGTACCACGAATTTTACAGCAAGTAATTGCAGATAGAGAAATAATCGGACATTAAAAATCTTGTTGCTATCCCTCTATGTCATAATAGCTTTACTAAAATAGGCAAGCTAACTCTTTCACATGAAGTAGACCACCAGATTTTCAAAGTAGCTATAGAAGTGACTCGATTTCAGACAAGATGTGGGAAAAAACAGAGATACCACCAATTTGAAGGGTTTCGAAACAATACTCTACATACAACCAAGAGCTGAGAAAATGCAGATTTATTTATAATAGCAAGAAGCAAATAATCCATGGGATCCTATTCTGACAGCAAAATAATTACTTCAATTGGGAAGGATATATATGCATATAGATGTGTACATATACATGCATGTGTATGATATCTATTTTATAAGTGTTGACTACTTGCCTGCTTCAGATTTTTCCAGCTTGTAAGCTACTTTATTCATTAATAGCTTATGCACTAAAGCCAGTGTGTTGTCCCTGTCTTGTAGCTGAATTGGTCAGCTTTCTGTATAAGTGTTATTATGTGTGGATTTTGACCTTTTATCAGTTTATCTGTTGAGGAGAATCCCAGCTTTGCATCTGCTCATTTTGCATCTGCTCATGTCTTTGTCCTTTGTCCGTGGAGTTTCATGTACTTTCATCTTTCTTTACACAAAATTTAATTAGTTTATTCTCACACAGTAATCTCTATTGATTTGTTTCTTTATGTTTTGATTGTGCTGAGACAAATATCTTCTCTGCTTGACTGCTACTTGCATGTAAACTTAACTACCAATTACTTTTCATATATTCCCTTCCTTTGTTCTTAACAGTGATTGAGAACAAAACCTGTCTTCTTTAAAAATGTATAACTATTTAGTTGGCTTTAGTTAGGACTCATGTTGATGAAAGTGCACTAATTCTTTGTTTAAAAAATAATTCTGTTGGCTTTAAAGGAATTTCAATATATGACTGCTTACATTAGGTTTTTATTGTTGTAAATGAGCCCACTGGAATAGTGGCTCAGATCATTTTCAGTGCTTAAAGAAAATAAACTGAATAACATTAATGCACATTCAGAAATGTGTGGTCTCTTGGACTAGGTTAGGAACAAAAACTATTGGATTGTTGATACTTCAAGGCAATGTAAATATTTCTATTAATTGAGTGATTCAACCGTAATGAGCATTCTGTAAGATTAGGGTGAGGGTGAAAAGGAAAAACAGGCAGAAATGTCCTGTTCTTTGAGAAAACGAGACAATCTGGAGACAAGAGAAATTAGAGGGAAAAAAGTAAAAGAAAAGGATAGAAATTAATTCTAAAGTTCAGCAAGGCAGTGGAGTTTCCCATATGTTGAAATAACTTTCAAATGCTTTCAAACGGAAGTCTAGGTTGGGAATCCTTTCATTACTGTTCTCTTTGCCCTCCTGGTAGAGCTACCCTTTTTCCTTGTGAGAAACAAAAAATTCCTTAAGAGCAGCTGGAACTGTGTCTGAAAATGAGTGCTTTTCTGATATCTTTTGAGATGACAGCAGCACTTCACTATACTTTGTTATGAGTTGTAAAAAAGTAACTCCTGGTGGTGGTATCTATAGTAGCTAGCAATTTAGTGCAGTAGAAGTCAGTAGACAAAAAAAGGTGTAGAGGCCCCCACATTACAGGCTGTTTGGGATTCTTCCTTGGGACTAGATCTATTCTTTTCTGCTGGATCAGTCATCCTCACCATGCAAAAGGGTTGCACCTATCCAAAACACAAGTCTTTGCTTGTAACTCTTCTGTCCCTTGGAAGGGCTGGAAAATGTGGTGCACACTCAAACCAAAGAATCTTGTTAACTCCCTCCCAAAAGAATCTACTGAACATGTATCAGAATTTCTCTGCAAAGTGACCAACACAATATAAACTGGGTTAAGTGAGAGTTTTATTTCAAAAGAACACTATCAGCGCACTAAGACACTTTCTGTTCTGTCTCTGAAGATCGAAGTTGTGACTTTTTGTGGAAGGAATGACTGAAAGAAGGGGCTGATAATGGCAAACAAATCTTACACAAATGTTTTCTCATTTTGACAATGTTTTTCCAGCTTTTGTGCAGTTGCTGACATAGGAGAAAATGAATTGCAAGCTGGTTGAAGAAATCCTCTTCATAACCTTCTGTGAATAACATGTTAAAGAAATCCACTCCAAGTTTTAGTCTTCTGGAGAAAACTCAGAACATTACTAGGTTCTGTTTGGATGCCCATACCACATAGGCAGGATCGATAATAGGGATAATTATTTTAATACTCAGCCATAAAATATTAACTCTAAGAGCAATTCTGTTGGGATAGATTTCCAAATCCTTTCACTGCCGTCTCTGCAGAAGAATTATATTCTATTTTAGTTCACTTGCAATTTAACACATAACTGCTATAAGTAAATGAGCTGTAACATGCCTTCTTTTCCTTTATGTCTGTCCAGAGACATTACTGTTATCAAAAGGTTTCTCTCTACTGGGTATTACCCCTACCATAAGGGAAAGAAGTGAATTTTGTTTGGTCACAGTAGCTTCTTCTGAGAAAACTGGATTTTGTTGTTCAGTTTTTTCATTCGGATTGGAAATAAATCATGAGTCTTCAATTATTCTTAATAGTTCATAGCACAGCATATAGAGACAGGACCAGACACAGCAATGCTCTTCCAAAATAAAAAGATCTTTATCTCAAATTGCTTCTCAATGCTTTTGGGAGAAAATATGTAGCTGGTTGGAGCTACATATTAAGACATTTCTATTTGTCCTTCAACTACTTCATGTCGATAATACTTAAGATTCTCTGACTGAATAAAAAAACTGCGTTAGCAAATTGAGCTATAGGCTTGTTATGAGCTCATGTTGTTCTATCATGGTTCTAGTATAGATGAGAGAATCAGATGAGTATGAAGTTTATTAATCAGAATGCTACAGATTTCCTGAATACCTCTGAAAGATACTTTTTTAAAGTTCATTTCACTTTTTGCAAAGCTTAAAACTTCTCTACTGAAAAAAAATGAGTTTACTTCAAAATGCCACATAAGGAAGAGGATGCATACAAAGTGAGATGCTGCAAATGGTGCAGGGTGGCACCACTGCACTCCCTGGTGATATCACACTGCTGGTATTCACTTCTCTCATCACAGGACGGGGAGGGGAAGGCACAACTGTATTATCTTAGCTGTTGTGATATATTAAGCCTGACATGCTGCCAAACCCCATGTGTATTAATAAGTTTCTCCCACTGATCCCCAATGGCACTCAGATGGGTTCATTGGTAGATCGTGGCAGACATTTAAATGTTTGAGTTGGGCAATTTGAGATGAACTGTCATGATTCATTATCCCTATTGAGGGAACAGTGCCAGGAAGTATCTGGCTGATGACTTGAGAGACACCTAGTAAGCAGAATAAAACCCCAACTCACTCATCAAATCTCGCAGCATTGCTGAGGGGTCTAAACCCAATGACCAATACAACACACTGCCACTTGTAATAAGCCAGGAATTAAAAGCTGTCATTATTAGGGACTTAAACTCAAAGGTTGGCAAACAATATGCTCCCAAATCACAGTCTATCAGCAACTGACAACTACTGCCTGCCCCTTGCCCACAGGATGTATCCGCATGTGTGTAAATGCAGATTGGAAGACAACGAATTACTGGTTACAGGAATAAGCAGCTCCTGATTTCTTTTAAAATGTAGGTTTTTTTAAATGTTCCTGCCTCATTTTAAGGAGCTGATTGTTGACAGCGGTGCAGAGCTGAGCCCTTTTGCAGTACTAAGTAAAAACTTTTGACTGAAAGGGTCAAGGTGACAATGGGAAGACTGACTGATTGCTTTTGAATCCAGCCTATATTCTGTCTCATGAATTCTAAGCAGAATTCAATTGTTTCGCCTTCTGTTCTTTCTCAGGTAATACACAGAATCTTCAGTGTAGTGTCAATTAACCCTTATACAAGTTTCTAGAGTTTTTGTTGTCTAGAAAACTGATTTTATAGAATGTTGTGCCTCTATATTAAAAAAAAAAAACAAAAAAAAAACCACCAGAAAAAAAAACCCAAAAATTCTTTGATAGAACGAGAAGAATTCTAAAATTCTGGGGGACTGGAATCATATTTGATTTGTAACCTAATATAAGGAGAAACAGATACACACATCTACCCTCCTTTTTCTTTAAGAAGGAAAGCCTTTTAACAGATATTTTTTGTTCCATCATTGCTGGATAATCAAATATCTCAGGTTTCTTCACCTGCCATTGTAATTGAAAATATGTTTACATATTTTTGTGAAGAAATGAATGAACCATTTTTACGTTTTTTTGGAAGAACTCAAGTTCTTCCAAAGGTCTGTAATTAACTATGTTTTGGCACCGAGACTGAATATGCTAGCTGAAGGTTAAGCTTTATAGGTTTACAGTTCCGGTCATATTTGCAGGATCACTTCTGTCTCTTTACACTGCTGCTTAGGCTTGCCAAGCATTGTGGATTGCTGTCAGTAGCTTTTCAAAGACTCTAAAATAAACTGTGTTTCTTCAAAAAGTATTTTCCTAAATCTCTTATCTGCCATTTGTCCCCTCATCTGTATGCGTTTATTAAAGACGTGTCAGCATGAATGGTTTAGAGATGTGATTATTTAGCCTTTTTGGTGGAAGAAAAAACAGCTGAAAATACCTGAGGAGCAAATCCAATGCAGCGTTCTTTCATATTTGGATGAATACTTACGTCGTTAGAGAAAATGAATTTTGTGACCTTTCCTATTACTATCCTTTCTTGTGCAGCATTCAGTATGAATGGTGGTTTTTGCTTTTAAGGCACATTCAGTAAGTCAGCATTAGGGTACCCAGCTGCCTGGGAGCTGTTGTGCAGAAAAACAGAGTACAATGACAGTCAGGAATGAAATGCCTTTGCAAAGCTACTATGGACAAAGGTATAATTATGTTGTGTTATTATTCTTTCATGCATCTCCTAGTCTATAAGTGCAAATACACCCATTTGTCTTGCCTGGATAATGCTTTGGTTTGAAAAAGCTCTTAAGGAATGCTCTCATCTCTCATTTCTTGTTGTGGCACAGTGATTTGATGTGTTTACAGACAGTATGATATGGCTAAATTGAAATCTATGGCCAAAATAAAGCTCATCGGGACCTGAATTTTTGTTTAATACCTTTCAGTGTAACAAAAATAAGAAGGAGGGTTTAATTAAGGCTCCATGATGATGTATGTGTTAAAAAAATGTAGTATAGAAAAATTTCAAATTTTTATGTTGCAAAAAATATACTACATGACAAAATGCAAACTGGATGAATAAATATCTGGATAAATACTTGAAGTTTTAAATGTGGGGTTTTTTAAATAAATTGATAGATTCAAATATTATCTTGTCAATTTATCATCATATTCTTTGTTTGTTTGTGGTTTTTCTTGCAAGAAATGAGACATGTATTAGGACCCTTTTTTTAGGGACTTTTTTTTAATGCTGATTCGTTGAATATCAGCATAGTCTAGAGAACAGATGATTACTTTTTATCTGGGAAAAAAACCAAATAACAAAATGTGTACCAAAGGTAGTATGTGTCAAAGTAAAACTCCTCGAAGTATAAAAAGCTCGATTCTGAGATGTGCTGCTTTGTGATGTAATTAGCACAACAGCATATGAGGTCAGTGCAAGATGTAGCATTACAATTTGTGTTTGATAAAACTGGTTATCTGTTTTTTAGTATCTCCTCTGTGGGTACCGAACCTTACATATGTTATCAATTAGTGATAAAATCAGTAGGAAAATAGAAAAGACAGATAGATAGACTGTCTTTTAACTTATTCTATGGAATCATGGGAAAGTTTAGGTTGAATTTGCGTGTATTTAGGTACTGTCATACCTGTGATTAAATGCAGCATTAATTTATCATGTGTGTGAAAATTTGACATACCCCAGAAATTAAAAAATCAATAAAATAAAATTAATCCTGTTTCTTTATATCTGCAGTCAGGAGTGTGAAGCAGATTTCATCTTGATCATCAATTTAAATCAGCTCGGATCAGAAAGAACCAGAAAGATGCCCCTGGATGGTTCCTTTAGGGCATGATTTGATAGTTTTGAAACCAGTTTCCAAGGAAAAGATGTTTGACTTTAAGACCTCACTAGGGTAACTAAAACTCATTGTTACCCACTTTAGCATTGTCAGAGAAGAGACAGGTAAGGGAAATAGCTTATAAAATCAAGTAATGCTATACATAACCTTCAGAAATCCTATTTTTAAACCATGGTACTTCCTCAGTAGCTACTTGGTAAGAAACCTTGTAGTGGTTCTGGATTTTGTACAGACAATCTATTGTTTAGGAGTGTCAGTTCAGAAGCACAAGAAACCATGTCAAGAATTTACAATTTTAGCTGTAGGCAGAAGCTGCAATGCTCTCTTTTGGGAAAATTACATTCTTAAAAAAGAATTAAAACAGAAAAATTTAGAATCTGTTCCTCATCTATGAGGTGGGTCAGTGTGTGGGAATGTGATAGGGTTCATTTAGACTCCAGTTTCAGATACACTGTGACTAGGTCAAGTTTTATTATGGGTATTGTGCAGAAAATAAAAAGTACTGTTCAGGATCAGACTGGATAAGAGTGTTCAAGAAAAAAAAAATGAATGGGTTTTATTGTTCCCTAAATAAATGGAGTAGAAATTGGAGAGTAGTTCTGACACGACAAAGGACTTCCTGTTTAATTCTCTTTCACCTACACGTGTGAAATATGAATTCATGCATAGCCACAAAGAGATTAGTTTTGGGGTTTTTTTTCAAATGAACTTAGAGCATCCATCCATCCATCTATCCATCCATCCATCTGTCCATCCTTCCATCCCTCCATCCATCTGTCCATCCCTCCATCCCTCCATCCATCCAAAATCCTCCTCTATTCTTCTGTAATCAATATTGTGTTTTCATGTCTGCTTCATACACACAGTCATTTGGACTGGGCACCACTCCTCCAATCTGTGGGTCTTGTTGAGTTATATAGAAGTGGCTGGTACAGAAAATACATAATAGATTATAAAAGAGGGCAGGGATTTATATCAACAAAAAGAACAAGGTGCTTGTTACTTTCCAAGCAAGTAAAATGTGCATCTTTTTCTCATTCTTTTTTCTTTCTCACTTTCTGATCATCATTTTTGTGAGTAGAGAAGAAAGTTATCTCTGAACAGCCAACTAATTCAGTTTTTATTTGCATGTAAACTTTTCTGATTTAATTTAAATCAATAGTTGTTTACCAGAGGGCTGATTAAGCATTACAAAATTGATTTGCAAAACAAAATTATGTTTGACACAATTTGAAGGTTTCTGGCTGTCAGTTATTTTGTAGGGTGTCCTACCTAGCCACAAAAATGTTTAATCAAGATTCTTTACCACGGTTGATTCCCTCTGTCAGAGGATTTAAATCACATGTCCTGACTATGCAATAGTATAGCTTTGGGCTGAAAGATGCAAATGTGTTTAATAAAATCAATTCAAATCCTTTTTGTAGGCCTCAGGATTACTAAAAGCAAGACAAATCCTCCTCTTAAATGACATCTTAAGGTCTCAAGCTCTCTGTTACAATATTATAATTAGTATATAAAATTCCATTTCATTCAATAATGAGTATAGCTAATGTAGGTACTAGCCATGATTAGATGCACACAGAACTACTGAGATCTGTCATTGTTTTCTTGCTCCTTTACTTGCAACATTAGTAGCATTGTTTCTTTATATGCAGTCATGATTATTTGTGATTTTAGAGCACAAGTATCAGGTTCTTGTTCCTGTTAATGAAACTCCAGGTGACCAGGAAGTGCTGCAGAGTGACAGCAGTAAAATTCTTGGTGGCCACAGGTTTGTTAGAATGCAAAATAGTCAGAAATAGGGCACTTAGTGAAAACGGTCCTTTTTCTCTTAAAAGGTGCTTGATCTAGACACAACCCTTTCATCTACAATATCAAGAAAGAAAAAGATGGGATATTTAAAAATAGATATCTGTCATTTTGAAGATCTGCTGACAGCTATTTCAGTTTTGTTTCAAAATAAATCTTTTTCTTTTAAATCACAAGTATTAAACAGAAGTAAAAACAATTACCTTGGATGTCCTATGTGTGAAAAGTGCTCAAGTTTTACACTGGTGTGAAATAAATATATCAAGATGTTTATCCTTTGGCAAGATTTAGTTATCAATATAATGGCTAAGGTTGTAAATCACTAGGTATTGTGTAAGTGTGTATTTAGCCCATATAGCAAGCAAAGTTATATACTAATAAAAAATGTTGGAATATATTCCTGATTTTTCTCACTCAAGAGCCATATTTGTAAAGAAAGTCCCCTCCAATTTTCCCTGTCATATTGCACAGTTTTAAAAGAGAATCTCTGTAATTACAGTTTTCCAACAGATGAAACAGAAAGATGCCAAAACACTTTCTAGGTTTTGATAGATACAACCACAAAGTCTTTGGTAAAGTCTAAAGAAAGTGTTTTCAAAGTCAGAAGATATCTACTCCAGTTACCAGACTGGTATTTTGTTGTCTTACAAAATTTTGTAAGTATTTTGCTCAATCTCTTGTGACAAAAAATTGAATGGCCAGCTGGATTGCTGAAATGCCACCTAATGGTGTTTCTATGCTTACAGTATAAACAGCGAAACCATTATTCATGCCTAATAGTATCTGTGTCAAGACCTGCACTGTAAAACTGAAGAAGCAGTATAAAATCCTGTCTTGTACCACCTTGCCACTTCCAGGTCATCCTAAACTCTCATTCAATCTTCCTTTCTTAACCCGGTGAGGAATACAAGATACCTTCATGCTCAGAAATTAATCTGCTTCCCTCTCAGGGGCTACCATCACTGAAAGAAGCTCTGTAGTTCTTGAGGTTTGATAATTTCCACAAATTTCAAACCAGGAAGGAGCAAGGTGTAGCACGGTAATATTTTTATTCTTATGTTTGTGTTTGTATTTACAATCACACTGAGTGAAATCCTCTCTTTCTCTCTCAGACAACATCTATATACTCTAAATTATGTTTAAATACCAAAGCGTTATTTAACGTAGCCAGAGGGGGGAAAAAAAGACAATGCATTATTGCCTTGAGTTCGGGGATATTCTTCAAGCAATGCCACAAGACTCACACAGACATGACAAGTTTTTATAATCCCCTTAGGCAATGCTGAAGCTATAAACATGATGGGAATGAAATCTCACCATGTGTATCTAATGGCACCAAAGAGAGTAACTAGAATTGGTGCTGACACAGCATTTGGCTTGTGTTAAAGGTTTAGCATACTACACAAATCCCTGTGGCTTTTAGATCATTAGAAGAGGCTGTGGTGAGAGGCTGTCCCAAATTACATGCTAGTGAGCTGTCTACTGGTGCCACAAAAAAGCTTGCAAACTGAGGTGCTTTGCTCTGTTTGAACAGGGCAAATAACCCTAGGAAAATACAGGCGTATGCATACGCCTAACTCTTGTTTAGGCAGTAAAGGCAGAGCATGGAACAGTGAAATGTATATGAAAGCAATATAAAAAAGTATATTAATATATTAATAGTTTAAAATATTATTAATTCATTTAAATTATCTAATCAATTGAATACTAATTTAATATTAAAGTATTAAAGTAATATATAAAGATATATTAATGCACGATGATGTGAGGTATTGAGTGGTAGATAGATATGTGTGTGTGTATATATATATCTATATATGTACATACACATATGGATGTATCTGTGTGAACATTGATTAAGTTTTATGAGACCCATTTACATTGACACACACTGAGTCCCATACAGAACTTTACTTTTCTCCCTGTTAGCTGATGTAAAAACAGAAAAACACCACTGAAATGAAAAGTTACTGAGGGATTCAACCAAATCAAGAGTATGAAAATCAGACCCTGAAAAATAGATGTAGTCATACATCAGAACTCTCTCTTATTCTTTATATTTACAAAATTCTACTGTAAGAAACACTTTGTTACAAGTGAAAGGTATTCTAAGAATAGAATAGTTTTCAGAAAACATAGATTAAAGAATATTAAACTTATTATAAGACTTATTTTCAGACAGATCATTTCTCCCTGAAAATATTTCTACTGAACAATTTTGACTGGATTTTCTTTCTTGTTTGGATGTACACTACATGAGGAATTGCTTTTTTTCTTCAGTGAAATTTGTCTGCCTGCTAGGAAATCTAATTCATTTGAGAAATGCTTAGCAAAATTTGTCACTCAAACATTGTAATTACAAGGAAAGCAATTTATACACTAACAGAAAGAGACTTCAAAAAGTTTGCCCTTAACTTTTGTGGATATTTGTTCAGATTTGGTACTGGTATTTCTTACTTTTCTGCTTCCCTTTATGAGGATTTCTTTATTTCAGCCTTTCTAGTGAAAAATGTCTCCTATTTTTGACATTCCTCATTACTTTCAGTTTCTTTGTTTACCTGCTATTTTATCTTTTCTATGAATTTTTGTTACTTGGGTTGCTTGAGCATTCAAGTAATAAGCCTCCCACTGTTTTTTTTTTAATGACTTCTATAATTCATGGGTTTAGGCAATATCAACCATGTCTCAGTTAACTATAAAAGTGAATTCTTACTCATTCCTGCTCCCGTTGTTTAATAATAAAAGTCTAAATTCAATGCAGACATAAATCAGGAGTTCAGGTTTTGTCCCTAAAGTCAATCAGTTATCTTGCCAGCCATACCAGAAAATTCCTGTCAGATTGAATTATCAGTAAATTGAAGGTCAGCTGGGGTTATTACTTTATATTTATATTTTCATGTGTACTGCTTAGTGATACTTAGTCTCCAGGCTTCAGTACATCCCACTTCACTCAGTTTGTATGTTTCTTGATAGGCATGAAATGTTCTTAAGGATTAGTAATTAAAGTTAATTTCTATATTACTGATAATATTCTATATAAACAAAGATACAATAATTCAGAGAAGGGGTGTAGAGTTGTGTACCTAATTTAAATGCTCTAAGATATAGCTAAGAGGAATTCAATAGAAGTGTTTATGAAAATTACCCAACACATATGTAATTCTCTATTGTACATGCACAATGACCTCATTCACATGTACAACTGCAGTTATTTTTCAAAAAAGGTATGCAGCATTGGTGATATTTGTAACCATACAAAAAATGCCTGAAATCAGTGCTTCTGGTGAACTGAGGTACCTTCCCTCTTTCCCATGAAGTTTTCCCTGCTGAGGTCCTAAATGAGATCAGTGTCTCTGGTGGTAAAAAGTGTCTAGAAAGATAGATGGCTGACTGTGAATTTCCCAAAAATGAAGGAATCCACAGGAAGTGTAAAGCCTGCTGCTCCCAGTACAGCACATACCAGTTCATATTGTAGTTGTCATGAACCAGAAAGTAAAGGCTACAATTAGGGTACAGGCAAGGGTGAGAATTTCAGAGAAGAACTTATTGTGTCAAAATATTGAAAGTATCAATAGTGTCCTAAATTTCAGCGAGACAGGCCATCTTTCAGAATTAGCCTCCTCTCTAATGGGTGTAGCATATTCATTATGCATCTTGTCCATTCTGAGGATTGAATAGGGCCTGTTTAAAGTCTTATTTCTGTGTAATTGCTGTCAATATTTATTAAACCTCATTGCAAAAACAGAGCAGGGCAGGGAAATCAGCCTCACTGGTGACAGTCTGAATTAAATAGAAAGAGGCAGTAGCCAGCCTTATGCTATATATTTCATTTAGGACTAGGTTTTAATTTAAATGCTGCTGAAAAATTTGGATGATCTCTAAAACAATGGCAACATAGCTGCTGAAAATTGAAATATGGTCCACAATTTCATATTTTTTATTATATTACGCTAATTTGAACCTCATAGTTCAGCTTCTACCTTTCCCTCTGAGAGCTTGTGGAATCAGACCATAGTGATAAAAAGACAAAATGGCCATTTAAGAGAAGAATGAGGATTTTTACTGGAAAGCATTTCTGCAGTCATTGTCTACTGCAGCCACAGGCTTATGCTCTTGGGAAGCCTCCAGAGCTCATATCTCAGGAGAACCACAAGAATCAAAACTGATCTTTAGGACTTTTTTTCTTTTTGCCTCTGCACATCAGCACTGAGGGCTTTTATCTTCCTCCTTTCTAAGACTATTCCTTTGAGCAAGTTTTATTCATCAGTGGCTAAATCTTAGATGATACTTCTGTAAATATGCTATGGTATACCATTAATGAAACAGCTCTTATTTCCCTAAGTTCTCTCAGCTCAAGCTGCTTCATCCCACCTCAATTGATTCACAATTGTATATGGAGAGGGACAGCTGTGGTCTTTAAAAATTCCTTCTTTTGAATCCAGTACTGCCTACAGTTTCAATTCCTTCAATTGTTACTTTTTTCAACTGCCTAACTGTTTCCAACAGTTGCTAAAAATTTCATTGTGTTTCTATAGTTTTAAATTTCCAATGGTATTCAAATATTTCCTCTTGAAATTTTTTAGTAATTTAGGTAATTTTGCCCTATAATTCTATATGTCTCATACTAGCTCTTCTTTTGGAAAGCTCTCAAGATCCTTAAACTTTTAAAGTATCATTAATTGATAAACTTTTGTTAGAAATACGGTAACAACAAATCCTCTGTGGCAGCAAATATACTGCTGAAAAAGTCCTGTTCTTTCTCTCAACAGTGTGCTTTATTATGTCCATTAAAGAGTAAATGTCAATTGTATTTTCTGGGAAAACTGAGGAGCTGAAAAAGCTTAAGAGATTTTATCAAGGACACTAAATGAGCCTGTCCTAGTTTTAGGACTAGAAATAAACATGTATATATCTTAGGTCTCTGAATGAAACCTTAGTTATAGTCCATCTGTACGGAGACGAGGGCCTTAGGAAGCCATATCAATGACAACTTCAGAACTCAAACAGTAAATAAATGATCATCAAGTTTCAGTTGAGATCCAAATCCAGAGGTTTTCTTGCAAATTTTGGTGCATAGGAAAAAAGGAAAATGCCTGCATTTTTGATCATATGGGAAGTTTATAAATCTGGAAGCTAGAGAAGAACAGGTTTGATTTCCACATATTTTGGATGTACGCTGCAATCACAGGGAGAAAACTAAAGTAGAGTTGGGTTAGGCAATTACAGAAAGCTATTTATTTATTAAAGAAAAATGGTCCAAAGACAGGGTTGGAATGGACTTCAGGATGTCGTTCATTTCACCCATCTTGAACAGTGCAAAATAGATAAAACTGCAGTACATAATAAATAAGTTTCTTCTTAAAGGTAGTTAGAAAAGGAAATTTCACGTCCTTTCTAGTCTGTCTGGCAAGGTTTTCATTCTACTGCTTCACTGCAATCAAAAATAAGGAAATAAAGGGCTTTTGAGAATGGAGGAGAGGAATTTTTTCCATATCTTTATGTCAGTTAAATTTCATGCATAATCACTAAGGAAAGCAATACTTCTTGTGCCTTAATTAAATAACCCTTAAGGATGAAGTACCATGAGGGACAAGGTCATGGTGAAAACTGTAATTATTTCCTAGCGCTATTGATTTTATGCTAATGATTTTAAATGATGCATATAACTTGCATCTAATAATCTTACCTAGAATGGCAGGTGCTATTTTGGGCTTTCTGTGTCACTTGGGAGAAGGCTTGTTTGGACATATTTCATCCCATGTGTCTACAGTGGTTAGTGCAAAGGTTGGTATATGGGAGAGGCAGCTCAATATCAGGTCAAAGAAAAAGTTTTTACTTTTTGTTAGGGGAACTGAAGTTGGAGAGAATGGAGAGAAGAGAAACTAAAAGAAGTGAAGAGAAGGAGATAATGTGTAAACCAAGCCAGAACAGACTATCTCTGCCTACCCACTGAGTAGGAAAGGTTTTTGAAATCAAGATTCTGGTGGATGAAATGGTTTCTCCTAGAAAATTCCCAAGACAGAGTTCAGCCCTGAGGTATCCTATATCATGATTCCTTTCTTGTTTGTGTATCTTCTAAAGGCCTAGCCATGGAAAAATATATTTATCTAAATCTTACAATATATTTTATCTTCTGGATGTTTATCTTCATGACTTAAAAACTATCAGCTGTGCATATATTCTTCAAAAATCGTGTACTTCACAGTCTTTAAGGCTCATGAAGAAGGCAAGAAATCTATGTTGAGAATGATTTGATTTTGTGTCCCTCAGTCTTTCTGTAACTTAGGTGAGCACCATGATATAAATTATTTTACCCTGTTATTGTTTATTGGGAAAAACTATAAATCTGGGTATTCTGCTTTAGAGAATCAAATTTTTTTTTCCCTCAAGTGGTCCAAGAGATTCTCTGGAAGTGTACATGTTATTATAGTTTGTGTACATCACAGATCAGGTATAGATTTTCATATAATCTACATTTTCATACTAAACTGCAATGGTTATATCATCTTTTAATGTGCCCAGGTAATAGCCACTCATGTGGAATCTTCTATGAGGAAAAAACCCCACAAAATAAAAGAAACCCGTAAAACAAAGGGATCTTAATTTCGCATTCACCAACCTGGACCAAAACAGTACAGGATGAGCAGTCTACCAATATTCAATCATGTACTGGCAGTCCTGGCTTACTGATGAGGTCCCAGCTGTCTGCAAACCTGACACTCATCTCCAGGCAGGGCTGGAAGGAGGATCCAGGGAACTCCAGGCCTGTCAGCCTTGCCTTGGTGGCCAGGAAGGTTAGGGAACAGATTATCTTAAGTGCCATCACTTGGATACAAGAACAACCAGGGGATCAGGCCCAGCCAGCGTGGATTTACGAAAGGCAGGTCCTGCTTGACCAACCTGATCTCCTTTTATGATCCTTAAGGATCCAGAAAACAGGTTTCCACCATATTTACAGTAGATACTCTGCCTTCCTTAGCAGTGGGTGAAAGAATCAGCTAGACCAATCAAGTGGAATTTTCTCGCTTTCTGAAAGATTTGACTTGGCTGCAACACAGATGAAACAGGCTAGCAGGCAGTAGCGAGGACAAAGTTTGTTCAGTTACTGCTCCTGTTGTGCCTGTTGGAAAGACTAATATAGACTTTGGTCACTCTATCTGTCAATCTCATACTTCCCACTGGTTCACAAGTCAAAAGAAAGGAAGTAAGTAAAAGAAGCAGGTAAAAAGAAAACGTTTTAGAAAACAATGAGGATGAGAGAAGAAAGCACTTGAAATGGTGAGAATAATTCCAATACACTCATTCTTACCTGACAGGGTTTTAATCACAAGGTGGTCTTCACATACAGATGTTACAGCTTAAAGTATTTTTAGTATCATTTGGGCTCTACTTGTTTGATTCTCTCCTGCACTGCCCACATTTCAGTGTCTGTGTGTCTCTCTTTAATCACTTAGCACTTAGTGTCTCCTCTGCCACTCTCACTAATCATCACCTCTGATTATTAATGGCACCAGGTCTCCCTGTGATTTGCCCTTTGTGGCCAACTACTTTTAATTTGGTTTGAAGCAACTGCAAAATTGTTAGAGGCCAATTATAGAGCAGAATGATGCTTGGCAATAGGCCTGGAGGTGTATTTTTTTGGTGGTTTTGAAAATAATTTTACTATTATTATTTTTTAAAACTATGCGACATACTAAGATTTCCAATTTGGGAAATAATTTAGAGCTATTATCACTCCACTCTGATTTAATCTGCTATTAGAATGAAAAAGATACCCAAACTCAAAAGATTTTATATGAAGCTTTTAAAAATGATGATTGGAAATCCAACAGGCTGAATCGCAATTCTAGACACATATTGGACACCTTTTACGATAATTTATTTACACGAGCAATACTGCTGCAGTGTTTATGTGAATAAGTGTTAATCAAGGAGTAAAAAATGTTTTGAAAGAAACTGTTCATAAACAATCACGAGGTTTTCATTACTAGATTAGATTGCTACTAATCTTTGTTGTATAGTGTCTGCTAAAACCCAAGAAGATAATCTTAGGAAACCCCATGGTGTGAATAACATATTGATTCTCATGGAAGTTTAGCCATTTGTAATATATAACTGTTGTTTAGTAGCTTAAATAGAATGACAATGCTCCTTGTAATTTCAGACAAGGACAGAAACTGCAGAAAAATTTACTTTAGTTTTTCTGAGTGTCCTACATTAGTAAATATACATGTAGTAAAATTCATGTAGTGAACAAAAAGGGCAGATCACCTTTACTAAGTACGAGGGGATAGGTAGGTCAGTGATTCTTTATTTCACTGTAAACTTGCATCCCAGGTAGAACAGCATCAACCACCTAAGGATTAATTTAGCACTGAAAGAAGGAGACAAAGATTAATTTAGTACTGAAAGAATATCACTATAAATGATAGATCTTTCTTCACTCATGCCTCCAACACCTTTGCTTGGAAGCAAACAACACTACTCTTCTTTTGCTCTAGAAGTGGCAGATTTCCTTTTTGCTTCACAAGTGCAATTCCTAGTGGTCTACTCACTTGTATACACACACACGCAGTCTTCCTTTTTATGATGAAAGAAGGTGCTGAAATGAAAATGCTGAAATAATTTCTGTCCATTGTTTCATAGATATTTCTGCGGTATGGCATTTTCTAAGGCCAAGCCTGAAGGTGCTATAACCACAACCACTACAACTAGTGAGTGAAACTCTGCCAGTCCTTTCCTTTCTTTCACTGAAAATTATCTTTGATCCATCTTTTCAAATGCGTGTTATCTGATACCACTACTAGTCAAGGGAATGACTGGCCTTCTCTCAGAAACAGCAGTGATATGTCAAGGCATAATGACAACTGATTCTAAAGAGCAATAGTCAGCTGTGGAAGGAATGCAGAACCAGAAATAATAGATAAGGTTGCAGGATGAAGCCAAGATGCAGTAAGATTACTTTTGTACCATGTTTTCTGGGGAGTGGTTCTAATAGAGCCCATGATAATTCACTGCTAGTGTGCTCGAGAAAAAAATGTGTCATCTTTGCCTACATAATGAGTGCCTGAAGCTGTAATTCTGAGTAAAATTTTAAGCAAATTTTAGATTCTGAGTAATTCTAAGTAAAATAAGCAATCTGTTAGAAGGCAAGTCAATAACATCATGTGTCACTTGTGTTAAATTTTTATCAGTCTTTGCAAAAAACACTGTCAATGAGATCAAATAATGATCTGATAATCTGATTTCCTCTTACCTAGGAAAAACAGTCTCTGCCAGATAAGAGACAAATCTCCAGCTATTACAATCTAAAGCAAGATGACACTTTCAGTAAGAGGATATTAACATTCATCAGTTGACGGTAGCAGATCATGTATGTATGTACATGTTCTTGGGCACTCAGTAAACCTCAAAGACACCGAGAGGCTATGAAATAACCTTGTGTACATGTTAGGTGATATTGATCTCTTTATCTGAAATAATACAAGCAAAATTTTTAATACAGATTATATAAAGGTTTTAAAAGTCTGAAGGGTACTGGGAACATTTGCCATACCTACAGGACATTACAGTTGTGACTTCTTATGTATTTAGTATGAGGTTTTTCGATTCTGTCCTAACTGCCAAACTGATGACCTTGAAAACTCTGAGCTCTAAGCACTGCTTTGCTGAACACCACAGAACAGACAGAATTACTGAAGGCTTCATTTGAACTGTAGCACCATTTGTCTGAACTTTCAGCCTCCAGGGATCTGCTCTAAGTAGCAGTTGTGCACATTCATAAGGATGTCACTTTTGGTAGCAATTTTTATGAGAATGCCTGAGGAACTAGTTCATTTCATGTAAACTACTAAAAAGATCTCTGACAGATCTTTTCAAAAGATCTCTGACTACTTTTTTGGATTTGAATATATTAGCAGAGCCAGAGTCATGTTACCTAGAAGGACATCACATAGCACAGAATACAGATTACTCCTCTCTAAAATTTACCAATACTTTCTTGTAATATATAACCCATTGACTAATTTTTGAGTATTCAAGGCAGGACACTGGTTTAGCTGAAGAATTCTTAGTGCACTAAAGTACATGAATCTTTAAAAGAATTCTGTCAAGAAATGTAACCACCAAAATTCTGACTCATGTTAAAAAATAAATGAAGATGTGGGCCATTGCTCACAAAATCCATTATAAATTGAAATGCTTCCCACTTTGCTTGAACCATGAATAAAAGTAGGGAGATTTTTAACTTCCTGCTTCACTTTGAATCAAATTTTAGTAGTCTTACGAACTTGTCTGAAAGTGAAACAGAATATACATAGTGTATTTGGCGAGCTCCATCTCACTGAACATCTACTTTACTCATTCTGGAATTATATAAATAAAAAAATATGAATAACCATTTTTAAACTATTTTTCTTTCAAGAAATATTTTTATCAGTGCTTTTTTAAACACATCAGATCTTCTATTGATAAAATAAGTATAATTTAAATCAAGAAAATTGAAATAGAATCTTCTGCTCTACCTAAAATTATTGTTTTGCATACTTGTCACAGGTTTTTAGTCGGATTGATACAAAACTTGAGTGCTCCAGCTGAGATTCAAAAGACCAATTGAGTGTAACACAGAAGAGGAAATTTAAGCTTTTCCTGTAAGAAAAATTTCAAGAAGATATAATGCGGATTTTGTTTTTAAAAGTAAAAGTCCAATGGACATATTTGAGATACTCCAACATTAACTTTTTACACTGTTGATGGCAGTGGCAAGGTGTTGATAATTTAATTTAGAAACACCATAACTTAAACATACAGATTATGGTTTAATCAAACTGAATAGATTTAGTGTATTTAGGGAGTAATCTGATGTAGAACACTTCTTTACTCCATTCACTTAAGTATGATTTCCCCTTCATATACCCATGCTGTCAGCATAAAAATTAAATTGGCTAAATTTAATTTTTGATCCAGCTGGTCTACTGACCATATTTCCAGTGGGAATTGCCAGGAGAAACAGTCAGTATTTTGATGACTCACAAACAAATTCACAGCTGGAGAACTTTTAAGAAAGTATTTATTTTTTAATTTCTTCATTTTTTCCTGATTATCTAGCAGATACCCACTTCAACTGCATCCACGTTGTTCTGCCTGCTAATCTTGATCTGTAAGGTCTCTACAAAGTAATAAAATCTTGAGCTATCCAGCTTCATAGAAAATCCAGGTTTTATTTATTTCCTTATTTGGATTTCTTTCTTCATTATTCCAGCAGTTTTGTTTATTAATGTGGTAGCTGACAGAATATTAATATCTCACACCGGTAGACAGATTTGTCGATAATGAAAGGATCAATGGACTGAGGATGCAGACTGGTTGAGGTGTCAAAGCTTTTTAGTACTGCTGATATTCTTCTGAAAACCCAAACTATAAAGTCAAAAGTACAGAGAGATACATCAAAGAATTTTAATTGCAGTCAGATTGGTAATAGAATTGCCCTCTCCTGGGTGTTCTTAGAAGCTGAATACATGTTTTTTCAAAGTCAGCAGCTGCACTTCAGTTGCTTCACCAAATCAATTAGGAGGTTCAGCAGAGTGTGACTTAACATCTATCAGAAGAGTATGAGTATAGCAACATTTGTCTGGCAGAAGAAGCCACTTTGGCTGAAGAAATGGTAGCATATTTAAGCACTGAATCATCAAAACGTGCAAATGAATAATGGAGCATTAGTGCAGATGTGTAGAGACTAAAGAAGTCTAATTCTCCATTAAGAGTGGCTTGTTAACGTACCGCTTACTGATTTTACAAGAGGCAGAACTTGAACCAGAACCAGATCAGCTCTTGAACACTCAGTCTACATGTCTAAGAAAGAGAAATATCGAGGGTGCATTGGGAACAAAATAGGCACTGCTGCAATCGCCCTATATATAGATGTCTTTAGAATACAGATGAAAGCGATGTAGTAAATAAGTTAATAATGGAATGCATTAATAAACAAATAACTCGTTCTGCGGAAACTAGAGAAATCATAGGAAAGAGATTGTAAGAACCTTGGAGAACATTGTCTCTCCTCACTGTCAGAAGGCACGTTCTTCTGCTTGTTCTTTGAAGCCTCTCGTGGTCTGCAAGCAGACTAAACTAGTGCTCACTATCCTTATCATTGGAACATCTATCACCAACATAGTCTCCCTTGTTAAAGCTTTATGTACAGTCACCTCACACTCAGTGATTGGCTTATATTCCATCTCTCTCATCATAGATTCAGTTACTGTACTTATGATTATTTTCAATGGCCTTTCTTTTCTCCCCATATCTACTTTCATCTTAAAATCTGTTATGCAGAATTAGTCAGGGCTCTTGGAAAGAACAGCTTTACAAGGATAGAGAGGGTTCAAATCATTACTTCATATATGTAACATTATCTCTGTAACAAACTTCCTAGTAGGAAGTATAAACTTCCTAGTAGGATTATTGGATTTTGCAGTATCGTGGTATTGTTGGCCCATAATCCACAGCCGAACCACTATAATCCATAGATTGTTTTCTAGATTGTTTCATAGATTGTTTCACCTAGTCTCTCTGCAACAGCATTAATTGAAGCATGCTATACTTTGTGTCATACACTTCTGTTTTCAGAAGAGCGTTGTCAGGCTGCAAAAAGAACCTTAACTTCTTGCCTTTGGTGACCACCTTGGTAGTGTTTATGGGAGGAACAAACATCGAATTGGTCTCCTTATGATAACTAGTCAAGATTTTATGTCTAAATCCTTGTTGCTGGTCCAATTCAAAGGCTTTCAAAAATATTTAGCTTTGGGAATCAACAAGTTTCTTCAAATTTTACTTTGATCATGATTTCTGTACAGAAATGGTGGGGATACAAAGAAAGCCTTCTGCATTCTCAGTACAGAAGCACTATAAAACTGGGAGAAAGGTGGAACTAATAAGGCTTTACTTTAAAAACCGTTTGACATAGAGGCATTGAGTTTTCAAGTTGTTCGATCAAGAACTGAAATGAGAGGTATCTCCTACATACGCAGATGACATGAAGGACTCAGACCCTCCTTTGATGAACTATTCTGATCACTTCCTACTTCTCTTTAGTGTTCTTCCTGGAAGAGAAACATATAATTGGAGAACAGACTTTTTTCAGTGTTGCATACTCTGAGAGGTCAGCTTTATTACATGCTGTGTCCCACTTAGGAGTTTGGGACTCTTTCCCTGTGCTGACTTGATTCCGTGCTTGTCAATCACTTATAGGCAATAACATGTGGTAACATAGTCAATAGACACGATTATGGTTGCAGTTAGCTGCCAAAGGCTGGGATAGTAAATACATGCAACAGCAAGGAATGTAAGTACTCAAAACAGATTAACTGAAACATAAATTAAGGAGGCAGTACAAATGAAAATACTATATTGAGGAAAAAACTAGGAGCTCATTTAACAGTAGCTTATTTTAAGGACACTTTGTGTAGAACACAGAAAAAACAAAATAAGAAAGAGGAAGGTTATGCGGTGACCAGATGGGGTAAGAAGCATAGAGGGGGGAAAACACTATCGAGTTAAATTTTTGCCAAGAATGCAGCATTCCACTCACAGATAACACTGGTGCTGGGCTTCTTTCCTTAAGAGGTTTGAACTAGATATCATTGTCTGTATCCAGCTTACTACTTACTCTTTTCTTATAAACAATGTGCTTCAAGTTATATGCTGATTTGAATTTCTGTCAATGTCTTGTCAAATCAAATAGCTAATTTTGTCACCATTTCCTTATCCCACATCTAGTGCTGTCTGTAAAAATATGAAGAAGTTAAAATATCAATTTTAAAATAAATTATTTTGAAAAATAAAATCACATTTTTCCTTTTCTTTTTTGAGCTAGAACATTACTCTGGATCATAAAAAGAAAACTAGGGTACTTCTTTGATCACTTTATTGCAAAGTCTGTCTTAAAGACTTCTGATAGTAATGTGAGATTTGTCTACACTTGTATTGGTCTTTGCAGCAGCTTATTATTGCTGCTGCTCATCTTGGCATTTTTAATGTTATCATGTTCCAAACATTCCTGAGCTTAAAAGCAAAGGTGATTTTTCTAAATAAATAAAGAGGTTTAGTAATTCCTTCCTTGATTTTCTGCAGCAGCCTACTGAGAATGAAAATTCATTGACAGAGAAGATTCTTGCAAGCAGAAACTTTTCTTCCCATTAAATCTTTCTCATGGCTGAGTCTAGACACAATATTTTAGATCTTTTTCATGAGCAGTGTGGATAAAATGGGGATTGAGTCAAAGGGAACAGCAGTGCAAAGGCCATGCACTTTTGCAATGACAAGTATTTATTTGGCTGTCAATGTAAAGTGCTGCTTTAATAGTTGTTCTCTGTCTCCCCTGAGGCTATGGCAGAAGAGGTATGGGATGGATGGAATCAGTTTGTAGTTTGGGCATAGTCTGTTTAGACTAAATAAATGTAAACAGTGTGAGGCATGTATTTGCCTAAATAAAAATTATAGCAGGACCAGTTTTTACTGCACCAAACTCTACTTCAGGAAAAAAAAGTGAATTTTTTTTTCTTTGTAGGGGGTAAACATTGGTTGGATGCCAGACACCCCCTCAAGCCACTCTCTCACTCCCCCTCAACAGGAGGGGGAAGAAAATAAGGAAAAGCTCGCTGTTCATCATAGGGACAGTGAGATCAGTTACCACTTACCCAGGTTAAACAGACTTGACAGGAAAAATCAGTTCAATTTACTGACATTTAAAAATATCGTAGGTTGGTGAGAAAAAGAGACAAAACTAAACCCATTTTTTTCTCTTCTTCCTCTGCTCAACTTCACTCCTTTATTCCCAACTCTTCTATTTGCTCAAGCCCTAAGTAGCACAGTGGCATGGGGAATAGGGGCTAGAGTTAGTTCATAACACTCTTTGCCATTCTTTCTCCCATGTGCCGTTCTCTGCTTCAGCGTGGATTCCCTCCCACAGGATGCAGTCCTTCACAAAGTGCTCCAGTGTAGATTTTTCTTCAAGAGCTGTACTAGCATGAGTCCTTTCCATGAAGTACTGTTTATCAGCAATGCCCTGTTCCAGTATGGATGCTCTCTGGGCCAGAGAGCTATGTGGGCTCCTGTCCATGGGCTGCAGCTGATTCCAGAAGCCTGTTTTGATGTGGGCTTCAGCTTCATTCAGTCATGCCCACCTGCTGCAGTGTGGATCCTCCATGGACTGCAGGGTGCTTGTTTGCTCCACTGTGGACCTCTGTGGGCTGCAGGGGCACAGCTGCCTCACCACGGTCTTCCCCACAGGCTGCAGGGGAATCTCTACTCTGGCACCTGAAGCACCTCGTCCTTCTTCTCCTTCACTGACTTGGTGTCTGCAGGGCTGTTTCTCTCATATTTTTCTCATTCCTTTCTCCCACAGCTGCTGGGTAGCGTTTTTTACCCTTTCTTAAGTAAGTTATCACAGAGGTACCACCAGCATCACTGATAGGCTCAGCTTTGGGAACCTAAATGGGGGAACTGACCCTGACCGACACGCAGAAAGCACTGAAGCCACCCTGACAGCCCCACTGCACCGCTCCTACCACAGTCTTGGCCACATAAATCAAATATAATCTTGAAAAAGTTCTAATACTTCAGTTCTTGTACTTCGGTTCTTACCGAATTGATATTAAATCTACATCTCTGCTTTTTAAGATATCTATGGAACTAGGAAGCAGATGTCCATATACTAACCAAGAAGAAACAAGTTACTTTTGCAATGACACAGGGACTAAAAGGGAACATGACTTATTTTCCTGGTGACTGTGGATAAACTGTTACGGCACTTAACCCTTTTTATTTAAAACACCTCTGAAATTGTATTGCCATCTATACTCTGTTTATAAGAACCGTTTCAAGTAAAAGATTGCAAAAATTGGTTGCTACAGGCAAATTTTCTACTCATTTAATATTTTTCCACTTGAGATATGGACAACACAAGCAATAAAAACAGGTCTTTCAATTAATATTTTTGCTTAGGTTTTTTTTTTTTTTTGCTTTTCAATAAGTATATAATTGAACCTTTTTTGATCCCTTTTTCCTTTCATTTGCTTCAAAAGGATAAAAAGAAACCAAACCAAATGCTGCTGGGTTCTTAATTTCTTCTGCCTGAATGACATAATCACTGTGTGCCACCCCAAGGTTTAAGGAAGCAGATGCAGCAGTTTCCATACATGCTTGTACAGCTCTGAACCAGGAGGCAACAAACAGTGTTGACAGGACAGGTCAAGTCTATGAAGCACGTAAAACTTACCCTCGAGCATTGTAGACAAATATAGAAAGAACTTACGTATTTGACAGTTATTTTTAAAGATTCCTGTAATGTGACTCTTGTTACCTTTGAAAGAAGATAAAAAACACAGACAGACAGACGCATGAACCAAAAAAATTTTTTCCTCCCCTGGACTTCTAAAACTGACACCATGTTTTGCAAAACATCAATGGAACAACTGTTTGTGTGAATAATATTGATACAGAAAAAGTCTGCCGAGGTTGTTAAAGAAGGGTATGTCAGAGTTAGGAGATGAATCATTCCAGCTCTCTAAGACAAGCGATTATAAAGAAATTCACCATGTTCCATATTTCAAGCACTCCATGAGTTTGTGCAAGATTGCTGTCAAGGGAAACTTCAAATATGCAGGTCTATAACATCATTTGTTTCTTATGCAAATTGAGGACAACACATCCCAGCAGTGCATGCCAAAGCAAGGACTCAGGCAGAGATGGAGTTTTCCAGACTTTACCCAGGCTCCACTGAGCATGGCTTTTGGGCTCCTGTAACACAGAAGCTCCCTGTCAGCATCCTGTAGGACACAGTTTTGCAGTCTTGTTATTTGCCATGCTAAGCATGTGTTTTCATTTGCTTAATATCTAAAGCTGTTTCTGCACTGATGTTGTGTGGTTGTCTAACCATACTGGGAAAAGTCAGGCTTCTGAACATTCTAGGCACTTTTTTTTGCTTAGCTTCACGGGCCTCTCCCAGGCACTTGCTGCATTTGTGTGCATCTGTTTCTTTCCTAAGTGAATTACTGAAAACCTCCAAGACGGAGAGAATTAAATATTCTTAAAATGTCAGTATAAACACAATGAAGGAAATGCTTGAGAAGAATTGTAAGCTGTAATCTTTTTTGAGGTTCCTCCTGTACTAAGCATTTTACAGAATAAACAGAGACACGGCTCTTGCCCCAAGGAACCCTGTAAGTTTCACAGTCTTTACAAGAAATGAGGAAAGGATAGAATCAGCACATCTAAATCATATTTTGCCTTCAACCATGCTGTTCACTTAGCTAATTAAGTCAGTTTTATTTGAAGAAAATAAAAACATTATACCAGTTATTCTTCTATCCTTAGCTAAGCTGCAAACTTGTAAGTATTTTAGGAACATGTATATGACAATAGCCTCCAGATATGAAGGCTGTTAACAAGCTGACATGGAACACTTCTGCTTCTACACAATACAAGTGGAAGCACTGCAGTGGGGCTGCAAGAATATGGATACATTTGGGAAAAATATGTTACAGAAGATGTAAGCATGACCAAAAAAAAGGCACTAAAATGACAGTTAAGCCAAACGAGACATCCTCTGAATTAATTAAGGATTTTATTATGGTGAAGACAGAAACCCTATATGATGCTATCCTACTTGAAGTATCACAACAGAAAGAATGTACTAAAAAAAGGCAGCATGCACACTAAATTTTCAAGACGATCATGCTGGGTTAATTTTAAATACAGCCATATTGTAAAAGGGTATTTTTAAATGCTCTTCTGATCAGAGAATTAAGTATATGAAAATGCCTTTCTCCAGCAAACCATGTCTATACCCTGTATTTAATCTGACATATTTTCTTTTGCATCTGAAGTACATTTTCAATAATATTTACACTGGTTAACAATTAGAGATTTATTTATAAATTATATTTTATTTTCATCTAAGAAATACCCAACAAAACTGTAGACTGAAATATAGTTGGAGTCGTTAAGGTTCTATTTATACTACTATTAGAAGGAAAAAATGTATGAACTTATTATTTGAAAAACGTTAAGAGATGATGAAGTTGCTTAATTTCCAGGTAGTCTGTGGAGAAAATCTGAACTACTACAAAGCAACCAGCTTTACATGACAAAATGAGCAACCCTCTCACTTCATGTGCCATGGAACCAGAGAAATGCCGTACTGATCAGGCTGACTCTAACTCAAATACTTTGATCAGGACCTATGCAGAAAGATCATTACGCTTGTATATCTGGACAGTTTCCAGGGGTTAATTTTCACTGAATGATTATGAGATGTTTCAGCAGAAGTTGAATCTGCACTATGTTTAAGAGCTGCTGAGAGAACTATCCTCAGTAAATTTCTCTAATCCTGTCTTCAGCTCACCTAGGTTTCTGGAACCTAGGAACCTGGGGTGGTGAGTTCCATGATTAACAAGAAAAGTACTTTTGTGCCTTTTTAGTAGAACAGTTTCCTGACAATTTCCCAGACAGCCCTCTAGTTCCTGTGCTGCTGCCTTTATTTTCTGCTTTCCTTTTATGATTTGTAAACATCTAGGACATAACCCATTCCAGCTGTCTCTTTTCCAAATTGAAAAGCTTTATTTAGTCATTCTTTGTACAGTAGCTCTTTCCTATCAGAGTTATTATCCTCACCTCTGCCCTCTTTGATTTTACAATAGTTTTTAAGATGACATACCAGAACTGAATGAATATTCAATATATGGAAAAATCATGTAAAAACTGGTCCAATGTTGTGCTTTGTTAGAGCTTTCTTCCTAAAAATATTAGAAAAATCAGAGCATGATATTTTTTCAGAATAAAAGCTACATATAAAGTGATGTTAAGTTTGCTCGCTTATTTTAAAACTAGTCACTTTGCTAGCCACATGGGAATTTAAAAAGCAAAGACTTACCATTGTGAAAATTTATCCTTTATTTTATTTCATTGCCCTCCTGAGTTTGTGCAAATAGCTTGTGGGCTTTGTGACTTTGTGAATGGCTGCTGTGATGTAACTGAGATGTTAAGTCTGAAGCTTAATGACAATGTAAGTAAAATTGTTATACGACTCACAATATGTCATTTTAGCAGAAATACTGACATGCTTTGGTAATATGAAAGAGGATAGTACACAAATCAATACTTTCCATTCCCCAAGTTCCATTGTAAGCATAAGATTTTAAAAGGCTCTACTCCAGTGTTTTATATTCCTTTTAAAATGTCTGTTTAAGAAATTGTGTGATTTATTTTTGACAGGTTACATAGATGTCCTGCTTCAGTTAATCTTTTGGCATTTGCTAGCATTTTGTTTGCTGTTTCTCTAAGTGTACGTTTTAATATCTGTATAGAAACCTCTGCTTTTCATAAGTATTGCAAATGAAAATGTTCATTACTGAGGTCTTTCTGATAAAACAAAACAAAGTATAAAAACAACATCAGTGGCATTACTTCACACCATGGACATTAGTGTTACAACAGTGATATGTAAGAAGTGTGTTGAGATTTGATCTATTCTGTAATAAAGTCTTGGGTAACAATACCTTCTGTTACCTAGTAGTCAAGTTATTAATGCATACTGTTGAAGTATATGCATATTGTTCTGATTTTCCTCTTCTTCTTTTTGTAATATCGACATCTAATTTCAAGCATCTGTGACACAGCAGTTGTTTGTGTCAGAGAGGAATAGAAGGGAAAGCAGCTATCAGCATCACAACACTGAGCATCGAGAATGTGGTCTCTGATGAAAACATACTGAAAGGCCATTTCACAGAGACAGTGCCAATGCCAATGGATTTTTTATGCCACCATTGCTGCCAAAGTACACTGAAACCCATCAACTTATTTCATATTGAGTTGTTTGTAGACCCAGTGTGGTCTGCCAGATATGATTCAGCTGACTATGTTCACGTTATGTTAAATATATGTGTTTCAGCAGAATAAAGTAAAATGCCAAGCTGATATTTCAAACAAACTTTTGTCTTTTCAGTGGAAACCATTTTACCATTAATTCAGGCAGTAGGCTGCCACAAAAAAAATTTTTTTACCTGCAATTTAGTCATAATTATTGATCATGATCATTAAGTATTTGACATGTGTGTTGCAGCAAGTAAATTGAACAGCTTCTGAGACAATTTTGCAGGACAGCTGTGTATCTCTATTGAAATGTAATCAACTGCCTCACAGAAAAAACCCAGTCCTTGATTATATATGTTACCTTTGATATAAAAATGTTCTATAACTTGGAGTTTCCCTCTATTTGTTAAGATCAAAAGTGAGCTGCACAGCTGTGTTAAATTTCATCCAGTAATGCCCCTGTCAGTGGTGTCTCACTTCAGTAAATGAAGGTGGGCGCTGACAGAAGACTCAAGCTTGGACAGAAAAGACTTCTTAAGCTGCATTAGATCATCTTCATTCGTTGTTCCAAACTTGGGCCATCCTTGTCTCCACTGTCAGTCTAGGCCAACATGTTTGTCTGACCTCAGCAGATTGCCTGCTGTCTCACTAGCGAAATATTCCTAACATTGAGCCTTTCCTCCCCTTTTAATTCTCATATGCTTCTAGTGTCCTTTACCTCATGTGGTTTTCCTCTATTCTCGTCCTACTCTGCATAACAGAATTGTTGTGCATTTTTTATGTGTGCTTCTAATGAAATCCAGCGAAATTCATTTATGAAGTGGTCTTTAGCTAATCTTAGACTAAGATAGTTGTCATGGGATATTCTTGACCTTTCCATTCTAGAGAATAATGCACAGCTGGGCACTTGGATTCAAGTGCTGTTTAGCAGAAGAGGAATGAAAAAGTTCACTGGGCTTACAGCATCAAAATGTCAGTCAGCATTTTGTCCCAAAATCCATTCCCAGGGTTTGGGTTTTTACTATATTTTTGGTTTGTTTGTTTGTTTGGTTGGTTGGTGTTTTGGGGGGAAATGTTTTTGTTGTTGTTGTTGGTTTTGTTTGTTTGCTTTGTTTTAGTTTGGGTTTTTTGTTGTTGTTGTTCTTATTGTTTGCTAGGTTGTTTTTGTTTGGTTGGTTTTTGCTTTGGTTTGATTTTTTTTTGGTTTTTTTGTGTGGGTTCATTGGGCCTTGGGTTTTCTATCTCCCCTACAAAGTCATATGCATAGTTCAGGCTGGATTGAAATATTCTTTGTTTCTATGTGCTCCTTTTCTCATCGAGACATAATGTCTCAGTCACATTCACCTTTTACCAAGTGTACAAGTCAAGTCCTTCTGTTTAGATTTTCGTATCCTTGAGTATGTTTGCATAAGGATAGGAGCAGTGTGTTTCTATTTCAAAATAAAAGAAATATCTGAATTTTAAACTCTTTGCAATGTTTAAGCCCCTTCATTACCTAATGGATAATTAGAATCCTGAATAGAACAACTGAAGTAAGGCACCAGGCTAACCTGAAGAACTTCTCAAACCCACAGGAACTGCATTAGCTTATGCTTAAATCGCCCACTGGCTGTCTGCTAAGAGAACTTCCAGAGCCCTGTTGTATAGAATTCTTTGCAGAACTACAGAGTGCGTGTTGCACATCTCACAGTTAAGAAAGTGATGACGTAGATAAAATAAATGAATTTCCTGTTGTGAACACTCATCATTTTACAGAAACAGACTCAAAATCTTATTTCTTTCAATAAAATTTGGAGAAACCTTAGTTCAAATACTCCAGTCGTGCAGTTTCATGTTGTAAGAACCATGAAATTACAGTTCACAAAGTTTCTCTTTCTCAGCTTCTGTGGGTAGGATTCCTTTTATTTCAAGATTTCCATATTCAGAAACCAAGCCGTAGCATGCATAACTGTTTACACAGAGCTTTCAGGGAGGTGAGAAGAGGTAACTTTGTTTTCTTGCAGCAGTATCCACCCCAAATCAGAAATAAACCTTTTTTCATAGTTAGGCATTGAGGGTTAACTTCAAAAAAGTAATTACAAAATGCACGCAAAAGTAGAAGAAGATCTAAGTGCTTCATGTGAAACCATTTTCTGTATAAACCAATATTTATACATAGTCTTGTACAGTAGTAGAGTTTACTACAAATGCAGTTGTACGTATGGGATAAAAATATTGTGAAAATTAGAGATTTCAATCTGCAAATTGGTGGAATATGGGTGACAAATAAATTGGCAGGAATTTCTCTTCAACTTAGTTGAAGGGAGATGATAAACTGTGACTTTCTTTTCATTATCTCAGAGAAATGTCCAAGATTAATTGTAGTAAATAATTATGTCTAGATATTTACTCTGTTCTTCATGCTATGACAATCAAATCATGTCTTAATTTGACACATTTTACGTACTAACATAATTCTACAAATGGTTTTAGGTCACAGCAGTCAAAAATGATCTCTCTACAAAAAGAGTCCAAAAATATTTTCCTTTTCTGGTTGTTGCAGATTATTGAGGTACATAGCTGTACAATTATTTGTGAAAAATTCCTCTACGAAATAAGTATAGTAAGTACTACTCTAATATTCGGAGATACTGGGGTTAAATCATTAATGAAATAGCTCAGATAAAAGATTAAATGTTATTTTCTTTCCTTAATATTGTATATATAAAATATAATTAGACACAGTGTTATTTGAAATCAGAACCTCTTTTTTAGGAAAGATAGGAAGTGATTTTGAACATAATAATTTATCTCTATGCTATGTCTACTAGGGGCCTAGCAAAAATGAATATCAAATTAATTTCCAAAGCAAAATGGAATCTGAAAACTTCATCATCTAGTTATAATTAAATAACATTTATTGAGCAAATATGGGGGTTGGATCAAGTTGATTTTTAAAAAAGATTTAAAGGAAGGTGAAGGCAGTTGTCCAGCTCTGTTAAGGAACAAGTTCTAGGTTTGTTATCACACGTGTCGGTCATTTTGTGTCAGTCAATCTTTTTTCTACTCTCTTGTTCAGCTCTCTTATCTCCCAATCTTCGTTTTCCAGGACATTTACCATTTAGTAGTATTTTTAGTCCAATTAGAGCCTCTAAATATTGGTTTTGTCTGAAAGAAAATAATACCACATGTAAAGTGCAAGTCCTAAAATAGTCTAGAATTAAAAAAGAGAGCGGAGATATTGTGGTCAGGCAATGTTCTAAGAGAAAAGAACAATCTGCCCTTAAACTGTAGCCAGTATTTCAAGGTAGAAGAATTTTTTTTTTCTAACTCTGTGGAAAGAAATACCTGCAATAAATGGTCTGGAGAGATCATGGAGTCTTCTTTGAGAGACACTATTAGGAACAGACTAGGAAAACACTGAGCAAGAATAATATAAGCACACTGATTGTTCCACCAGTGACAGAATTAGAGGACCTGTGAACATTGCTCTCTGCTTTGAATTTTATTATCAGATGTTAGGAGGAGCAACAGCTCTCACTTTTCATGATTCTTGTGCAATCTTCTATGTTTGGGTTGGTAAAAACCGTAGTGTCCTGCAGAGAGTGCAGGGAAAATGGAGGCAGAGTTCAAAGAATTTTGGTCAGAGAATTTGAATAGGTTTGAGGGATAAATATCAGTTTTTGCAAATGAATACCTAACTGTAGAATGGTGTCAACAAGTATTAATACTGTGCTATGAATCATATCCTCTCCTAGCAGTGCTATTTATCAGTGCTCGCACTCCAGAATGATACATTGCCATGCACTGGCTTTGATAGCCAGTCTTTGTGGCCTAACTAGTGCCCAAAATCTCTGCTTGATGTATTTACAAAATAATTTTAAAGCTAAATAGAAAAAGGTTTCTGACGTTTTAGCAATTCATTCCTCTAAGAAAAGAATGCAGGTTTAATGTTTATTATTTGCAGTGATATAGCACCAAGAAATAGGAAGCAGAAATAATGTCAGCTTAATAATGACTGTTACAAAGAGAAATGTAAATGGAAAACTCCTTTCCGCTACTGTCACCCCTACAGGCAAATGCCCATGAAATTGGTGTCAGGCAGACATCAAATGTGATCAATATCAGCCGTGATATTGATTACATTTTGTTTTTAAAGATAATAAAAAAGAAAGGTTTCAGCTATTGAACCATTCATGCTGAGACAGGTAAGACTTAAAGCAATGTCGACTTATTAAGAGTGGACCTCCAGCCTTTCTTTCTACAGTCTAATATAGCTTAATTCTAAACAGATATGTTTTGAATTTGGACAGGGTCTTTATTTATATTTAAAAATAAATATTGTAGGAGTGAATATTATTTTAAGAATTCAGCAGAGACAAAGAAAAGAGCAAGAGGATGGCACAATAAAGATCCTGGTAGAGTTTCTATTATCTCTCAAAATGAATCATAACTACATTTGGAAATTCTTGCATTTCAAATTGTACAGGCTGCTTCATTACAAGTGAGCTAATTTTCAAAGAGTATAAGCTTTTGATCAATCATCAAACAGTCTGCTTGGCAATTTACATGAGACTTTTTGAATACATTCTAATTAGAAAAATTAGTATAGACCTGCAGAATATAGTGTAGTCCACAGCTGATAGAAATATCCAGAGGATTTACTTATTCTGGTAAATACAGTGATCTGCTTTCTCAGTGAGCATTAACTAGATAAATAACATGGAGTCAGTAACAAAACCATCTAATGAACAGCCAGAGGCTCAACCCCTGTGATCATAAAAGTACTTTGGCTGCATTTTCCTGAATAGTACAGAGCAGCACATCTTGGGAAAATAAAAAGTTAATTCTAAGTAGTATTTCTTCTCTTTAATTTCATTTGAAACTACTTCTGTCATCATATTTGACAGAATTTCAATAGATATTCAATAGATAAATTCTAATTTTCAATATATATTCTGATGCAATAAACAGCTGTGACACAGATGTGCTGCAATTTACAGATGGAGGAATTGATTTTCTTACTTGATAGAAATGAAAAGTTTTACATTCATTAAGCAACCTCATGTTACATCAGCCTCATTGGAAACTTCATCAAAGCTCCCAGTAGGATGTCGCTGTAAGTTATCATTCGCAAATCTTGGGTAATCATAAAGGATTCCTTTTTCAAGAGATTATTCTATTCCCATTTGTCTATAACTAATATTCACTGAAGACCTTTATAAATATTGATTTAATATTTTATAGGAAACATTAGCTGAGTTATTTTTGAAGTTCTGGGTACTGTGTTTAGTAAATAATATTTCTGTAAGGCTGATTGTAGAGTTTTGTATTTCCTTTTTCTTATTCTAACTTTTAATATATAGCATGCAATTCAAATTATTTAGAATAATAGACAGTTGTACACATACATTTAATGTCTTACATATTTCCTTCTTCTACCAGCTAATAACTTTAAAGTACTTGTTGTATTTCCTAGAGACTTACTATAGTTTGACTTGAGTGCAATTTGTTTTTATATCATTGGCTTATATTCAATCTGAAGTTACTCTCAGCTACTCTTTCCTTGCCACAAATGTTTCCTAATTAGAGTAACATTACAAAGCAGAGATTTAAATCAAGAAATAGATCCCAAAGCATTTAGTCACAAATTAATATCTCATATAAAATGAAAAAGGAGCAGGGTAATGAAAGATAGAAAAATGCCTAGAGAAAAAATGTATTTTTCTTGCCAGTCTCTGAACTTTTAATAGTACATGTAACTTCTGAGGTAGATTAAATATGTAAGAGAGTTTAAGGAAAGACTCCATTTCAGTACCTTTGGCCATCTAAGACTTAATATGGTCTATTAAGAAGCCAATGAAAACTTTTAAATCACCAGGTAACGTTTGCTGAATAAAAGCATTTTCATGCCTTTTCAAGTGACCCTCACGGAAGGCATCTTATGTCGTATTTTTATTCTGAGTAAAGAAATTTCCCTTATTCCTTGTAACTTTTCCTCTTTCCTGCACACACACTTAAAAAAAGGTAAATTCCTTATTCCTATCAATGTTCATTATTCCTAGAAGAGGACAGAACTGACTCGCACATCAAAGGATAGATTCATTGACACTTGCAAAACCTGCATCTGTCTGATTTATCTACGACCACTCCTAATAAGGAATTTAATTAATGAAAAAGTTGCAACTACAGAAATGCAATGAGTTATCTTCTAGTTGATAACACCAGCAACAAAAGTAACAATACAGAAATCTCAAAATGCTACAATTATTTCTTTTCCCTCAGTCTCTTTCCAAGTGTTGAGCTTCAAAGTTTTTTGAGACTTGTCTCAATTGAAGATGCCACACTCTTCTGCATGGATGTTTGCCTTCTAAGAATGGCTTTCTGTATGTGCCAGTAGTGTCACAGATCTCTTGGAGTGTGCATATGCCTGTTTGCCACTCAACGGGGGATGGAGGAAGGATGAATGTTTTAATTGATACTTCGTATAGGTGAAGCTTCATAATTTATTTGAGTTAGCTCTTTCCTAATTTAGGATCTTTTGTTGCATCGTGGCTGTGATAATTAGCTCACTGTCTGCACTAAACAGCATTTCTTATTGGAAAATATCCTTCCAGTGATGATGATATGATTAAGGATTTTGACCAGTACTCAGGATTACCTTTTTTGTTTCGCTGGTTTTCGTTTTTCTTAAGTTGTTAGCGATTTGCAATTTTGAAGTTCCATGTAGCATTTCATATATATAATACATGCCTTGCTGCATGACAGTTTTGACTGCACTTTGGCTTGGTGTAGAGTGATTACATGTTGGTCTTGAAGCAGGTGCAATCACACTCACACGAACATGCTGGTTTAGAGGTCAGCGACTCTTCCCATTGAGTTTAATCCATGATTACTGCAGTGCAAATTTAGAATTACTGTAGTGTGGGTAATACTTGGTTTAGACTATTCCTCTGTTTTGAGATTTTTAGTACAGTTTTCTGTGATCCATAGTATCATTTGTGGATTCAACACCATTATTTTCCTTAGTCTTCCTACTGTCTTATCAGGCTTTGTGATAGATATCTCTGGCACAGAGGAAGAGATAACAGTCAGTAATTGCCAGTTGGAAATCTATGTGGCTCACAGTTCTGTGTAAATCAATGCTTGTCAAATATGAGTTTCAGGTACCTCAGAGGCTGCCATTTATTATGTTGTATGTTCCTAGGGGCATGTTGCACCTGATCCTGTATAATACTGGTTAATCTTAGTTTTCTAGGAGGGCAGTGTAAGATTCTTCTCTTAGTCAGACTCTGTAAATGTGCTTTTCACCTGTTATACAGCTATAACACATTAGGTGCACTATGTGCTGCATCCAACATATGCTGAATGAGTGATGGAGTCATCTCATAAAAGATTGGGCAGAATTGATATAAGATGTATATATTTTTTTCTCCCATATAAAGCAGATATAACAGATGTTAACAGATAAACATCAGCATATTTTTACCTTTTCCCCACCAGTGATGAGTGGTCAATGTCATGAGAATGGAACAGGGTGTTGTGTATGCTCTCGGGAAAATACTGTTCCATCACTCAGGAATCAGATTCAGGGTCTGCAAATATTTATATTTAGACCACAAAGAGACCATAAAAGCCAGAGCTAAAACAGATTGTTTATTTTCTTTAATATTTAAATTTGTTTCACTCTCTATGAAACTAAACAGTCATCACACACGCCAAATATTTGGAGAACTAATAAGATGAGCCCACACCTGCTCCCATTTACTTCTGCTGAGAACTTTCAAATAAAGCAAAATACCAAGTTTGAGCAGGAAACAAAAAAATCGCTGCCTCACACAGGCAAATCATTGCCTTGAGATGCATTTTGACACTGTTTGAAAGTTAATCAAGCAAAGGTTTAAAACAAAATATAATGCAGTTTTAGTCCTAATTTCTTATCGCTGGCAGGGTGTTATGGTACAATAAATAACAGTAATTTTTTTTACTGTCTTGTCAGAATGTGCTTTGCAAATACATTGCTTTTAGTTGTAACAACGGAGGAAATGTTATTGACATAACCACATGATTTGTGAAACAGAAGTAATATTTTAAAAAATTATTTCATAGTGGTTTCTTATACAGCAAAATCCTGTTTATGAGAGAATATGAGTCGTCTTAACTTTCAGTTACTCAAAATGTTTTTCCTATGATTTTTGTGATGCTCCCTATTAGTAAACACATTTCTTGTGTGAAAAAAATATAAATCTACCTATTAGCCATTCCCATTAGCAATTTAGCTGACGTAGACAAGTACATATATGGATTTAGGAATGGTGGTGAAAATTAGGCACTCTTACTGTTTGTACTGAATTGATATTAGCCCATCAACTGTGACTTTGCACAAGACGTGTTTGGACACTTTAAGGTTTTTTTTAGCCTATGCTTCAGTCTCGTTTTAGCTTATGCTTGACTGTGTATTTCAGGACTTCAGATTTCAGCTTTGTAGATTAATTGTATCCTCGCTTTGTCTTCAATGAAGTCATTTTCCATTTAGTAAAACAGGACAATAATACTGAATGAGGTCGTCCAAAACTAATGGTAAGTTTAAATAAAATCTCTATCTCTAGTCTAACATTAAAAAAAAAACAAACAAAACCAACCTTTTATTTTAAGATATAAGCCCTAAAAATGCTTTTTGCTCTGTTAATATAAACTTATTAGAGAATTAATATGTGAAATACTTGCTATCTTTCAATCAGTGCTTGTATAGGTCTATTTAATATGTAGGTCACGATCGGTGAACCTTTGCTTCAGAACTACCTCGGAATTGTAGTAACAAAGCTATTCAAACCTTAGATATATTAATATATCTTAAACAATGACAGTTCTTGCTGTCCTTCTGAGTCAAAAAACAGTGTAGATAAACTGCTTTTGATGAAATATTGTATTTTAATAAAAATCAGTTTGGTGAAAGGGCTAGGAAAGTAGAATGGAAGCCAGAATGGATAGCAGGAGTCTTCTGTCTGCTTTCTCTACTGTCTTAAAAGTGCTGTAGTTCCATGATTCTTTGAAAAAGAAAAGGCAATAGAAAAAATATATAAATTTCATCTAATTAAAAGTCAAAAATTTAAAGTATGGCGTTTTGTAGGGGACACAGAAAATTTATTCACCACATTCTTTTTGTTTTAGAGCCAAATTTTTGAGTCGAAAATAGATTTTGTGAGGGCATATGCCTCCTTACAAACTAATAATAAATTGTGAAATAATAACTGAGAACTCATAATGCTAAATCTAAGACAGAATTCTAAAATTCTTAGCTTCTAAAAGAAAATAAGTTTTAACTTCAGTTTAATGTGAGCATTTACATCACAAGTCTGCTGGGCTTGTTTACACAGGTGATGGGTGCTTAAAATCTGGCCTTTTGTGAATTGATGTATAACAAGTGGTAAAGACATTGGGTCTATACAATAAATTCTACTTTTACAATGTAATATACTAAGAAAATTGGTGTTCAAAATGTTGTTGTGATTGGCTCTTTACACATAACAACTGCAACTGCTGCTGTACCTAAATGAAACTCTTGTTTCACACACATATACACACACACATATGTGTGTGTGTGTGTGTGTGTGTGTGTGTGTGTGTGTGTGTGTATGTATATATATATATAAAATTTTTGTGTCATGTGAGGCGCAGCCCGGGNCCAGCCCTGGCAATGACATGAGGTAGTACAGAGTAACCTCCATGTCCTGACCATGCCCTCCCCTCTCCTGGCTACTGCAAAAATTAAGCCTGTCCTGGCTGGAACCAAGACAAGAAGTTAGTAGCACACATGGTTAATATGAAAATAGCAAGACCCATTTTTAATTGTAAGTGATGTTTTGGGATGCATGGGGACGCTATGAGTGTAACTGCTGTCTGACTGCATGATATGTCTAAAAGAAACGAAATTAAGATTATGGGAACTCTAGTGGTTACTAGAACTGGGAAAAGGAATCATCAGCCTGCCTTGCCACAGATTTAAGGCTTCTGATTCCTTTTATATGTACATTAACCTACATCTGAAATGATAAATTGGAGAGTTTGATGCTTTCTGCCTAGACAGAAGATACTTTTACATGCTGACTACCCTGAAATATCAGTTTCTTGCTTGTTGCCCTCACTTTGAGTCTTTCCTGGAACACTTGTAACTTTACATCTTGAATGGTTTGGTCTGCCCCTGGAATCCCAAGACTTGATGATGGAACACGACAACAGTTTGTTCCCTAAATAATCCTGTCATACTAAAGGAAAGTTCTTGGCAGTGGCTAATCTCTATTTAATCCCATCACAGGGAAATTCTTGGCAGTCACTCCTTGGAAAAAAAACCAAAAAACCAGAGAAACTTAGTTTAAAATATTAAACCAAATAAATAACATGATCACATTAAAAAATAAAACAAGACAGGATTAAGTCAAGAGGAGGGAAAAAACAGATCTGATTGGATTTTTTCCATTGCAAATTAAGGTACAGCTGCTTGGGGCAGAGACATGATGCTAGGTTCTTCTTGCAATAATTAGAAAGCCAGTGCTGCCAAAAACTGTTTTCCCATCTGCCACTCAGTTTGTGGGATGTTCCTAAGGCCCCTCTCAGAAGGCTGGTGTTCACTAATCCCAGTCAGCCATGAAACTGAACCTGCAGCACACACCAACAAAACCTCAGAAAAGGAAACTGGGAGAGTACTTCTTTCTGTAGTCATGTCACAAAAATATTTGAAAATCTCAGACAAAGCAAAGCCTTGATCCTGAAAAGAACAAAAACTTTGTTGATGTTAGTGGTTCCTATGCAGACAGAGGAATGGTAGGCCTTTCTAACAACATTTAAAGTGTTATCTTTTTATCTGTTTTGGTTGCTTTAGAAACAGGCTTAGCATGTTTTGAAATCAGACAGATTTTGCTTTCAGAACATTGTATCTTGTTTTTATTTTCAAAAGATCAAGATTCATGACTATGAAGAAAAGGTACTTAGTAATTTTCAGGTTTTGTGATGAGGAAACAATAGGCAATTAACTGAGTTTGGTTGAAGAGGAGTAATAAGGGAGGAAATCTCTCCTACTGGAATGTATAATCTTAGGCCTCTTTTCCACAAGTGCAGTGTCTTATTCTATAATACAACTCATTTTAGCTATTCTGATTTTGTACTTGTTTGAAGATAAAGTTTCCATTGGATAACCCAGTTGTCAGACTGATTTCTGTATTTCCCACATGGATTAGAACTACTTAATTAATATTCAGTAGATAGAAGTTAAACTGATCACTTTTAACATTAATATGCTATAAAAAACCAGGGGAATATACAATCCATTTTATGCCTAGAAAATGCTTCTGTATGTTTTTTTTGTTGCATGTGGGCTGAAGGTTTCTTAAATGTAGGGTGTTGATTTTTTGAGAGACTAATATAGAGGGTCATTACTTTTTAAATCTCTGAGAAGCAGAGATATTTCAGGTATCACACGCTCATTCAGAAAAATGCCATCCAGTTCCCTACTAAAACTAATACTGAACTTGTAAACACATAACACTAAATAGCATAAGGCCTTATAATTTGAAATATAGATTTTTATTGATAGATTTTAATCCAGATGTAGTAGGTATGAGTTTAATGGCGTTACTTAAACACATTTTCACTTTGTCATCATTGCAGTTTTCGTATATGAAATAGAAACAAAATGTTTAATTCTATTCCATGGCATGGACAAGTGAACCTGTGCTGTATTCATGCCAAGGTGGTCTCTCAGCCTGCATGAGCATTCTGAATTTGCAGTGTGTGACAGTCAGACTCTTCAGAGCATTAAAGGAGAGAGATATTCTCACAGTCAGCTCCAAATGTCTCAGTACTCTGCAAGTAAATAGCTAGCAGCATGAAATCCTTCAACTGAATAGCTGATGGGACTCTTTAGCTCTGGGAAAACAGAAATTGGCTGCCGATACCTAAAATGGCAGAGAATTGCAGACCAGTCCCCAACAGGAGACAACCATTGATCCTGAACCACCCCCTGGGTGAGCTGGCAGAGCCTCCCGTGACAGACAGAGCTCTTAGCAGAGAGGTAGAAGTCATTGCACAGCATGCTCATACTCATGGCTTGCTAGCCACTTTTGGAAACATTTCCAACATCTCTGCTACCCAACGGCATTTCTTTACCTGTTTCTGAGCCTTTTTGGATTAGCTGACAGTCCAGAAACTCAAGAGTGGAAGCAATCCTGTGACCTTTGCTGCATCATGTAAACACCACCACATGCACAGCTAGTGCTCAGCAGCATTAATGCAGAGAGAGAATAAACTTCTTTCAAGCAGTGGCCTAAATCAGCTATAAAGAATGACACAAACAAATGTATCGTTTTGGCCTTTCTTACTTCCTTTTTGCTCATACCAATGTTATGGTACAAATCACATGGCTACACAGAGGTCAACTATTGCTGTACTTTCTGGAAAATCAGAGCCTACACAGGTAAATATTAAGAAGTTTTGGTCACTGAGCAAGTGGTTAAAATAACTGCAAAAAAAATACTTGTAAAATTTAAAACACTTAATCATAATTAATAATTAGAGTATATTAGTATAACATACTTAAATATGTCATATACAGACAAGAAGTTTTGTTGGATGAATATTAATAGCTGGAGTAACATCGTAACAGATTAAGCAGCTAAGATCAGGAGATACGAGTGTGCATCTGAGAGGATTTCTCAGTTATTTTAGCAGATTTACCACTAACTCACTACAGCATTCTTGGCACATCACCCAGTATCGTAGAACCACAGAATGTTAAGGGCTAGAATGGTCCATAAAGTTCATACAGTCCCAATCACCCCTGTGATGGGAAGGGACACCTCCCACTAGACCAGGTCAATCAAGGTCTTATCCAAAGTGGCTTTGAACACTGCAAGGGCTGGGGCATCCACAATCTCCCTGGACAACCTGTTCCAGTATCTCACCACTCTCACAGTAAAGAATTCCTTCTGAATATCTAACTTAAATTTTCAGTTTGTACCCATTACTGCTTGTCCTATGACTACATTTCCTGACAAAGAGTCCCTCTTTGCTTTCCCTGTAGGCCCCCTTCAGATACTGGAAGGTTGCTATGAGGTCTCCCTGCAATCTTTTCTTCTCCAGCTGAACATCCCCAACTTTCTCAGCCTCTCTTCGTAGGGGAGGTCCTCCAGTCCTCGTACCAACTTCGTGGCCTCCTCTGGAATTGCTCCAACAGTTCCATGTCCTTCTTATGTTGGGGACACCGGAACTGGATGCAGCACTCCAGGTGGGCTCTCACAAGAGCAGAGTAGAGGAGGGCAATCACCTCCTTTGCCCTGTTGGCCATGCTGCTTTGGATGCACCCCAGGATTGGTTTGGCTTTCTGGGCTGTGAGTGCACAGTGCCGGCTCATGGTGAGTTTTCCATCAACCTCCACACCCAAGTACTTCCCTGCTGGGCTGCTCTCAATCACTTTGAGCTTCAGTTTACTCCCATGCTAATGATGGAAATCAGGCATTTTTAACTGTTCTGAGAATTACACAGAGCTCTGATTTAAACTGCAGCTGCAACATTAAATGCAAAAGAAAGCACGTTTGGCTGTCCATGGTGGGTGTTAGACTGGCTGTTACAGAACTTACCAGACACTTTAAAGTGCTAGAGAGCTCTAGAGAACAGTGTATGTAAAAAAATTGAATTAAAAATGAGGTAAACTTCATAGCAAAGTGTTTTTAACATTTGTCATAATGGATATGTCATGAAAGATGTTTACAGTACCTTGCAAAAAATATAATTTTGCCAGGCCAGCAGAAAAATCAACCCAAAATGAATCTCCACTCATGATACAGAAGCAACGACATATGAATATATTTTGCAAAAAAGTAAGGCTGCATGGGCAACTTGATTTATGACATAAATAAATGTAAGGCGTATTAGTAAGATTAGTGTATAGGGGTGTTAGCACAAATCAAAATATGCAGTACCAAATTCAATTGCTTGCTGCACAACAGAAGTACAGCAGTCTAATGGAGAAGATATAGTATGTCATAAAAAAAGCAGAGTGGTTTCCAAGTATTAAATATATTAATGTTATTAATAACAGGGTAGTGCAGGATCTTGTGCCTGTTCTTATTAAACATCCTCATTAATAACCTGAACCAAAGGGTAACATTATTAATGAAATTCACTGCTACTGATGACTTTGTGAAGTTGCAAGCCCTCTCAAAGTATATTAAGACACCTGGAAAGCCTAGGAATAGGAATGAAAATTTAATTTAGAATCAGTCTTTGAAATGCACGTGCTACAATTTTGCTATCTTCACTGCATAATGAACTGAAGTTTAAGAGTTCCTGAGACATACATGAATATAGCATGCATATGAAAGACATTCAAAAATGTGGCTTCAATTGGAGAGAAAAGCCTGACAATCATAACCTTTAAACAGTAGTGAGATAGAAGAGTCTGTTGAAAATTATTTTACAATGCAAGATGGGTAGATTTCTGAGCTGGTATATATGTATCCTACATGTATATATGTATCCTACAATAGAAACGTTTCTATCTACAAGTCTATGGTGTCATAAGACCCCTACCTTCGAAATGTGCACACCATCAGAGTCATGGTGGAGTAAACGATTTGGAAAAATGGATATGATACTTGCATGTTAAGTCATAGACTGAATAGAAAGTTAAAAGTTAAGCAAATTGTTCTAGGGAATCTGCAGAAGTGGAAAAACAAGCAAGCATGCAAAAAGTTCACAGAACCAGGATTGTCTTAGTGATTGAATACTTATTGTCTGAAGTATAAAAATGAAACGAGTAAATTTCCGTTAGTGCTTTTGAATGAGAAATGGCCAGTCTCTGTGTCAGCCACAGATGTATTGAAAGTGATCATTAACCTGGGCGTTCTGCATGGATATATGGTCTACGGCCTTGAGAAAAAAGTTTCTTTACACAGGAATATACCTTTCATGAGAAAATGGGCAGTTATATAATCTGGCATAGTGAAAGCTAAATTTGACAAATAATGGTTGGAAAGCAACAGTGCTTCAAGTCGTAAAGATAGCTCAGTGGATTAGGATGGACTTACAGAAAGAACTTCCCCAGCTTCCATAAATATTATCAATATTTATATCCATCAATATCAAGTTCCTACCAGTATCTGGTATGTTAAACATTAATGTTAAAGTATGGGTTTTTCAAACTTCACTGAAACAAGCCACACACACATTTGTATTTTCAATTCTCATAAAATTGAAATAAGTTGTATCTTAAAATACCGTATGACAAGTATCAGAGCAGTTTAAATGATTTGTCAGAAGTTCGATAGGAAATAGTCACATATTTCACAGGAAAGCTTCACCTGAGATATTCCTTTGGCTTGGATCTGTGCTGTCATTACAGTACAGCGCATACTATGCCTAATGATTCACATGCTGATCAGGAATGTCAATATGGAAGTGTTCAAGGCCAGGTTGGATGGGGGTCTGAGCACCCTGGTCTACAGAAAGATGTCCCTGTCCATGGCAGGGAGTTTGGAACTAAATGATTTTTAAGGTCCCTCCTAACCCAGGCCATTCCATGATTCCATAAAAAACAGGTGTTTCTTACAGATCATAAGTACCTGGTGCTGGGCGGCTGCAAAAATAGTTTAACTGCTGCTAGGGCTATAGGGCCAAGAGATGGGAAGGGGTCCACTGGATTTTATTCTTACAAGTTATCAAAAATAATTGACTGTAAGAACCTGTTACTGCTTTTCACAGTAAATAATATATTTGCTGAATGTGCTGAATGTTCTTTACAAACATAACAAAACCTTAAGCTGCCAGTTACGCTAATTTTACTGCAGTTCTGTTACTGGTTGTCTATGTCATATTGAGGTTTTTTCAGTGCCTTAGTGAAGAGAAATTTTCCTTCAGCATGGTGAGCATTTCTGGTATTAAAATAAATTGCATATTGTAAAGTGCAGGTAAAGAAACACAGTAATACCAAGTCTAATATACAAATAAAAAATCCATATATACCACTATTTTGGAAAAAAAAAAAAAAAAGGAGATGAAAAAGTAAACTGCGTTTGTGAAATGACATTAAATATTTTCAAGCCTCTCAATTATGTTGCACTAATAATGACGGCTACATAAATCAACACACCTTGCTCAGCAGATCAGAAACACAGTTGTGGATGAAGCAGCTTGAACCTGGAAGCTCAAAGGAAAGTAAAAGTTTAAAATTGTACGATATCATATCCAGTGTCCCATGGCACATAAAGAGCAATATACTGTCATTCATGCTAACATTAACTACTGTAATATTTCAGGTAAAAGAGTATATGTCTCTAAGGGATAATACATTCAATTAATTAGGGATCAGAGTCAGGAGTAGGTTCTCAAATAATTTCTGCTTTTCCCCACAAGATAATTTTAGAACTGTCAGTAATATAAATGAAAAACAGCAGCAATGCTATCTGGCACTAATTATAGCAGTTACCCCTACTGTGATAGTAAAGATTGCCTCCTGCAATGGTAATAGCTAACATTTGAATGGTGCCTTTCATCTCCAAAAATCCCCAAATACTCTACAAATTAGAAATTTGATCTTTCTGGGTATATGCAAATCCTTGATGAAGGAGGTCTGAGACAGAAAGCGTACTGCTTTTTTAACATCTACATGTCTGATGACCCTGCAGACTTTAACCAGAAGCAGACATTGATTTTTGGAAGTTAAATTACTCAAATGGAAAAAATCTTTTAGATATCAGGAATAAAATCAAGTGTGCAAACCACGTGTCCAAACCCTCAAACACTGCTTTATTGGCACAAAAATGTTCAAAGAATTATACTTTGTAATGACATTTCTTTCTCTTCCTCCCTCTTTGCATTTCCTTCATAAATATAATTTTCCTTTACCCAGTTCCTCACATGTAAATATACAAAACTCCTTGTAGCAGACGCATGGCTCAGTATACATATCTGTTATATGTTTTCACCAGTATTAATTCTACCATTACCATGCAGGGATAACTCCCATCAGTTTATCTGAAACATTCAGAAATGGGAATTTATTAAACACACTTTCTTCATGTTATGAAATTTGGTAACCCCGAGCCAGCACAGAGGTTAAGAAACTATATAAACAAGCTATTTTTCTAGATAGAAATGACTGAAGAAATCGGCTATTTTATCAGGGCAAATGTGGCTGCTGACAGTGGCATCTGGGCGGGGCATGTGACTGAGACACAGGCTCCTGCAGAAAGGTTGAGGGGCCATTAGGGATCCCAAGAAGTGAGGAGTCTGTTTTCAGGCTCAGCTGTGACTCGGTGGTAACAATGCTGCACTTCTAGACAACTGATCTTCTTCACAAGCATGGTTATTCACCTTGCTAGAGGAATGAAAGCTCATTTTGACATAACATTTTTTAATACAGAAGAGATAAGACTTTACTTCTGATTTATCTTTTTTAATGTTAAACTATATTTTCTTCATCAGCCAGTGAGATTTTATATGAGAAAGGAAATGTTCTTGTTCATTGCAGATGCATAACACCTAAGCTGGGGCTCTGAAATTCTCAAAGAGCTTTAGAGAAGAGCCAGAAATGTGTTTGCACATTTAGGCTTTAATCGAGGTGCTAGCCCAGCTTTAGCAGAGCACTGAAGTACATTTTTGAGACTAGTTTACTTTGATGGAATATAAGCACCTGCTTAAATTGAAACACATATTTAAATAAGCACCTGCTTAAGTGATTTGCTGAAACTGAGTTTCCACTACTTTCTCTGGGAGAACCTTTATGCCCTTCTCAGCAGCAAGCATCAATAAAGAGGCCTGATTACATTATAAAATGTCTAACAAATACTGTTTAATGCTGACTTTTTAGGTCATCACTGCTGGGAATAGCAAATAGTTTTTACTTTGCCAGGTGAGATTAATTTCTAAATAAATGAGGCTACAAAATTCCCTACACAGCACCTGTGGGCTGTTCTGCTCCTGTAAATGGAGAGAAAAAAAAAGATAATGGTGCTTTTTAAAAGCTTACAGTTTGAAATATGCGGCAATATCTTTTGTTTATTTTCTCTCATTAAAAATAAAAAAAGAAGAAAAAAATCCCAGCTAGAAATATTATAGGTAAAATAATGGGCAATGATTTCCTCTTGTAGCTCTGCTTTAAAACAAAATGCTGGGGTTTTTTTCTCTCCGTTGTGTTAAAATGTGCCAGCATGGATGTAAATGGAATGTGCAAATAGGGGAAGACTGACCAGCTCTCTTGAGAACAAGCTGCTAGTTTCCAGTAAATACCCTCACTGTTTGGAGCTTTCTAAAACGAAAAAGAAAACCAGAGTAAAACTTCTGAGATATATTTCAAATTGGGAGAAAACAAGTAGTCTTTATTAGCAAAACCTAACTCATGTCAGTACAAGTAAAGTAAGGCTCACTTATGCTATTCAAATTCAGTGCTGTCCACTATGAATCTGCTCTACTAATCAGTTGATGTTATTCAATTACCATTAAACAACAAATCCTATATTTTTCTCTGACAATTTTTATGCATTGCTTCATCATTGCTATCACCTACTAATATGAATTTTTTAGAAGATTTTGCTTTGAAAGAGGCATTATAAAAGAGGCTGACAGTGGTCTGTCATAGAGGGCCTGTGCAGATAGGCCCATTGTGAGATCGTGCTGAAGTTCTCTTCCCACTAAGAGGAAGTTACTGTGCTTCCTTGGGTCATTGGCTTCTTAAAACTCCATAAACATAAAGATGCTGTTCCGAAAACACGGGAAAAGAAGCCTGATAGAGAGGACAGAGAGGACTGACTGTATTCCCATGGCTGAATACACACTAGAACAAAAGGGGTCTGCTCAGGACAGATTGGTCTCTTTCCATTTCTAATCCATCCCTAGATTAACCTGTTGTACTGCTGAAAGCAACAGCAGTGTGACATAGGTAACTCTTTCAGCCCATGCAGCGTTGCGTTAGTGTTGCACTTAGGATTTAATCAGGGTTTCTGTGCTAAAGTGTATTTAGGTCTGCCACACCACATTTTAGCTCATTGAAAAGGAATATGTTTAGCATTTCCCTAAAAACTTCAGTGATGTACACAAATATTAAAAATTGTAATCTTTGTAGTTTGACATTTCAAGTGTGATCCAAATGCATCCAAATGGAGTAGGAAGAAGATGGTGAAAAATACTTGCAAATATAGATTTCCAAAACTCAATTAGAAATTATAACACATCTAGGGTCAACTCACCTGAAAATTTTGTTTGGAGATAGAACAAATCTTCCAGTTAACTTATTGCTCATTCTTTTATCAAAATATCCACTCTAAAATTAATCATAATGAAAATCAAGAGAGTAGATGTCTGCACTTTCAATTGTATGATTAGAACCCCAAATCACAGTTTTTCTGGATAGAAAAAGAGGTTATTATTTTCAGCTTCTTGATTCTTGCTATATTTTAGCATAATTTCAAAATCTGTAAGTCAAAAAAATGAAAAATAAAGAGAAACTCATCTGTTTCTTTGAATCCTTTATTACGATATATAAATTTATACATATATATACATATATATGCACATAAAGAAAAAATGGCCTTCTGAACATCTGAGAAGCACCTCATCTGTATTAGCACTTTCTAATTACACTCCAGAAGAGCCACATTAATGGCTTTTCAAGCACAACAGTGCATGACTTTGCCTTCTGTAGAATGTGGTAAGAAAATTATCACTTCAAATAGGAGAAATATGGGGACTTCTGCAGTCAAAGATTTCAGCAGCCATGTTCCTGTGTGGCATAGATTTGTCCTGCTCAAAGCATTATTAATTAACATGATGCTATGAATAACTGAAGGTCTGGACAATCCCCTGTGCAGAAGTTTCCAGCATTTTCAAAGGTTTTGCTGAAGCCTTCTATGGTATGCAGTTCAGATTTTATAGGCAATGTGGTTATTGTAAAGATGTTTCAATAAAAATGTATTATTTTGTGACCTAAATCACATGATCTGGCAACTCATATTATTGTCATACTGGTGCTGTCACCTCTCATAAAGTTGTTAATTTCTAGCAAAATCTCAGCTTCAGTAAATATTTGTGTTGAGTACACTTTGAGTTCTCCACTGCCTTACAATCTGTGAAAAATCAAAGCACCTTCTTTTTCTTCCATGTTTTTTTTTTTCTTTTAATCTATGTTCATCAAAATAGGCTGGTGAAAGGCAGTCTGGGGAACTGGTTGGTTTTAGAGGCTGTCTTGTGGTGCAGAATCAAGTATTCAGAGTTGCTTTTAGTTGTTTGCTACAACAATGAAATCTCAAGGCCACAGACTGCAAAAGAAAACCTTTGTTTTGTAAGCCAGTTACAACCTGCTGAAGCAATGTCTTTCTGTGCAAGTGCCCAGAGAAATATAAATGCCTCAGCAGGATGTTAACTTCTAAGCCTAAAAAATAATTGTTAAATTATCCAGTCCCAACACTTGTACTTTCTGGCCAAAAGGGGAACCTATTTTTTCTTTCTGTATGTTACTCTACTCAGCAGTGACAGGCAATTGCCTCCACGTTAAAAGTTTGAAAAATGCAGATTAAATGTAAGAGGATGAGGTTAAAATGCTGAAGGATCTTATTTTCAGCTAAAGGAATAATTTAATCCTCATAAGTTAAGTGATAACAAAAAACATCAGACTAGTCTTATTTCCTTTTACATTTTCTAAATCGCTGTTACAGGAAAAATGGACTCTATAAGGACATTTGTTTATGTATTTCTGTAGTTCACCTCTTCTCATTTTCATTTAAGAAAATACAAGCCGAGCACCTCACTTACTCTGAAAATTAACTTCTAACTCAGAATCAGATTGCTCTAGCAGCTATTTTTCTCTGTTGAGAACCTCCCCCCTTCCCCATCTACACAGTATTTATGCAGATGTATTTATAACTTCATAGGTTGCATTGTGCATATGATAGAATTCATTTTTTTAGCCTGAATATGTTATAAATCATTGTGCCAAAGACTACAACTCTCAGTTTGTCAGGGAATTTAATGATCTATTTAATTCAGAGCACTCATATTTCATTCAAGTGAGCACCCCAAATGTGGGATCACTTTCCATTCCCATTACTATGTATAGGGTCAGGTGCCCTCCTGCCTGCCTTTCCTCTCTTTCTGTCTTTCTGTGTCTCTTCCTTTCACTTTTGTTATGGCAACAGGTAAGCAGCTTGAAGTATTCATGGCATGTAAGAGAAACCCAATGGTACTTCAGATACAAGAGCACTCCACATTTGTAAATCCTGTCTCACAGTTCTGTCTCAGGATAAAATCCAAATTCTGCTTTGTGTCTTTTGCTCGTTAAATGTATATATTTTTCATATAAGAATAAAATTCTTAACAGATATACTTCCTTGTGGAAGTAAGTGTGAAAACTCAACAGTTACTGAACAAAATAACAGGAGATCAAAATTACAGACTGCTTCCTCAGCCACAAATGCTCAATTCAAATAGCTATGAGTCTACAAGGCAGATAGTCGTTGACTATCTTTTTACTCCCGTTTTAAGGCAGAAGTTCTGCTTGCCTTTTTCCAACTGCTTGTTATTTCTTTGCTATTTCTTTCTACAGCTTTTTGACTGGGGCTTCCGTGCTTTTGCTGAACCTCCAGCCCTCTTGGGACTCAAGCTGACATGAAATTGTCATTGCAATGCTTTCAGGTAAGAGCATGAATCAGTGCCTGAAACCCTCATGAATCAGTGCCTGAAACCATCATGTTCTACTTCGAGGAATCCAATATGAATACTGCAATTCATATTATAGCACATGCCAAACAAAAATGAGATGCCCGTCACAATGCTGCATTAACACTTTGTGACTTTGCACTGCTCTGAAAAAACCAAATCAGTTGTGTCTCTGCCCAGTGCTCACAAGAACATGTGTTCCACTGAGCTTATCACCACAACACTCCAAAAAGGGGCTATCAACACTTGAGGCTTCCAAGAAAAATGCCATCTTTTCTAGAGAAACACAATTTTGTGAAAAAGGAAGATAGGTCTTCTTTTTCCCTTCACATAACCAATTCAGCAGTTCACCCCTAAACTGATGCACAATTTCATCTGTCTCCTATCAGGCTTCCCTTTTCCTGTTTTTGAAACAGTAACTTGCAATTTTTTTAATATAATTCCATGCCATGTTTTAGCAGACTGCGTTTCCTTTCTTTTGTCAATAAAGGTCAAGGCCAGTGTGCCTCTGGATTGCGTGCCAAAGCCTCAGAAAGCACAGCTGACCATGCCTGAGTCGGCTCAATCTGACCTGTGCAGTGGCACATACTTGCTCCCTTCACCTCCGAGAACTGGTAACTCTGATGTCCTGTAGGTGTCCTTTTAAGCCTTGTCATTGCTTATTTTGATTATTTTATCAACTCTACTTCTCTTTTGTACTTGACGTTACAAACGAGGCATAAAATACCAGAAGAAAAGTCCTGTCAGGGGGAGTATTTTAACATGTGGGAGATATTATTAACACAGTAACATGTAAAGCTGGAAAGCTAATGGAAGATTGAAATATAGTTTAAAACAAAGCATTCTGTGCTTTCTTTGATGATAAATATTTTTAAAGTAATTTCAAACTGAAGGAGTTTTAGGTGGATCATTGGTTTTTGCAAATCATCTTCCCTACACAAGAACATTTGCTCAGAAAATCTTGTTTCTTGGGAGAATATGTCAGTTCTTTCACTCTTGACTCATCAAAAAGAAATCAAAATCAGGCACTGCACCCCTGGGCAGGTGACTTACTCCTAAAGTCTTCAAGGAAATTTTAATTAAAAAAGCAAGAAGTAATTTCTGTTTGCTCAATTATTACTATAAAATCATTTATGGACAATGTGATTGAAGGCATATACCTGTTATTAAAACCTATCTTTCAAACTAAACAGTCCTTTCTAATGTATGATCCACCCGGAAAGACCAAATAACAGCTTGAAATGAATTATTTAGATTCTGGTGGTGAACTTACTATACATTTAATAACATCTAAGGAAGATGTCACGCAAAAAACAGTGAAAAGGTGTGTCTCATCACTTCCTGGTATTAAGATTTTTGCCAGGAAAGCCACTGCTGTAATATGAGAGAAGTATTGCCATGTCCCCAGCTCCAGAGTCCTCTAGAATCAGACATCACTTTTCTACATTGGCTGATGTCTTGCTTGAAAAGGTTTTCAGTCCTGGATTTAGGGACACATCTGATGGCAAGGTGACATATGCAAGACACACACATTTTGCCAATACTGTCTTTCTAATGCAATTAATTGGACTTTTAATTCCTTGTACAAGACAGAATTGGAAACTCATAAATAGGTTTCCTTTAGGCTTCAGTTACATGGAAACAGATTTATTTGTTGAAAAATACTGTATAGCTCCATTGATGAAGCCTTAACATTCGAATGTTCTACTACTCGTTTTAGCTGCAAAAGTCTCATCATGAAATATGTGCAGTAAATTTTTTAAGGTAAATCAAGCTCACCACTAAACTATGTACCTAACTGCCACATCTACGTGGTTTTTGAACACTTCTGAGATGGTGACTCAACCACTTTTTTGCCTAATGTCTAATTTAAACATCCCCTGGCACAACTTGAGGCCATTTCCTGTCACTTGTTACTTGGGAGAAGAGACCAATCCTCTTTGTTACAACCTCCTTTCAGGCTACGCTTAAGAACCTCCAGTACCTAAATGCTGGAACACAAATAGCCATAACTGTCCTAGGATAAAGGAAACTGGGATGTTTCCAAGAGGGATGGTTTGCACTTCCAGCTATTCTCTGGTCCACAAGCAATTTGAAAGTCAGGCAGAAGGATTCATGTATTCGTGGTTCTGACAGTGATAACTGGCCTGTTCTTCACCACCATTTTTCCCAGAGACTTATCAGAGCACTTGAAAGTGTGTAGCACATGAGCAATGCAGCTCAGAATGATGAAAAAGGCAGCCAGGAGCAGCCTGTCACCATCAGAATAATTTATCTAGCCTAAAGTCTTTTGCCAGAAGGCCATCTCAAGAAAAATGGCATTCAAGAGCAGGTGGAGGGCCAGGTAAGTAGACCTAGTTGACCTTCTGCAACATCATATAACTCATATAATCTATGAGTTGTTGGCTGATCATGCCCAGTGTTAGAGTAGGTTCTCATTTTGTGGCCAGCACAGAACTTAATTCTAAATCACGCTTCCAAGTGTTCCCTTCATGTTTAAGTCAGCTAAGGATAGGTAATTTTAAAATTCATATAACAAAATGACAAAATTTTCAATTCTCTCTCTCTCTCATGGGAAATTTTGATTTTCCACTTTTGTTTTCGTCAAAAATCAAGCTGAAATACCGGAAATTCTTGCGAAACATAGAATTACATTTATATTTTGAATCTATACTATTAATATATCCTTTTTCCCATAACATTAACCTGAGTTGCCATGTTACTCTAACTGGAGGTCCTTCTTCAGGGAGGTATGGAAATAGGATCAGAAACAGAGAGATTTCCCAGGGTCACTGTGACTACTTAGATCAATAAACAGTCTGAAGGTAGACTATCCCCAAAACAAACATTATGGTTTGCTTTTCCTCATCAAGAAGTGATCAGTTTCCAAATTTTGCAGTAAATGTTATCATCTTGTGGAGGCCTACATTTTCCATGAAATCATTATTGTTATGGAAAACTGCCCATTCCTTATATTTATAATAAATATCTGTTCTGATCTGAGGAAGTCATCATTCTATATGATCTCCTTACAAGCTTGTTTCTATGTTTACATTTGTATATCCATGCAAGGCACTACATGTTGATTTAGGAGCAACCAAACAGGCTGCAGACATGTTTGAAAATGAGGTGCAAAGTCAGGCGTCAATGAGAGAGGATGCACAAGACAAATTAACTAACACCTGCAAATACAAATTCTCAAAAAGCCCCAGTGTATGATAAGCATGGTAATGAGAAATAAGACAGTCCCTTTATTCATTCACCTCATTACTACAAGTCATAGTTGGACTTTTTTTTTACAGACAATTTTCCAGGTGTTCTCACATTATTCTTATGGCCTCATAGGAGGGAAAACCACGGTAGCCATCACTACGTTACCACTATTTAATACTAATGTAAAAGTAGGTTAGTTGTTGATCATTCCCACTGAATACCTACTGCTTGGTGTTAAGCAGCTGTGTAAGTGCTTTCCAACTTAGGGCTCATAAATGGATTTTTACTAATAATTCAGCAGTGAAAAGAATCTTAAAGTCATTATTATGACAACTCATCATACAGTCTCTGCAATACTGTGTAATTGTCATTTATGCAACTGACTTAAATAACAATTGTATGTATACATAAGCCCCTACACACGCAAACAGTGGGTTAAACTTCCAGGTTGGGAAAGCATTTAAACTCCCTGGCTGCAAAATGACATTTTCAGTAAGGTATGTAGAAACTGTCTTTAAACAAATGAGCCCATTGCTGGGTATCAGAATCCAAATGGGAATTGCTATTTAGTGGTTAGAAAAAAATTGTCTGTATGGTGAGGAATAGATTAGGCTGCCTCACAGTGACTGAGCAGAGATAATAGAAGATGATATGAATGTGGAAATAGTAGTTTGCAATGGGCCTTGTAACACTTGTAGCACATATCTGAACAGTCAGAACATGGTAGAATGGTTCTACCTTTCCTTGTTAAATAAAAGATGTGCTCCAGACATTTGCCTGACTGAGCCTTGTGCAACCGTAAGTTTGCTGACTCTTCTGCTCTATTTAGGACAGGCTACTGAAACAGTTGCGTTAAACAGTGACAGCTTTCTTTTGAACAGAGAACATGCACCTGGTAGCCAAATTTCTGAAAATGGCACCTCTAGACTCTCGGTTTTGTGGCATCCTCTGCACTGTTTTATTTAACTTTCAGAAATAAAATTATTTGAAATCTTTAACTTAAAAAAAAGTACTCATCACAGAATCATAGAATCATATAATATCCTGAGTTGGAAGGGACCCACAAGGAGTCATTGAAGTCTAGCTCCTGACCCTCTCAAAGAATGAGCCCAAGAATCACACCATGTGCCTGAGAGCATTGTCCAAATGCTTCTTGAATTCCGTCAGACTTGGGGCTATGCTGTGACCCCTTCCCTGGGGAGCCTGTTACATTGCCCAAACATCCTCTGGGTGAAAAACCTGTTTCTCATATCCAACCCAAACCTCCCCTGACATAGCATCATGCCATTCCCTCAGGCCCTGTCACTGGTCACCAGAGAAGAGTGATCAGTGCCCATCCCTTGCTTCCCCCCTGTGAGGAAATTGTAGACTGTGATCAGGTCTCCCCTCAGTCTCCTCTTCTCCAGGCTGGACAGACCAAGTGACCTCAGCTGCTCCTTGTATGGCTTCCCCTCAAGGCCCTTCACCTTCTTCATTGCCCTCCTTTGGACATTCTCCAATAGCTTTATGTTCTGTTTATATTGTAGCTCCCAAAACTGCCCCCAGCACTCGAGGTGAGGCCGCACCAGCTCAAAGTAGAGAAGGACAATCCCCCCCTCCCTTGCCTGGCTGGCGATGCTGTGCCTGATGCCCCCAAGACATGGTTGGTCCTCTTGGCTGCCAGGGCACTGCTGACTTATACTTAATTTGCCACTGACCAGGAACCCCAGGTTCCTTTCTAAAAGGCTGATCTCCTGCCTCTATTTCCCCAGTCTGTCCATACAGCCAGAGTTGCCCTGTCCCAGGGGCAGAATCTGGCACTTGCCCTTGTTAAACTTCACATGGTTCTTGATTGCCAAGCTCTCTAATTTGTCAAGGTCTCTCTGCCTTCGAGGGAGTCAACATCTCATCCCAATTTATTTTTGTTGGCACGTTTACTTAGTATACCTTCAAGTCCTGCATCCAAGTCATTTATCACCCATGCTCTGCAGGAACGTCCTGGGCAGTGTGTGCCCGGCTGTCTTTGCAGCAGAAAACAGGGTGGCTGAAGCTCCCCATGAACACCAGGGCCTGTGAGAGAGGCTCCTTCCAGCTGACTGTAGAAATCTGACTTCCTCTTCCTGACAGGGTGGCCTGTAGCAAACACCCACAACAGTGTCACACGTTGCCTGCCCCTGAATTCTTACCCATCAGCTCTTGACTCCTTCTTCATCCACCCTTAGGCAGAGCTTGATACATCCCAGTTGCTCTCACATAAAAAGCAGTTCCATCACCTCACATTTCTGGTCTGTCTTTCCTAAAAAGTATAAAACTGTCCATGACAGCATTCTGGTCATGTGAGCTATCCCACCATGTCTCTGTAACTGCAGTGAGATCATGGCCCTGTGATCTCACACAGATCTCTAATCATTCCTGTTTATTTCCATGCTGTGTGCGTTGGTGTACAGGCATTTCAGAGAGGTAACCAAGTATGCAGGTTTCCCAGCAAGGGTGCAGGAGGGTCCACAGCCATACACACCCTCGAGGTGGTTTGCCTTCTGGACCTCATCTTGGGAGGCAGATAAGGAATGTTTGTCACTGCTCAGGCTGGCTTGGCTTATTCCCCAGTTGGAAGTGATGCAGTGAACATTGTCTCTTTGGACGCCTGTCTTGGTTTGAGACAAATTAGGAGGAAACATCTGAAATGAACGTGACCTCTAATAGAAAGCAGGTTTCAGCAGTCCCTCCCCCACCCAGGTTCAGAAAGAAATTTCTTGCAGGAACATGAAAAAAAAGCTGTTTATTTAACAAGTAGGGTGCACGCAGACGTGAGAAGAAAATGAATAATGTTAGATAACAAAACCTCTTGCTGTGGAGAAGACCTGGTAGATTCAGAGTCCTTTCTGTAGGTGTGGCTCTGCTCTCCCCTGAGCTGGGGTGCGGCGTGGGCCCCTATAGGCTATGGCGTGGGGCCTCCTGGTGATGGTGTTCCGGACCGGAGCAAAGCTGAACAGTTCCAGGAGAAGAAGAAAAAGCCACAGTCCCAGGAAAACTTCCTTGCCTCAGCTAGCAGGCTAGCTAAAAAGCAAAGAATTTTAAGTCTCCTTCTCTCTCCTGGAAGAAGAGCTGAGAGCTGGGGAAAAGCAGGAAGGTACTTCCTCAGCTCTGCAGCGGTGAGGATGCGGGGGAGGGTGTGTGTCCTTGAACACAAACCGCGGTGAAGAATTTGCTCGGCTTCTCCCACTTTTCTCTTGGACCCAGCTTAAAGGCACAGAACTCATGTCTGGCATAGAGCAGGTGATAGGGGATACAGCATCATAAAGTCACCCCAAGACAACGCCCTACCCTGAGTCCTTCAGTTTAAAGCGTGCTTCACCAAGCTGGCCAGTGTGCTGCCAGAGATTCCCTTTCCTCTTCTAGACAGGTGGATGCATATTTGAAATATATTTGAAGGTATGATTCATAGTGTTGGAAGATGGTATTCTAAATCAGTTGCCAAAAATAGAAAAGAATGAAAGAGGTTTATCTATCTTTGTCAATGATGCAATATTAACAAACTCAACAGCTTCCCTGGGGTACCCTGAGAGTAGGTCTGGTACTGAGAAGTTGTGCAAAGCTGCAAATTTTCCCAGTACTGCTAAGCACACAGCAGAGAAAGTCACCCTGACAGCCAAGGTTCTGTCTCCAGATATTTTTTTTCCAACAAATGATGGCCTGAGCAGCCAGTTGGACTTAAAGCCAGAATCAGATGTTCAAACTTCAAGAATCTGAAGTTATGGCATGATATCAGAATAGTTTTATTGATGAGATGATGCTCCAGATGCTTCAAAGATTGATTCCACCTTGTCAATTGTCCAAAGAAAAAAATCATAGAAAATTTGAACACATTTCAAATTAGGAGTTAAAGTTAGGGTCAGGGTTAGCGTTAGAGTTAGGGTTAAGGTTATGGTTGGGTTAGGGTTAGAGTTAGAGTTTAGTTAAGGTTTAGGGTTAGGGTTAGAGTTAGGTTTAGGGTTTGTGTTTGGGTTGGGCTTGCTTTTGTTTTACAGTTTGTGGTATGGTTAGGGTTACGAATTATGTTAATGATTACATCAGGTCCAAGCTGGTTCCCAAAGTTCTTTTTCTAAAGAAAAGGTAAGAAAAAATTCTAATATGACAGCAGCCTCTCTTTCAACTGTTGCATCTTGTTTATTTCTCTCTTTCTCTGACCTTTGAGGAGGTAGGGTGTATTTGTGTTTCTTAATTTTCAATGGTTCTTTGTCTTGGGCTTTTTATTTTAAAAGAAGTTGCTTTCAAGCTCTTCTGCTACAGCTTCAGTTTGAAAACAACAGGCAATCAAGTTACAAAATACCTTTCTTTTTATGGATTCATCCTGTTTTCTGGGTATTAGGCACTAGAAAGTTATCCAGCTCAATTTTATCTCTCTTAAAAATGGTGTTTCCACTCACCATATCTCTCATAATGTTGTCTTTTATAACCTGGTCTCAATATTGTCTAGTCCTTTGCTATTTTACACCAATGGAAATGGTGAGCATAATTCACCAGATCAAAAGCGTGTTTCTTGTATACATTTACACTAAGTTTGTAGGAGAGTAAATGATAACATATTGAGGGTCCTGGTGCAAATTTCTTTCTAATCTTCTTATTCCTTTTTAACAAGATATATTTAAAGCTGCATTAAAACTTAATTTTTGTGTGGCCTTTTCCTTCTGTCATTATTTTCCACCTGGTTTTAGTTAATGTTTGCACAGTTCTTTGGAAGACCAAGCACCAAGACTTTTTTTTTCTTTTCTTCTATGTGAGTGGAAAAAACCTGACAACCCTATACATAAAGATGAATGAATGACTTATAAATAATTTGAGCAGTGACTGCTGCTCCTTTATCATTCAGTTATATCCTTTCCATTGACTAATGTGGAATTGCAGGGAGCCCTGTATATAAAAAGAGCCATGTACTTTCATCTTCTTTAAGCAGCAGAGCACCTAACTGCTAAGTATATGTGCATTCAGATACAAAGGATTATGTGAAGATGTAGAATATGCCCTAGGTGACTTGTTTAGCCCTAAGGGCTTGTCATTTCTTTCAAAGAGGGTGGGACAGTGTGATGGCACAACAAACCCACTCTCATTCAGATAGAGAGCTCACCAGTCCCACTGACTGCAGGACACTTGGCAACTTATTGTGTCTGTTCTACAGGTGAGCAAACTGAGATATGAAGGTGACATTGCCAGAGTAAAACTTGTAGTATCTCTGCGTGTTGAACAGTTCATTTGACTTGAGGGTTTTTATGATGGACAAGCAAGAATGAGAGGTTGCTTTTGAATATTGGATTAGCACTTGCCCTAGGATTTTCTGTACTATCATCTCTTCCTCTTTCCTTAACTAGGCAGACCTTGTCTGATATGCATTTTGCAGGGGGGACCTTAAAAAATACACATATAATAAGTGTCATCAAGCCTTCTCCCATAGGCATAATACTAGTTACTTAACATGAATAATGTCTAAGGAATTTTCATTGTGATTAATGATGTGATAGTGAATAACAAAGGAAGCATTAACATTTTGCCTCTTATAATCAGAGATTGCTACTTAATTTGTACAGAATGGCCATTTGTCAGAAAGTGACTTGGGCAGCACTTAACAGTGAAACTTCAGAAAACGTGTTCATATGATAAGCAAGCTGCAAGTATGATGGGCTTTTCTAGGGGATCAGATTGTAGCACTTGCTGGGAAGCATGCAGAGGAAGGTTTCTCATGAGTCTCTAATGAAGCAATATGTCACATGCTGCATCATAAGCAGATGGCGAGTCAGTCACACATACTCATCATCACTTCTGATTCTGAAAGACTGAACCAGCAGGTATCAGACAAGAGTGGAAGTTCATGAGCTGCCATGCTTCTACAGCTAACTCTTATTTTCTGAGGACAGGCTTCACAAGATATTTCAGCTATGGCTTGCCAACTGCATACAGAGAAAGAGGAAGGCACATTGTATACTTCAACTTTGAAGAAGATTAAAAATGTCTTTTTATACTTTTCTGATGTTCATATCCTGATAAAGTCTTGTAATATATTATCTATTTTTTTTCCCAATAAATTCTGTTACAGTCTTTAATTTCATTTTGCATGAGAAAGAGATCATTTCAAGTTCCATAACTGAAATCAAGTCACTCCTCTCTTCCAAGTGTCATTTTTCAATGGAACGCTAGCAGACTGTCATCTTAATACATTTCCCTGGAGCACTCAAAGAACTGAAAAATGCAGCTGAACTGGATGGCACAGGGTGTTCTAAGAACTGTACAGTACTGACCTGTAGAGACAGCATTGCTCAGCATTACCCAGAAAATTTCATGGACCTGTCACAAGAGAGACTATGAACCACAAAGGTCACAAATTACTTTTCAATAGCAGCTTATCCTGGAAAATACAGGTGAGGGAGGTTGCAGTTCCCTTGTCGGCAAGTCAATTGTACTTCAGAAAGAGAGTGAAGGATGAGAGACTCCCATTCCTCCTGTTACTCCAATTTATTTTATCAGGTATAACATATTCACCTATCCAGGCCTTCCCATTTCAAGTGACCAGCCCTTAGAGAAGATACAACCAAGACAACAGGAAATGGAAGTTGCTACCTGGACCAAAACTATATAAATGAATACAACGAGATCATATTCCTCTTGTTGGTACCGCTGCAGAGACATGGGAAACTCTTGTCTCAGCTAGTGGGTATTAAATACTTGGCCAATAATCCATTTTCTGCACTGATATAGTGATACATTGCCAATACTTTGTTTTCACTGGTAGGTCTTGATTCTTCATAGGGGTTTGTTAGTGTTTGTGGCACTTTGACGCTGGTTGGGCACCAGCACCACAAAAACTATTCCCTTATTTGCCCCTGCTATAACTAAGCAGAGAAGGGGAAATTGAAACTTCATTTTCATGAGGTGAAATAAGGATTATTGAGGAAAACGGAAAATCTTCACAGCAAAACAGGTCCAAACTGAAACAGTATAAAGAAAATTTATTACTAACAGAATTAAAAGTAAAAGAAATAATGAGAAACCAAAGCAAACTTTCAGAACACCTTTCTCTTCCAGTACCTCCCTCTTTCCACCAAACCCGTGCGAGGGAAATAAACATGGGGTTTTGGTCAATATTTCATTTCTTAAGAGTCTTTATGTTTAAGGAAAGGGTTTCTTCTGCTGTGCCGTGGGATCCTTCCCGTGGAAGATAGCTCTCTGCGAACTTCTCTAGCGTGGTTTCAAACTTCACAAACAACAGTCTACCTGAATCTGCTGCAGTGCAAAATCCCTCCCATGAATCCTGCAGTCTTCCCCCAGTTGCCAGCATGGGTCATAATAGTCATGGGGTTTTAGTCTTTTAAGGATGACCTATTCCAGCCTGAAAACAAAGGCTGTCTTCTTCAGTCTCTAAAAGCCCTTCACCTCATCTCTAGACTCTGGCGTGAGCACTTTTTCACAAGCTCTGCATGGATTTCTGCACCTCCCCATGTACCTCATCTCATAAATTATAGGGAAAACAGTTTGTTGTATTATACTGCTCATCACAGCTTGCAGGAGAATTTCAGCTCCGGCACTGGGAGCGCCTCCTCTCTCTCCCTCCACCGACCTTGGTGCTGCCATGTTAGCCTCCTCACGTGACATCATTTTTCCTTTTTCTCTGACTTGGAAGAAAGTTGGTATCTGTAGGTTTTCAGCTGAGAAGTTGACCTTGTCGGGACTCTGCATCAGGGAAAGACTCGCCCTGTTTTGTGTTGCCGGCTGCGTGGTGTCTTTTTCCTCTGTTTGTTTCCTCGGGAGGAGGCCCGGGGGCCCCCCGCCTCCCCAGGGAAGCAGGAACAAAAGAACTTCCCGCCATTCCTCCTTGTTTAAGTATGTCCTCACAGAGCCGTTACCAGCCTGTTTGATTAGTCTAGCAATCTGTCTATCAACTCTAAACCTTTGTGCCGGTCACAGAAGTTTTTCTTAACTGATAAACCACCACAGTGTTTGATAGAGTTCAGACTTTACTTCATTATAATAAGTTTTGATTGCACCTGTTGCAGAAGCTAGCTTTCTGGTGCTTTTGGATTTTAAAGCAAAACTTTTTAGCAAAAAACATGCTTCCTGCATTCTATATCGCCCCCTTTTTTTTCCCAAGTAGAATCTCCGTGGCAGACACAGCACTCAGTTCTTCCGTGGGGAGTTTTGCAGAATATGTAAGAACATTTCTGAAAAAGGTCTTGACAGCTATGTCATGCATAGAAGCACGTAGGTCATTGGCTTCTTCAGTCTCATTTAATAATGTCATATTCCTTAGAAATTTGCAACAGCCTGCTTTGATACTTACTACAAGCCTTTAGGTGCCAGATGGGTCTCTCTTAGGAGGGATGTACTTGTCAATTTTTAACAGAAAAGGCTCCATTTCATTAAGTTGGAAAAGACCACTCTCCCTCTCCCAGAGACATTATTAATTGGCCGTGCTTTGGCATGACAGCATGTGCACAGAGAAGAGAGCAGAAGCTCCTGAGAGACAAGCACACCTTGTACAAAAAATTCCAACTTTACTTTCTCACAGGAAATAAAAGTTGTGTTTTGTACTCACAAATTTTACAGTTTTGGAGTAGTTTGGTAAGACAGTTATAGTCATTCCACCATAATATCTTTTTGCCTTCTGTAAGTTAAAACCCATACAGACTACTTGTCCTCTCTGCTCAAGTGTATTCTGTCAGAAAGCAGTTGAACAGAGCCACGTTATGGGAGATCATTCTGGAGGATGGTATGACAGCATACCAAGGCACACATAATGATCACTTTTCCATGCCTGTGGCTTGGAAACAGTTTTTACCATCAGACTGAGAAAAAAGAACATTCACTGAGCCTTTTCATGCCTTAGAGTGTCTTAGAAACCCTACTAAGGGAAAACAATTATATAATTATGACCTGGTTTGCTTACCCGGTCATGATTTAATCCTTGTGAAGGTTTTATGGGCGTGATTTTGTTTATTTCTTTAGTCAGTCTCTAAGTTATGCTTACAGTACACTGATTGCATATGTCTGAGTATTCTACTTCTAAAGATCACTGAAATAATTTTCCAGGGATCAAGCAGTACAACAATTTTTATTCCTGTGAGATAAATCACAATAGTGTGAATACCAGGTACATCCTTACAACTGTCAGAGCTCTGACAGTACAGATACTACAACATTTGTCAGAGCAAAATTATATTAATGATGTGTTCCATCATTTATTCCAAATCTAACCACTATATGTCTTTTACTTCTGTAGGTCTGTGAAACGGCAATAGACTTAACAAAAATTCCTTTTCTCACCTTAGGACAGTGTCATTGTCTCAGCCAGCAACTAAGTGTAACACAGGCACTCACTCAGTCCCCTCCCCACTCTCCCCTGGCAGGGAGAAGAATTGGAAGAATGGAAGTCTTGTGCATTGAGATAAGAATAGTTTAATAATTGAAACAAAATAAAATATTACAATTGCAATAATAGTAATAATTTTAATAAAAAGGAGAGAAAGGGAGGAATAACACCCAAGAGAAACAAGTGGTGCACAATGCAGTTACTTGTCACCTGCTGAGTGTCCCTGAGCAGCAACCAGCACCTTCCAGACAATTCCCCCAGTTTACATACTGGGCATGACGTTCTATGGTATGGAAAATCCCTTTGGCCAGTTCAAGTCAGATGTCCTGGCTATGCTCCCTCCTAACTTCTTGTGCACCTGCTTCTTGTCAGAGCCCGGGAAATGGAAAAGTTCTTGACTTCGAATAAGCACTACTTACAACCAAAACCTCAATGTGTTGTCACTATTATTGTCATACTAAATCCAAAATATAGCACTGTACCAGCTACTAAAAAGAGAATTAACTCTCTCCCAACCAAAACCAGGACAGGCAATCAAACCACATGTTCTAAAATTGCAGATTCTTGCATGCAAGTCCTCCTCAACCTCTCTGATTTAAAACCATGGCACGACAAATCTTCTGTGATATAAAATTATGTTATTTTAATTCTAAAATACTCCTTTCTCACTCTGTTTACATCCTCCTGTTTGTAGGAACAGACAAGACTAAAAATAAAGTATAGTAGAAGTTAAATTAAATTTTTAAATATGCATAAGAGTATCTGATGGGCTGAAGACAGCCTCGGGAAGTCATCAGAGCCCATATTTATCAAAGTAGTTAGTGACTTTGACAGCTTAGCTGCAAGAGGGGTGACCTTTTGCCTCATTTTCACAGATCCAATTAATCATTTGGAATCGATGTGAAAGGAAGATGATCAGAGTTATGTTAAATCTGTACATACATTGCTTGGACTGTGTGTTCTCAAATGGAGGCAAGGTCTGTGCCCTAATTTTTGTCTGTTAATAATGACTTTTTTTTCCACTAACTGGGGTTGAGAATTTGGCATCTGGATCCTTTATTCTTTTTGGTGAAATCTGTGAGATTCTCCATCTTGTTTATAAAATAGAGCTGACGAGCTGTGTCAAAACTTAGTCTTACAGATTAGCAAAGCATAAAGTGCCATGCTCTGGTAAATAACAGTGATAAAATAACTTTACTTTTTATTGATATTCCACTGTTCTTGGAAAAAAACAGGAAAATAAGAAAGGTTGTTTTTCTCTCCCATAACTTACTCCACTAGGCAAACATCAAACAAGACCAACAGGGAAGCTCGGTTCATAAACTGAAGTTTATGATGCTTTATTCACTGGTAAAAATTGCACAGTGCCTTGAGACCTCTTGATAATGTATGCGCAGAAATCATCACTCTGCTTCTTAGAGCTAAGATCATGCACAACATGGTACTGTGAGGAGTAGATGAGGTCCAGAAGAACAGTGCCTATAGACTTGTGGCACAGAAGAGAGGGAAGAGCAAGAGTTGGTATATAGAGAACAAAAAGAGAATTAGTTTCCCATCTCCCATTTTCAGTTATTTAATCTTATAGGTGTGACCTGATAGAAACAAATATTTAGTTCACTGTCCTGAATACTCTTTTTCTTTGCTTATTTGCCAGATGGGTACCAAATGAGGACACAGACAATAGATAATGATCCATCCAAACTTGAAGGAGCTTAGTTGAAGATGCAGAGTGGAAAATTCCATAAAAAGTCCTAATAAACACCACACAGATTCAGCCTGATGATGTCTTAATACAGCTCAGGTTACTTTTCTCAACTTGTGGATAACAGCTCCTGTGGGAACTGTGAAGTGGAAACAAGGCCGGAGAAAGTGAGTTGCTGAAAATTTTGCTAAAACCCAGTATTTGTAGTTTTTCTCTGCTATTCAAGATTCAGTTTTCTCTAATAATCCATTTTAAAGCATAAACACATGAATTGTGCATTCTTGTCGATGACACTTCCCTCTTATTTAACTATTCAAGAGGGTTACCAGCCTGAGAATGATGGAAAAAGCTGTCTTAAGTCACTAGTACCTCTACAGACTGATGACAAGAGAAGAAGTAAGCAGCAGGTAAAAGACTGGGTGCCTCATTTGTTACACAGTTAGCCTTGAAAGTTTTCTCTAGCCTAGCCAAAAGGCTGTCATTTTGTAACGTAGTTCTTGACAAAACAAGAAAAACCCCAACATTCTTCTTTCTCTGAAAGACTCTGCACAACATGTTTGGCCTGTCAGCTAACACTCTTTGGAACTGAAAATACGGCCTTAAGGACAAGGAAGACATACCTTCCCTTGATTATATTCTGTCTCTGTCATAACAAAACAAGCTTTTTACTGTTGAGTTACAAAACAAAGTAGGGTTTGGGGGAGCTGTCTTAGTATATTTTGACAAATCTCTTCTTTCTTGTGCCAGCTAAGTGATATAAATATGCACGCCCAATTTAAATAATAAAAATATAAAATTTATTTCATGTCCGAGAGATTCGAAGACGCAATGCCACTATCGAATAAAGGGACAGCACCAAGCCCGGGATTGGAACTGGGTGAACACAGATCTGACCTCTATCGCATCAGACCTCCCTGTGTTCACAAATCCCTGTCCCTTGCAGTCCACTTTTATACAGTTTTTACGCATAAAGTCTGGGTTTGAGCAATCTTCCACTGTTCCACATATTCATGAAGTAATCTTTTCATGGAGTTGGAGTGGACAAAGCGTATCCTGTCTCCTGATTGCTCTCTCATCACCGGATGACCTTATCTGATGAGTCATGATGGTCCATATCTGGGTACTCAATCTTGATGTCTTCCACCTGGGCTGGGTGGAGGTCCTCGGAGATGGACCATCAGCTCTGCCGGGAAAGCCTTTGTCCAGTGTAGATACAGATGATCTTGTCAGAGTGCTCTCCTGTCACCACCCAGTCTTTGGTATGTGTCCTTTTGAATGTAAAATTTGGTCCTGGTTGGTGCTTGGTGCTGTGGTGGACTAGTCCAGGCTTGTCCTTACTTTGGCTTTTACACAATACAATGTAACTTTATAACTTTATACACTTTAGGCACGAATTCCGAAAAACATATATATCATAAGGCATCACAATATAAATTAGTTGCTCCAAACAGCTTACTGCCGTAATTAACTCTGCCGGGCTCTAGGGTCAGAAATAGCTGGTTTTTAACTGTTCAAATCAAACTGCTCTGCCATCCAAGTAGTCACTTGCCAAGGGACCATGACATCTCATCCTTTAGATGGATATTGTTTGAAAACACCCCCTTTTATTTGTCCCTGTGAGGCTGAATGGGCATCCACTATAAAATTGTGCTGAGGGGAATGGGAGTTGAATCAGCAATGCATTTAACAATGCATAACCTTTATTATTCTGCTCCCAGGAGCATTGAATTTGCATGGCTTAGCAAGTTGCAAGCTGTAATGACAGCACTTAGGACGGACATCAGTAACAGCAATAGACATCCAGTGAGAAGAGTAGACATAGCCCAGCTTCAGAACTTGCGGAGATATTACCGAGCTGTTCAGCCAGTGGGTAATCGCCTCTAATTCCTTGGATATTCTTTGTAAGACACCATTATCCTTGCTAAAACTATTTGCTTTTAATATGGATATAATGTGTAGCCCTATCAAGAAATCCAAGGGATCCAGCCATTATGTTTTCAGTACTTTCTATTTTCGCTACTATGTTTTATCTAGTTGAGAGGTAAGAGAAAACCATGCTGTGTGATAATGTAACTACATCCTGAACACAAAAAATCACTACCTCTGGCACAGTGGTACAGCGTGTCAGTCAGTAGGTATATTTTTATATGAGCAGATGCATATAGAAAGATAAAGTCTAGCTACAGTTAAATATCTTTAAAACAAGCTAAAATATATAAGTGTTTTGCTCTAGCTAAAATACTTAAATACTACTCATATTTTTAAAGCAAATTTATTTAATATTGGTGTTCATTAGATGGTGAAATAGTATTTAACGTATTGGAAATATACAGCCTATGAAATAAAACTTAAATAATATTTTTTCTGGCTTCATTTAAAAGATATTTATAGTTGTTATAGCAATATATTCCATGAAAATATTTTGTACTTACTTATTAGCTGAACCCTTTTTGATTTCTTGGGGTGATTAAGGCAGGCAGATATATCTATGTGCAGGGTATTATTTTCACTTGATAACTGGGCAGGATTGATGACACTAATTTATTGGGGACTAATTTTCCCCAATATTCCTGTTTGTCACTGAAAAGTCATAGGAGCTGATAGGAAAAATCCTTGTGCTTTGCTTGAGAATAACAAAATATGAGAGGTGCAACAGGTGATGGTACATTTAAATACAACATTCTCTCAGAAAACGATTATTATAACCAATGGTATATCAGTTTCTGTACTAGTGTGAAAACTAACCAGTGGGAGATCACGGGTCAGAATTATAATTTAATAGGAAAATTAAAATAAATGCAATAGTACAAGAACACTGACAGAGTCAGGATACAACCTAAAACCCTGTTAGTCAGGGTGGTGGTAGCAGTCCAGATGAAGTGGTCCTGTCGAAGCAGTGATCCTGTAGAAAAGGGTTTGGCAATCACTGGAAGGTCCAGTGGTAGCTCCTGTCCTCCAGGAATCCAGTAGGTGAAGACTGCTTATGCTGTTCCAAACCCCAGATTATATCCAGATGGGAATGCTTGGCTCCTCCCCCCAGGCAGAGCATCTCACAATGGGCTGATGTAATCCTGTGAGTCACGTGGTGGGTCCTTGATTGCCCATGAAACAGAGATGGTCCCCAGAGGGAGTTATCAAGGATAAATCATGGTGGGAGATAACGAATACTGCCCCACCTGCTTTAACAGCCTGTGAAGATGATAATAGAATACGTGCTGTTGGTTACATCTTACATTGTAACCTAGGACAGTTTCGCATGTCTAAACCTTACCAGAATATGGCAGTCAGGTAAAAGATCACAAATTGTATCTGATGACAGAAAGGAGCTGCTGATTATAAAGGAAAGAGGAGGACAGGAAGAGGAAATAGGAGAAAGAAAAACTGACTGAGAAGTAGATAGATGTCATAGGCAAAAAAGCAGTGGGGTGAGCACATGCTGCCAAATGAAATTATATTCCAAAATTCAAATACAAACACAAGTTATGAGACAAGTGAAGTAGATTATGTTCAGTATTCTTACAGCTGCCTGGGATCTGTAGTCTTTTAAACGAAGAACAGTGTGTGTTTTAAATCAAGGACTGACCTTTGAATTTTAATCAAAGTTATTTTAATGGAGTATTGAAAGCAAAGGCAGACTGATGATTTTACCAGAAAATATTATAAATTTTCTAAATAACAAGAAAGCATAAGGAAATATGTTTGTCTTGTAAAAGGTAATTTACCTGCTTTTACTCTGTTAAAACTTCAAGCAACAGATTCAGATTCTTCTACTTTGAACTATGGAGAAAAAGGGTCAATGAATTACGAGTTAGACAATATACACTGTCCAGTAAAAATCAGCCAGTACCTAAGTTAATACAATGAAATGCTGTTTTGCTAATATAAATTGCATTCACTAGCAGAAGAAAGTAAATAATTTTGGCCTCTGGAATACACCCAAATGTTGTTTTTTAGCTAAGGCATTTATCACAATGAAAGGGTAATTCAAAGCAAGGTCCCTAAACATGTGCAGGTTGGGTTTTCATTGAATTATTATATTTAGAGTAGGTATGCAGTGAGAAGCTATATATACACTAAGAATTCAGTTTGGGTTACTGGAAAATACAATAATAATTAAAAATTATTAATAAAAAAGCATTTTTAATAAATTATGGTGGGTTGAAATGTAATTGTAGAGCTTTGTGGATATTGGGCTGAATTTAAAGTTACGTGTACTGGAAATTTAATGACTCCTGACTTTTGAACAGGGCTGCACTAATTAATCAATTGGTAATTACAGCCGTGATTAACAGCTGTGATCATGACTGGTAACAAGTATTGATTAATTCCCCAATAATTCTGGCACAGTTGAGAATAAGAAGCACTTTGCAGGATGCAGGAAGCATGATTAACAAAAGCAATAATAAAAACACTTCACTCTCATTACAGAGCTGTCTTGGGGGAACAAGATTTGTGGAAGTGGGAAACCTAGGTAGATTCACGAAGGTAAAGCAGCCAAAGATTGCCTTAATGAAAGAGAATTATTGGGAAAAGCGGGCGCATTTTTTCATAATGATAAATTTGCTCTGGACTTACAGTCATTATGTCCCCACTACTGAAGCCTTTTTTCATAACAATAGTGTGTTTATTTTAAACTGGACTCAGAAACTCTTTTTATTCCCATAAAAGATAACATTTACACACTTTCCAAAGTGCCATGTGAATAGAGGCTCATTTTCTACTCCTACAAAGAGCTACTAATGACAGGCACAAGGAGATGAAATATACATCTGCTAACCAAAGCTGACAATTTAATTTTGTGACAATGTCTTCAATTTTATTTCCTTTGTTCCATAGCAGAACTGAAAAGAAAGATTTTGAGAGTGTTTGCAAAAAGCAGGATTATGCTAACGTATCTATTCATAACCAAAGACTGAATAGTGTTATATTGTCAAAAATAGGTAGATATTTATGTTATCCACTAGCTAGGACATTACCATATACTGCAGGAAGCCAAGGCTCCTATTCCTTTATTAGTTGGAACAAAGATTTTTGCCTAAGGTCTCTGTGGACCAAGTGCAGAATGGACTTGAAACTGGATACATGCAATAAAAATAGAAAGTCTTCTGGTTAGCTAAACAAACAAACAAACAAACAACAAAAAAAAAATCCCACAAATGAACAAAGCAACAAGAAAGGAGATTACTGTTAATATTGAAAATTATGTCGATTAAGAGAAAATTTTTCTTAATTTGTCATTTATTGTGTATCAACTTTAGTCACCATTCCTATATACTGTGAAAGAAAAGTGAGTATGAACTGTTAAATTTCTCCTCTGGAAAACTATCAGTGACAGGATGTTTTTTTCAGTGGATTTCTAGCAGTTGAGAAAAGAAAAAAATAATTAAAATCAAGAACTTCTCTCCCAATTCCATAATCTTCCAAGCAGTTAAGAACAGAGACTTCTGAGTTAAAACAATTTCTATACTCTGAACTCTTGCCATTTTATTGTCATCTTTGTTGTTTATTATTATATTAATGTTTTGCCTCCAGGAAGTCCAGTCAACTGAATACACAAGTAATTAACCATTTACAAAGAAAACTTATCATTTGCTAAAGCAAAAAGAGCTTACTCATTCCCTTGATTTTAAAGATTAGTTTGAGAGGCACAGGTGGATGGGGTGTCATAGCTGACTTCTAAACATTTGAAATTAAGAGACAAGGCATCAAAATAAGTTTTAGTTCTAACTTTTAAGTTTATCCCATGATTTCTGAACACGACTCACCATTTTAATGGTGTATTAAAACTGTTTCAAGCAGCCTTCACAAAGAAAGTTTCTGCTTCTGGAGGCCTCATGTCTTTGTAGATCCCTCTGTCTTTATACAGTTCTCCTTCAGTAAAATCAGATACTGCTTGTACAACCCTATAAGATGCACAAGGCCCTGCCAATGTTGTCCTGTACCCCCAACCATTTATTACAGAAACTAAGACCATTTAAGAACATGCAAATGGTGCTCCAGTATCTAAGGAACTAGGAATCAAGTGAAAATATAGCTAGTTCTTTTATGACCAACTACATCTTAATTAGAAATTTTTATTTGTAAAAATTAAAAAGGTTAATTGAAGAAGCGCTGCTTGGTTCCTGCATATTTACCATGAGTGTCTGGCTCCTGCTGCAGCTAGGATTCTGTAGCCTGTGGCTCACATGTCCATCTGCAAAACTTAAGCTGTACGTATGGTCTAGGGGTCCGGGGTCCTTGACAAAGCAGCTGGAAGTGGTCAGAGATCTGCCTGAGCTGAGGCTCTGCAGGTTATGTAGTTTTTCCAGGTTTTCTGCCTTTGTGATCTGAGCTATATCTTGGCATAGGCAGTTAGGATGTGTCTCACTCTGGATCTGGTAACTCAAGATTTTCAAATACTGTAGCTCATTTGTAACCCCTCTACCATCTCGAGACTTGTTGCCGGGCTTTTGTTCCTTTTGTCTTCCATTAGGTATGGGGAGTAGCTTGGAAATTAGAAGCACTGGGAGTTTTAGTTGAGATTGGAGGCCTTAGGCTTTGCACTCCCGCACTCCTTTGTTTAAGCAAAGTGCAACACTCCTATAATTTTGTTTTGAATTTTATTTCCCCATTTTTAGAAACTCTTGCACTTTTTTCCCATTTTTTTCAAAACTAAGACAGCTTTTTTTTTCCTAGAAGATAGACTTTTCTTTCAGGGCAGACAACCATTCAATTACCTCTGCTCAGGAAACCTGAATTCTACTTTTACCATCTGGTTAGATGATCACACCTGTGTTTCAGTTTCTTTATTTCTAAAACTATGTCTATGATAACCCTGTTTCTATTTAACTTTTGTTTCTAATATCTTAGAGGTAATGCTGCTTGTACAACATTGTGAGTGAGCCCATTGCATTACAAGCATGAATATTTGAGGATGACATGAGGTTCAGATTTAGTCTGAGAACAGGGGGATTTGGCTTCCTCCATACAGATAATTTTCAGCGTTTTGGTCCTCTCAGAAGAGAAACAAACAAAAACCCTGTTCCTGATTATGTTAAGCATAATGTTTGCTTAACATGCCTCAGAGAGGTTCAGACCAAAAACACAGAGGATTCGGAGGTCATACAGATTATACCAAGGGTATGAAAATAACTGTATATTCTAGTGAGCACAACTGATGATGGTTTACTGCATGATGAGGTTTCTTATCATAAAATCTAAATCTCATTGAACCACTTCTAGCACTGTTGTAAGGAGCAAGGAGCAGAGTGAATCCTTGTAGGTATAAGTTTAATTTTTCAGTGGTTCCCTGGAATCTCTTTGCTTTCATGTGAGGCATTAGCACATCTTTTTCTATATAATTTCCATCCATCTTGCATTGAAACATGGGAAAGAAGGGGAGGATGAGGGTGATCACCTCTGTGTCAGGTATATGCAGCAAAGCAGCTAAATTTGGCCAAATCCACAAATTTTCTTAATCAAGCAATTTCATTTCCATGCAACAGGTGGTATCAATCAGAGTGTGCTTTCATATGCTAATATCTAGAGACTCACTCTTTCAGAACTGGCATAGTAACAAGGCCTTCACAGACAGCAGAGGGGAGAGGACAACAGATTAGGAGGAATTATTAGAACTGAAAACATTACAATTTAATGAATAGTTGTATAGTTACCCTTTGCCCACCAATAAATATTCCAGGCTATGATTTACGAGGTTTGAAAGACCTTGCTATCTAGTTAGTGTTACAACTGGAAAATTTGAATCAACTTCTTTTCTAGTAGTTCTATTTCTCGTCATTAGTTTTTTTTTTTAATTACTCAAATGGTATTTCTTTATCTACATGGTATATTCTGCACCACACAAGGCATATCAGGTCCAAATGCCTTCTACCTTTGCTCCAAGAGAGATTCGGAGGACAAATCTGGCTCTTCCCCAGAAGGTGATTGTAGGAAAACAGACAGTATGCATATGCATATGCATATGCATATAAGGATGCACTTTCTCTATGGAACCAATCTGATTGAAACTCTGCCAGAAACAGAACAGATAATTTCATATAGCATTTTCTTATGTTGTCTTTTTCTAGTATCACAAAAGTCTATGCATTTGCTATCTTAATTGTGGGTAAATAAAACCACAAAATATGCTTTGCTCTTTAGCAAGTGTGTAATTTTACTTATGAGTTGCTTATGAATACAGTTTATTTGGCCCACAGGTGCCAGGAGGCTGTGGTAGTTGTCTGAATTGCAATGATATGTTGCAGGAAAACTTTTCTTTCATATTCTAGTTTGAACCAAAATGGGCACCAAATCTTCTGTATTTCGCCCTGCTCTTGTGGTCATTTGCAATGTAAGAAGAATCAATGAGAAGAAAGATAGAGAACACACCAAAGCCTTCAAAGGCAGCAAAAATAAGCAGCTGTGGAAACAGAGAACATGAAAGGCAAGAGAGCTGCACACCTATTGACAGGATCTACCTGTAAGGAACTGCAGGTTGTGTGATGGATTGATATCATGTATATTTCCTTGGGAGGAAAAAAAAAATTCCCTGTTGACAGGATGGCAGGAAGAAACACCAAAAGAGAAATTATGTTAATATTTTCTTCCCTGAAGATAGTCTATCTCAAAGGAAAAAAAGCTATTTACCATTCTTAAAAACAGCTTCCCTTTTGTGTCTCAGCAGATAAAATTGGAAGTTGCTCATACTTGAGGAATATTTCTAAATACTGATATATGTGTGTGTTTAATGCATTAAATTTTCTACTTGAAGAAGTGTCAGAAAAAATAATATAACTCTAAAGGTGGGGGGAGTGGTTTTTAAGGCTTTTGAACTCTATAGGGATGATGGTCATTAAAGTCAGTTCCTCATTTTCCCTACAGTATGCCTATATCCTTTTTGTGACTTATTTTACAGTAAAAATCCCCAAAACCCTTGGAATAATTAAACCTGAGAATTGAATAGCGAGAGACAAACCATGAATTTCCATACCACCATGAAAGGTATGATACAACAAAGCATTACTGTTTTCTAAAGCTGGGGGTTTATTCATAGGAACGTGATAACTGCAATAATATCTGCTACAAAGCAATGGAAGTTTGCAGGCATCTTTTAACGGAGCAAACAGCACTGTGATTCATTGTCAGTTAGAAGCCTACAGGGAGATTCATTAAAAGATCCAATCAAGCTTTCAGTAGATAGCACTAGAGGTAATAGTTTAATAAAAATTCATTTAATCTTTATGTTGCTGTTCAACAAAACCTTCTAATTACCTCACAACCATGCAGTTAAAATACATCAGAAATAATAAAACTTCTCAGAATAATACGTAATTAAAATAGTCAATCAAATTTAGAAGGAATGTCTTCAGGTTTCCTGAAAAAGCACATCAATCTATGAACCTTCTACATAGTTCTTTAATGGCTGTGATAATGACATATGGTCCACTTATATGATTCTTTTTTGACTCTATGGAGATTGAAAATGTTTACTTACTTTCCACGAAGATGACACCAAGCTTAGCAGTGCTGTTGACATACCTCAGGGATGGGATGCCATCCAGAGGAACCTGAACAATATCAAGAAGTAGGACCATGGGAATCTCATAAGGTTTAACAAGACCAAGTGCAAGGTGCTGCACCTGAGTCAGGGCAACCCCCCATATCAACACAGGCTGGGGGATGAACAGATCAAGAGCAGGCCTTGCTGTGAAGGATTTGGGGGGTGTTAGTGGATGAGAGGCTGGACACGACCTGTCCATGTGCACTTGCAGCCGAGAAAGCCAGACGCATCAAAAGTGGCATGGGCAGCAGGTCGAGGGAGGTGATTCTGCCTCTCTACTCGGCTCTGGTGAGACCCCACCTGGAGTGCTGCATCCAGCTCTGGTATCCCCACTATAAGAACCTGGACCTACTGGAGCAGTCCAGAGAATGCCCATGAAGATGGTCAGAGTGCTAGAGCACCTCTCTTACAAAGACAGACTGAGAGAGTTGGGTTTGTTCAGCCTGGAGAAGAGAAGGCTCCGGAGAGCCTTTATTGCAGTTATTCAGTACTAAAAGGGGCCCTATAAGAAAAATGGGGACAAACTTTTTACCAAGACCTGTTACAATAGGACGAGGAGTAATGGTTTGAAATTAAAAGAGAAAAGATTCAGTTTAGATATAAGCTTTTCACAGTGAGGGTGGTGAAACGCTGGCACAGGTTGCTCAGAGAGGTGGTGGGTGTCCCATCTCTGGGAACATTCAACATCAGGTTGGACAGGGCTCTGAGCAAAATGATCTAGTTGAAGATGTCCCTGTTCATTACAGAGGGGGCTGGGGGGGACCAGAGGACTTTTAAGGGTAACTTCCAACTCCAAATATTCTACAATCTTATGGTGCTATGACAAATTATTCTAGTCCCTTACTAGAACTTGCAAAAACACCAAAACACCATCTGTTTAGTGTACTAGTTTGAAAACAAACCAGTGGGAGATTGCAGGTCAGAATTATAATTTAATAGGAAAATTAAAATAAATGCAATAGTGCAAGAACACTGGCAGAGTCAGGATACAACCTAAGAGGGGAGAGGTTGCACAAGACTGAAAAGGAAGATGCATACAGGCTGGTCAGGGCAATTAGACCCTGTTGGTGTACCCAGTGCTTCAATATCTCAAATATATGTCAAAACGTAGTTTGAGTGCTTACAAAGATGGGCAATAAACCTAAATCAGCAACTTCCTATGGTTCATGCATATATTTATCCCTAGAAATGAGGGAAAATAAAATGAGCTACTGTGACTTTTATTTCTGTCATAAATTTAAGTATTGCTTAAGATTCACCTAAGTTCCGATTTTAATTCTTTGGTGGCTATTTATAGTCTTCTTTCATGCATGAGCAGTTAGATAGAGATATATGTCAGTGTTTAATTTTCCCTGACTAAATTATTATAATATAACTCATTCTCCACGATACAGTGGTGTGTCCTACTGAATCTGCCAAGTAAAATGCATGTCCACAGAGAAGGATTAAAGCAGCAGAATCACAGAATAATTTAGTTTAAAAGGAACCTCTTGAGATCATCTGTTCATGTCCATTCAAATATCCTAAATTTGCTTTCGGACAGAATAACTCTAATCAATGATGTTTTTCTTTAGGAATACCAGTTTCTTGGTTATTTTTTGCCTTTGCAAGGTTCTTAGTTTTCTCTACTTTTACTTCTATTCTTAGTTTTAATATGTTCCCTGACCAATTAAAAGAATTCCAAAGTTTTTTTCACCTATGCTGGACACTCAAATGATGAACCATCCATTCACTGGGGTAGTACACTTCTTCATAGAGTTATGATGATTTTCTCAATAATAATGCATAAAAATTTCCTACAAATTTTCGTTCATATTTTCAGATGGATTCATATGTGCTTTCTCCTCTTGAGCTCCCTTCTGCATACATTTGTGTAATTAAACTGAAGAAATGTTAATTTCCAAGTTGTGCATGCAACAACGCATGGAAGCAGAAGATTGCATTGACTGTGGAGGTACTTCTTGTACAAATGCTTGTACAATCTCTGAGCAGAATAAGCTACCATATTGCAAAGAGCAATGAACACATCTTTATTTTTCAGATATATACCCTGTTGAATTTTTTTCTCTGTGTTCTTTAGTTTTCATATCATGCTTGTAGAAAAATGAATTTGTATGAGTAAACTTAATAAGGAATCCTTGTTCTATGGTGCTGTCTTCGGACAAATGTAAAAAGGCAAATGAGAAAAAAAAAACAATAGAAAGAGATGGATACTGGCAGCAACTGAGATTTGCTCAGTGGGTTAGAGCATGGTGCTAATAATGCCACGGGGTCAGGTTTGATCCCTGTACTGAGCCATTCAATTAAGAATTGGAACTAACGATCCTTGTGGGTCTGTTGCACTCAGAATATCTTGTGATTTTGTAACTGAAGCCAGAGTTTGTGTTTAGGAGATGTTAAACTGGCATAACTGAGCTCCATCCAGCCCCATTGTGAGGCAGCTTTGAAATGTCTCCTTCTCCATCCTCCATGTGAGGGCCCACAACAACCCATTACCCTCTTCAAATCCACCAGCAGTTTCCTGGGCAGGGAGAGAAGCACTGCTAGAGCAGAGGTATTAGGCAGATGACAGCTCAGTGCAGAAACACAGGTAAGGGACAGACCTGCAGTCACAATTCAGACCAATGAAAAGAAACATAATTAGCAAAATCATAAAAGGCTCATGAGATGATAGCACAGGAGTTCTATTACAGACACAAAGCTTGAATGTGTGATGCAGTGACTGGTGTGATGATATCAGCAGCTATTAACTATGGCCTAATCTCACATTGTATGGACTCAGAACTGTGACCCCACTGTAGTATCTGCGGGTCACTCACAGCTGGTTTTGCCCTCTGTACAGGCACTTCACATCAGTTCAGCTAAGGGTTTTCCCAAACTAATGCAAGTCAAACTGGAAAAAAAAAAAGACATACTAGAAGAAACGAGAGTTTTACCAAGTTAACTCAAGGACTTTATTACCCCCCTACCTTATGTTTTTGTAACCTTTTGCATATGCAATACAACCCTCAAAATGTCCAAAAGTTTTCCAGTGGGTACATTTATTTGCACACAGAACACCATTGCATTTTTCACCATTAACATCATACAAGGATCCCAGCAAACACACCAAGTGTCCTCATGCATTTTTACATGAACAATTTAGCAAATGATGTCACACAGCAATATTAACTAATTACATTTTAAATTATTCTCTGAAATTAAAGTTAGTTATATTTGGAACTTATTTAATTAAAATAGTCAAACTATATTTCATGTGCCTAATGTAGATATTTTCAAAACTTCCCGCTCTTTGCTCCACCACAGACATAATTAACAGGAAAGTTTTCAGTGCATTTTCAAGAAAAGCCAAAATATCTTTTCCCTTTCTAATGATAACCAGCAGCCTAAGCTCCCTGCACTCTTAAAGTGGGTAGGTAAGGAATGTTTATTATTCAGCACAATATGCCACAGTGACATTTCTTATCATTACAGCACTATAGGACCAGAGGATTCATAAATAGTTTTTGCCTCCTGGCAACTTTATTCCATGATAATATCCTTTTGATGCTATGGCTGTGCACAGCTGAAAGAACCCCCAGGCTATCTCTGTACTTCCAAAAGTTGGTATACTGCTTCCTGGAGAAAACTAACTAACTAACTAACTAACTAACTAACTAACTAACTAACTAACTAACTAAGAATTAATAAACAAAACATGCACCAAAACCAAGGATAACCTTAATTACTGCATTCGTTTGGCTGTAACAAAAACAAGAAAGACAGCACAAAGGTTACAAGAGATTAACAAATGGAGAATATTGGCCCACAGATTCTCTTCTAGCTGTGTATAGTTACACTAAACCCCTGAAGATAATCATGAAGCACTTCAAAATTCAGGACTTATTCAAATAATATAAAGTCTGCTTTCTTGAAATTCTGAATCCACATGGCTCTTTCTGAAGACAGGTTTTGATTTGCTTGACATCTTTGAAAATCAAAAATATTTTGTATAAAATCCCTTTTAGTGTTGCAAAGACAGAGACCTTTTCAAATCTGCCATTTGTCTTGACTTCAAAACTGACACTATTTATCACCATTTTCAGAAATGTCCAAACAGCTGCTAAAAGAAAAAAGGTAAGATTAATGTCCAAAGGTGCTCTAAGAAAAAGGACTGGGAATGGAGAAGTGGCAGACCAGGAGCAGGTGCAGGAAATGAAGCAGTGGTGGAATGAGCTGTGAGGAACCGAGGCAGGCTGAACACTGCAGATCACATCTGTCCGGAAAAGCAGGTGGTGCAACACAGACAATCTAGTTTTGGGGTTTTGTCATTGTTTTTTGGTGTCTCAGGCTCAGGGATGGGAAACACTACTGGCAGGAATGGCCACCATCCTGTCTTTGTCCTGGTCACCACACGGAACTAAGTTGAGGTGATGAACAACTTTTTGTGGGGAAGGCACCTTTTCTTTCTGTATACTTTTGTTCTTAATACTACTGCTGCTACTGTGTGTTCCTCATTCCATTGATGTTTGTTTTCAGTAGATTGTAATCCCAACGCAGAGTCTCTGCCTTTGTCCCTCTCTTGCCAGCTGGGCAGTGGGAAGGGGAGTGGCTTATTTGGAGTTTAATTTCAGACTGGTTTGAACCTCCACAAGCCCCTTCTAACAAAGATTCGAGAAGTGGTTGAGACATGATCCCAATGCTTTATATTGGCTGTAGAAGGCACCTGCCAAAGTAAAACATTGTGTGGTTACAGCTTAGCAGTTGCTACCCTCCAGGAAAGACGTGTGTGTGCCTCCCTAACTGGCTATATAATTCTTGGATATAGAAGGATGTCTGTGTAACAAGAAAGGCTTTACAATGTGAGACTTAAGTATGTGAAAGTTACTTTGCCATAGGTTCTTGGAAGGCCTTGTAAACTGTGAGGTGTGGTGACCACCCCAAGCACACAGAAATTAACTCTATACAAGAATTAACTCTATACAAGAAAACACTTCTGTTGTACTGCTGCTGATTTCAGAACCAAGCATTTACAGCATTTAAAAAATAATTTACACATAACATTCTTCTATTTTTTTCCTCTCATGAAAGTTAGCAAGCAGCTGCTATTCATGCAAATACACTTGTTCATGGGCAAGACAGTCTGCTTCAGCTGATGACTTAAAATAAACCCCTGCATTTCCTGAAAACATTCTTTCTTACTCCATGAATTATACAATTGGCAGGGTTTTATTTACTTTTTCTTTTCTTTTTTTGGCAGTGTTTTGTCCCTAGTGAATATTAAGGTGCCTCCTCTCATGAAACAGAGGAGCAAATCAATGCAATGTCTTCATTTGTTGTCTGCATTTGTGGGTATAGCAAACCTAAGAGTGTCTCGGGGCAGCCTCAAAGCTTGTTTTCTACTCAAAGAAAAATTGCACAGGACAAAAAAATGCCTCTGAGGTTTAATTATCCTTCTTGGTTACATCTCACCAGAAAAAGTGTACTGTAGCTCTGAGTTCTTCTGTGACCAAGATACCTGTACTTGTTGCTTTTTTTCTTGCCAGTGGTAAATAGGTCTTTAAAAATGAATTGTTCCTCTTTTCCTTTTTTTTCCCCATACTCTCAAGAGTTTCTCTCTTCTGCACAGGTGTGTGAATTTGGTGATGAAGTCTAGGAAAAAAAAGTAATCTAACGCTCCCCATGTCTGTTTTTCAGCTGATGTATGTCTTAGGTTACAATGTAAGATGTAACCAAAAGTATGTATTCTATCACCATCAGTTGAAACCGTATGGGGCAGGGTTCTTTATCTCTTCTGTGACACATCCCTGATAACTGCCTCAGAGGGATATCTTTCTGTTCATGGGCTATCCAGCCTCACTGTGTGACTCATAAAATTACATCATCACATTGTGAGATCCTCTGCCGAGGGGAGGAACTCAGCATTCCTACCTGGATATCATCTGAGGTTTGGAACACCACAGGTAGCCCTTGCCTACTGGATTCCCAGAGGACAAGAGCTACATAACCACCACTGGGCCTTCAGAGGAAGACCAGACCCTTCCACAGGATCACCGCTTCGACAGAACCACATCTATCACCTCAAGAGAACTGCAGCCACCACTTAATCAGACTGCTACCACCTCCCTGCCCGACAGGGTGTCAGGCCGTATCCTCACTCTGTCAGGGTTAAGGTAGTGTTTCTGTTTTCTTGCCTTGTTATATATCCTGGTAAAGAACTGTTATTCATCTTTCTCAGATCTTTGCCTTAAAGCCCCTTAATTTCAAAATTATAATAATTCGGAGGGAAGGGGGTTACATTTTCCATTACAAGGGAGGCTCCTGCCTTCCTTAGCACACACCTGTCTTTCAAACCAAGACAATGTATTTATGTTTGACACCTGATTTTTCACTTACAGGGATGGAAGTCTCAGTTATGGAATGGTTTTCTGACCCCCAGTGTTCTTCCTCAACTGTTTCTTTCATTGGGCATCAAATTCTTCTTTCCTTCTTGGCTGCCTTATTTCTCCTTAACATTCTGCTAAAATAATACAAAAAACCCACTACATTTTTCTTGAAATTTAAAGTGCCAGCCTTTCATCTGCCAAAACCATACTAGTAAAAAGCTTCCATCATCTCCTTTCTTGTGGAGTTGCTTCAATCATCTTAAGAATAAAACCTCTAGTAGGGCAGTTTAGAACAAGGTATGTCCTCATTCTGTGATACAGTTGAGTGACTGGTACCTTCTGGTTCTTCTCCATCTGGTACTTCTAAAATTTTTACTGAATGTACCTTATTTAACTACACATTTCCCACAGGATAACATTTGCTTTACTTGCATAAATGAAAAATTAAATATGAAAATTTACCCTGTCATGTTGTGAGGGTCTGATGCAGCATCTTTCACTCCCACAACATTTGTTATTTCAACTGACTGGAATCTTTCCAATGGTTCTGCACAATTTGAGGCTTTTGAAATTGCTGTTTTTTTCCAGCAATATTATGCGAGGCCAGGACAAAGGCCTCATTAATGACCTGGAAAGGAAGTGTAGATTTTTGACCAGCTTTCCAGCTGCTAACATAGGTCGTGCTGTGGAGATGCAGGCTGTTGCACAGGGCATGCATTATGAAATTGTGAAAGGACTGACCTCACAACCAGGAATCACCAAGCATAATTACCCCACATTTCTACAAAATAAATTCTGTGCAGTTTTATGAGGCAGAAATAATGGATATATTTTATCCCACAGATGTACTGAGAGAGTAGTTGACTATGTCCTATGTGGTCATTAGAAGCGTCAGGCAACAGAAGTCATAAGAAATAACTTTGTGCCATATTTTTCATTCATACAGGGAGCTTTAATGACAGAAGAGATGTTAATTAACTTTGTTCAGTAATATTTTTGCTCACATGCTTACTTAATTATTTTCACCTATAATGTTAAATGTACAGATAAGAAGACATTCAAGGTTCTCAGCCCACCAGAATGATGATCAAAGACTAAAGCAAGTATCAGCTCAGGCAGATTATAGCAGGAAAACTAGGGTCTGGATTTTGAAACCTTTTCTTATCCTTTTTTTTTTTTTTCCTTTTTGGCCTAGAGCTAGTGGGGTCCTCTCCAACTACTTTTTACCTAATTGGTTTTTCAGTACTTGTGGAATCATTCTGCTCTTTGCTAGATGATTTCCAGCCTCTCCCACCAGAATTGGCTGAATTATATACGCGTGGAGAGAGAAATGAAACTAAAATATATGGTACTATAATAAAAAGGCAGTATCATGAAGAAAGGACTTTTACCCAAGAGTTTATTTATGTACAACACAGTACGGATAATTTTGGTTTGCTAATTAATGATAGCAACTTGCCCAGTGTTCTGAGGCCAGCTGGGGCCCAGCATTGACTGGGGTAGGAACAAAGAGTGGAAGGTTTCAGGGCCTTGGGCACTGTCACTACCAGCCCTGAAACCTGCACAAGAGCTGTGCCCAGGGCACTGTCCTCTCGCTGGGGTCACAGGTCGTGCTGCTCCCAGCGGGGACCAGAGTGGGTGAGGGCGAGGGCCCAGTGGGGAGCAGGGCCAGGCCTGGGTTGCTGCCTCGCAGGGGCTGCACGGGGCCCAGGGCAGTGCAGGGGCCAAGGGGAGCAAGGCAGTGCTCATGTGTTCATTGCCAGCTCCTCCGGCTTCCTTAACCAAACACTTGGGTGATGCAGGTTTTACTGTGCTCCTCTCCTAGAAACAAATGCATTCCAACTTGGTACTTTATTGTTTCAGAAACAATTTTTTTTTCCTGGAGGGAAGGGATAAACTGTAATGATTTCCAAGGTTTAATATGACATTCTGCTACTTAGTGATTGCTTTCTTTATCTATACAGTGCCTGGATACGCAAACTCCATTTGCAGCTCAGGTACATATATCTAGCTGTATTGTTTTGATCTTGCCTCAGGAGAATGGTGTTTGACAGTGAGTGTCAATTTGCAAAAGTGTGTTGTCTGCACTTCTTGAAGAACTAAGCAAGATGCTGGTTTTTTTATCATTTTTTTAAGCCAAGTATAAAGGTCCAAGTTTTGGTTTTTTTTGGACATTAATTTAAATGAAGTATCAGAGCTCAATGGATTTAACTATGAGGCAAAGTGGAAGCATCCTATAGAGAACTCTTTTTCTTGATGACCTTTCCCACATGTTCTCCAGTAAAGAACAATCAGTTTGGGACTCTCAGCTGGAAAGTGGATTATAGTGACAGAAAAATGTAGTTGTTTTATATTTGCTGAGGAAGATCATGCACCTGAACCACAGGCCAGTTACATCAATAGGAATACTTTTCAATTGTGGCCTGTTCTGTTGGTGTTGTATAGAAAATGGAGAATGGTAGCATGAGATTGAGACAGAAAGATTAAAAGGACACTATAACAAATGGCCTGGTTAAAAGATAAGCTATGTACAAACACTTTGTACACCAAAGCAGATGAAGAATTATCTATTGTGGTTTAAGAATTATCTGTTGTGGTTTAATGTGGTTTTGCTAGCAGTAATAGAGACTTAGGATAGAGATCTAGCCTGTGTATCAAGTAACCTTCCTAATCATCGAAATTTTTCGGTTGTCGAGAACTTTAAGGTTTTTGTCTCTGTCGCCTTTTAAAATCAGATAACAATAGACATTGTAATTTTTGGAACAATTTCTTATGCTTAGGAAAAAATATATGTCCTTTAACAACACACTTTGTGCTTAGTTTTTAGGTTATTTCCAAGTGTGTGGTAATTTTCAAGGGCACTGTTCATGAGTGTCCTGGGCTAGGGGTACTGGAGTGTTGGTAACCCCATGTGCTTAGAGGGCTGTCTGTGAGTGTACTGGACTGCTGCAGTGACTCTGCAGCCATTTCACTCAGCTGCACTCTATTCTAAGTTTTCATGTGTTCTGATACACAATATAACTGGGTTTTCAATAGCTGGGAAGAAGGGAAGGGTTTGTGCTTGCACGCATAAAAGGTTAAGACAAAAGCTACAGTGGAAGACTTGTAGATGCCAGGGATCACTTGAACAGTCAGGGTTGCTTGTCAAATTCTATGAAGTACCAGGTGCAACATGGATCTGGTATTTACTGTGATGGTGGAGAATCTGATCAAGCAGAATGCCTTGTATGAGAACTTCTCTCAAAAGCACTTGTAACTTTTGTTACACTTAGACATAGGGAGGAGATTTTTGTTTTGATTTCTGGTAAAGACTGGTTTTTTCGCTTTTTTTAGACCAAAACTGGATAGCATCCCAGAAAGATTCCTTATCACACACTCAAAAGCTATATGAATGAAGTAGCAAACACTTACTAAAACTCTATTTCCTGTGTTATGCAGTCATATTAAAGGAATATAAAGATTCTTTTGATTTGGTCCTATGAAACTCCATGCAGATTTACATTGACAAATACACTTACATTATTTTCTTCTAATCAAACACCAAAGTGAATAGGTGTAACCCAACTCTCATCCAGGAGTTTTATGTAGTAGTGTCTGAGCAAATATCTTATTTACAATCTTCAAGGACCCTATTAGAACTCAGCAGAGGAAATGCATATTCTGGCCAGAGTGTTCTGATAATATGGCTGTATGTGCCTTCTGGACCAGAGCTGACTCACATTAGCCAACTGGAAATGCAAATAGAAAGAATTCACACTCGTGCACACACCTTACAAGCCCTTTGCAGTGAAGTTAGTTATAGTATCCATGTATGTGTGCATGTCTATCCAAATCTTCTGACATCTAAATTCAACTAAAATATACACAGGCTCACTGGGAAAACAAAGCTTCATGATGTTATTTTTATGGACTGGGTTTTATAAAGAGGCTATGCACGTAAAAGTGCAAACAGTGCATAATGTTCGCAGGATGATGAAACAGCATTAACTTTCACAAAAACTTCCTTACCCATGTTAAAACTAATTTAAATAATTTTAGCTTTAGTGTCATCATTTAAAACTAATATAATTAAGTATTTTTCAAAGGAAAATACATGCTGATGTCTCGGCATACTACTAAATATTTAAGTGAACATCATTTCTCAAATTCTGTGATGGAAAATAACTTTACCAAAGCAGATCAAATGAGCACATTATGTCTCCCGTGTACTAAGTGTATCTTTCTCTTTGAATTATTCACCACTATATATCTATATATGTACATAAAATATACATGCAGTAACTGTACAAAGCAGAGCTTGGATGAGTCTGTTGAAAGGATGCCTTCAATATGTTCTGTCATATTTCAAATCTCAGATCAAGCACAAAACATACTTAGCTCTGTGTACCCCATGGCAAGGATTTTCCTGAAAATTACCAAGTACTCCAAGCTGTGGTGAGAGTTAGAACAACATAGTGTATGTGACTGTCTCTTGGAGAAAGATTAATTGATGAGTATGAATGGAGCAAAGGAATACTGTCCACTGTTCACCTTGGCGTCATTATCATGCCAAAACTTAGTTGCGTAAATACAGACTTGCTCTTACTTTGATACTGTATGTTCTAGATGAGAAGTCTGCACTGCACACAGATATTAGCCAGCTGGTTTGTCTTCAGCAGCTTTACACAGCCACAGCTTAAACAGAGAGTGCTGTCAGGAAACAACTCTTATGTTGACTTGCTGAAACAAGTGACAGTCTTTCCCTATTCATAGGATACGTTTATTTTTGGATTTGCCTACCAAAGCTAATCTCTGAAAGAAAGATGGATAAACTCTCCTGGTTTGTGTAATCTCTTGTAAATATGCTTTAAACTGAGCAGATGTCAAATTGTCATGCTTGTAATGCCATACGTGTGTGAAAGTTTATGACATGCATGACAGCATGCTCCAGCAGCAGAGCTAATGCCATTAGTAGCACAGCAGTCAGACATCACAAAGTAGAAATAAAATTGGTAAGAGGAATGTGCAAGAGGCCAATCGTTTTAAATCAATCCCATCTCACATGACAGAACAGGGCTACACAATATTAGCCCTCTTAATTTCCTGTTTTTCTAAGTCTTACCAGTAAAAGCACACATCATCATAAGAAGGAAGACATGTCTTGAGATCTTTTCTTTAGCAAGGAAGAAAAAGTCTTATTCCCCTCAGACCTACAAGATAACAGGAAGATGTTGACCGTGGTAGCTGTGAAAAGGAGTTTGAGTAATACCACAGTTACTTGGTCTGAGGGATTCTAAGCTAACATGCTATAAGTCAGGACACCAGAGACCACAAATAGAGCTATGAAGGTTTGTCAGATCTGGATACAGAGGCAAAATTATCTTCTGTGCCATCAGAGTGGCTTGTGACAGGTAATGGTCAGAACTTAGTAATGGTGAAATGTGCTTTTTGTACTTAATTCTTGTTGGTTTTTCAATTTGCTTACGTTTTTCAGTCAGCTGGGATTGGTGGCATAAGACCACAGGAACACCAAAGGAAATCAGATAATGTGAAAACCATCCAAATGCAGACTACTAATTGTGACTCAGCGGGCAAAAAACCAGCAGTATTTTCCTTCCTGCTAACCTGCCCAATCTAGCCACAAGTCCTATCATACTGGCAGCTGGATGCCTTCCTGATGTCCCCATTGTGACTAAACTAGCCTAAGTTACACCTTCTCACTCATTGACAGCAAGACAGCTGGTAGGAGGCAGTGCTGTGACTTGGCAGCTGTTAGGTCTGCAACTGCACAGCAAATTAAATGTTGTAAGGCTTTGTCAGCAACCTTTACAGATTGCTTTATCGAAGAGAAGGACGATAAGGTAAATGTTTTGATGTTTTTTCAGTACAAACCCTTTGTTTTTATATGAATCTTCAAAGAATTTTTAATCTTTCTCTGAAGACTTCTTACATCCATGTAGATAATGAGAAGTGAAACTTGTCTCTAAGAAGATGTATTGGCGATTTCATTCCCTTCAGTCCATGCTTGGATCCTGGCAGTTTGCTGTGAGAGGTGTCAGACAGCTGAGCATCAGAAACATCTCATGCTGGCCATACTCATGATAGGCAGGTACCACATGTCACCTTCACTTTCCCTAATGCAAGGAGACAATGTCATGAGGAGCTTCAGTGAAGATTTACAGCCCATTGAGATCCCTTTTTCTCTTCCCAGGAGCTAATGTAAGCAATAAAGTACACAAGCTCATGGAGCTACATAACTCTTTTTGTCAGCTGTGTCATTTGGATTCAGTATATCCCATACTAGGTGACAGGAGTGTCTGCTATTGTGTGGTGAATGTTCTGAAAAACCAAGCATAGCACTCACCTCTTCCCTTCCAACAACTCAGCAAACAGAATTAAATCTTTGGACAATAGCAACACAAAACTTGCAGATGCAATAATCTATTTGTAAGTGCTTTCCTAGCTAGATCTGCGTTTTTGCTTTCATGCATGCATTCTCTTCGTTCCTCCTTTCCCTTTTCCATTCTCCAGATACAAAAAAGGCAAAGTGCTGTCATGTCATCCTCTGTAATTCTTGACAGCATAATGTCCCTAGGTCAAAAGCAAAGCAGTGTAACTGTGAGGAAAGGGGTATTCTTCTCCTTTTCATAATGGCAAAGTGAAAATTCCAAAGAGATTTGTCACTTTCAGGAAATAAAAACTTGTGAGGAGTGTTTACATAACTTTTGATTTAACTTATGTCAGTGTTTTTTCAATATTTGTCAGCACTATTGCTAGAATAAACAGCAAGTTGGGACAAACTGGCAAGTCTGTGTATTCTGCATTTTTTGCTGAACTGAAATGTGGTGCTGCCTATCATAAATCTGTTTCACTGAAAATTAGGACAATCTCTTCACTTTTGGAGCACAGTGAAGGAGGAAAATTGTGCTGGTCAAAAAATAGCTATGGTGTGACAGGTGTTAGCATTGCCACGGGTAAACTGGTTTGGGAAAGGTTAATTTCTGTTGCAGTTGTTACTGCAGAGATTTGAATTGCTACTTAGGTGACCAGAGCTTTGTCACAGTATTTTGCAGGCTGTCAAATGACTTTGTGCAAGAAAGGTGTTCTGCTTCCTGGGTGATGTTTCAGGTGACATTTATAGTTAGTAATAAAACAATGCATATATATTCCATCTGTAGGAAATTATTCATAGACCTGCACAGGAGAATCAGTGATCCATTCCAACAGAATCCATGCTCACTGCATTGTCCAGAAATTAGGCATCCTTGTTTATATCTAAAGGGGAAGAGGCAGAGGAAAACAGTATTTTGTTGGACACAGACAATGCGTGGGTGAAGAAGGAAATATACTATAGCATCTGGACAGATGTTCATTCAAGAGACTGATATAACTGGTCATACCAGTCATCTGGATAAAGTATCTGTATCCTATATTTGATCTTTGCTAGCAATCTGGGCTTAAGAAATTCAGTAAGAATAAGATGCTTCAAGGTTCTTTACAGCTGGAAGACTCATTCAAGCCAAGTCTATTCTCTCCTTTTAAACTGTAGCAAACTAATAAACACTTGTAAAATATTTTAATCCTGTAATATCTCGTCTCCAATTTGTCTGTATGTGTACAGCCCTTTGCATCTCATTACTTTGTTTGCCTTGAAGAAAGACTGACATTTTCTGCAAGGGCTGATATGTGAGATTTTTTGAGATAATGAAATCGGTATCCAGAAAAAAAAAAAACAACCTATGGAACTAGAAAAGGCCTAAATTAGAAAAATTAATGCACTGTGTGCTTAGCTAATTATGCCAGGATTTTTGTATGGCTTCTTTTTAATCAGGCACCAGTTAGAAAGCTATGAGCTACTGCCTTATTTTTCCTTCTCTATTTAGCACTTGAAGGAAAGGAAATTAAGCTCTAATTTTGCTTTAATTTTATTGTTTGTGTTCTTGTACTCATAATTAATATGTTTTGTACTGCAGGAGGGTGAAATTATACGCTCATTATAGAATTAATTCAAGTCAGATTAAGACAATTGATTCCCCAACACCATCCCTGCTGTGATAAGGCTTTGGGGGGACTTTTGCCACTAAGGCTAATTATTACATTCTCTTATTTCCTCTGGAATGAGGCAGGAACTTCTCCCTCATCCTGAAAGAAAGAATGCAATTGTACCCATTTGTTTTCAGTTTCATTAGATCTACTCAGTGTTTCAGTCTTGCTTAAAATTTGGAAAATTGCATGAGTCAGTCTAGAGTCAACTTTTTTCTTGGTTTTGAGGGTACTTTTTTGTGTGGTTGGCTTGGGGTTTTTTCAGTTTTTCCTGACAGGTTCTTACCAAGTGCTGTCTCAGAGGTCTCTGATCCTACTGACAGGGATATCTATGTGTATATAAGTAAATCGTGCAACTCAGTAAAGAGTATCTCCAGTGACTGCCCCCCTCAGCTTCTCTGCTCATCTCTCCCCTTTGTAACTCCTGGATGAAGTTCAAGGGCTTACATCAAACAGATGACTATAGACATCTCATTGAAATTTGAACATTTGGAGTACACTCTCTAGAGAGAAAAAAGTCCTCATTTTGTTGTTTTATCCAAGCACAAACAGAATCTACCGTGAGTAACAAGAGAGTAATTTGTATTGTAGTACATGTTTATGGTTTAAAAGATAACCAATCAAGAAAAAAAGGTAAAAGGATGTTAACATTCGCTACAGAAATATAAATTGAAGCACTGGAGTTCTTACTTGACTCCAAGACTGAGAAAAGCAAAGACTAAAAACAGAATGTGTAAGTGAGAAGTTCAAAAGAAAGTGAGTATTTCTCTTGATGTGGTACTGTAGGCAGAAAAAGCAAGGCCAAAGTCTTAAAATTGGTGTGTCTTGCACTGGCAGGTGAGTTCCATACTGAAAGGAAGTTGGTGAGTTGTGGCTACACTGAAATTGGAGCCGTTTAGTACATAGGTAGAGCAGTAATTCCCCCAGCAGTATGATGTTTCTCATATGACAAAATCATAAGGAAAGATACTGAGAATAAAGATAAATTAATAATTTTCAGATAATTAAATTAGATGTCCAGTACAATTACCTGAAGTTCTTAGCAAGCAAAACACTTTTCCTTTTAATAGAGTTCTTTGCTGCTTAAAACACTAAAAACTATTTAAAAAAATTTAATGAAAGGTATGTCATCTGCTGCAACATTAGCAAGCAATTCCCAGCTGTGATTGTGATGATGATGTGGAGAAAGTGTTTGTATTCTCAAATTATTACATTTGTACAGTATTAATCTTGTAGTTTACTTGAATATTTTGTTGAGGTTGCATTTCTTATCCTTTTTGTCTTTGTCTTTTTTCTGCTGAATTTTATATCCTTTTAATAGGAAAGTTATTTTGCTCTGCATTTGCCAAGGGAGTCATGCAGGTTCATTCTATTTTGTTGAAGTGTCTTTTTTGTTAGAACAGCAGATAGCCACTTACTAATTAAAGTAAATGGCACACATAAATGTCTCTGTGGTGCTTTCTTTATTTCAGATTGATATCTCTTGTCACCTATTTCTCCCTTTTGATACGGAAGATGTCTGTGCCCTTCATTTGCTTGTGTAGCTTTGTAATGTTTAGTCTGTTTTATGAGATGTCACTAGACTGTAGTGAGATCAGTCATCTTTGAACTATTTTCTCATTTCTGACACTGGTTTGGTAAGTGATCTGTGCAAATCTATGACAAGTAATCGCTACTTGAATTGGCAACTTTGGATATCCAACACTGCTAAAAAAGCCTACTGAGACTGAGCTTTGAGATGTTTACATCTATTAGTACCAATCATACTAAACCCACTGGAATAGTTGAGCATCCTACTTCAAGCTTGCTCAGCTACCTTATAGAATAAACACTCTTGGAAACAAAGCCTGTTCAAAGTGATTTCCTCAGTCTTACAGGTAATTTGTGACGAACAAGGACCTCAACATAGATTGCATAATGCTCCTTTATCTCAGTGTCTCACATCAGTAAGTGCAGGTGCCCTTAAAAAAATTGCCTCTAGCGTTAAATGTATTCCAATTTATTAATCTACCTTTAATTGGGTGTGATGCAAAAGTGGTTAATTTTTTTAATCCTAACAGGATGAACCGCAGCTTGGAAATCCTGATGCTAATCTTCTCTTCCTAATCATGTTTTTCAGAAAGAGAGGAAAATCTGGAGCCACACAACATTAATTCAGACTTTCTGAACTGATCTCTGTCAGGTCCTGTATGCAACTGTTTCTCTTCAGTGTACCTGCATTTTTTACCCCTTTCTAGAACACTGTTATATGAATCTTCTTTTCTATCACTAGGCCAGGAGACACATGACTGCAAAAAACCCTGGCTCGATTCCACGACGAAAAGAAGTAACTGCATGTCAGCAACTCATTGCAGTGTAGAATGAAATGAAAATAAAACACTTGTCAAGGCATGAAAGTCTAATAAGTCTTCTAAACTTACATATTGAGATTTATATTCTCTTTTGAAGTGGATACAAATGTGTCTGACATGCTGTTCCTTGTTCAGGTGATCTTGATGAATGTAGCTAATTGTTCTACTGCTGTTATCTGTTGTAGGTTGCCTAATAAGTCTTCATAAAATGCCTGTGTCGCTACCCTTTCAGTCGTTGAAAGGAAGCTATAAAGTGGAACTATTAGAGTCACCCTTTGAGGTGCCACACTAAAGACTGATAACACTAAAGCCTCATAACACTACAGTATTAGGCAAAAGAAGCTTTAGAGCCACTACCAGGAGTGACAGCAAGAATTGGGGAGCTTTTATTATTTATTATTTTAAAATTATCAAACTCTAGTAGAAGGTGTCCCTACCCATGGCAGGGGAGTTGAAACTAGATGATCTTTAAGGTCCATTCCAACCCAAATAATTTCATTTTAAGTCTTTGGGCCAAGAGGGATGTACAAAGCTTTTCTCCTTTCTTCCTTCCTTTTCTTCTAGCAGTATTCCTAGCTGACTTTGCAAGGCCTGGAAGATTTAAAGGGGAGGGAAAGGAAAATATCCTAAGTGGGCTGAGGACTAAAGGTAGGATTTGTGTTTTGGCTGTACTTTTATAATGGTAAGACACAGCTAAAAGCCTTTGGTTTTGATTTAGCCTTTTGGACACAGTCAGAAAGTTCTCTGAATTAAGGTGTACTAAGGAGATTACTATAGATCAATCCCAGAAGAGTTAAAAATAGTTCTCTAAATGGGTGCTGATACAGCAAATAAAGAAGTGAATGTTGGAAGAATTAAACTCTGCTCTTTATAAAATGGATGATTTCTTATCTTCATTAGAAAAAGACTTTTTTCAGGGGTTACAAGGCAGGTGTGGATCAAGCCAACAGAAAACTGCATAGGCAAATTAATGCTACTGTGCTGGTCAATAGATTAGGAAACTAAAATATGCACAACAGTTAAATGGATTCTCCAAGGCCTTTGGTCTATGAGGAATTCAGGAGACTTGATGCAGGTAATCAATTACCTGGAAAGGAAACTATTGACTACACAGATTCTATCAGTCTATTTCAATAACAAGCCAAGTGAATAAACTGACTTTTTTGCAGAACAGTTGAATGTCCTCAGTGAGCTATTTCAGTCTGAGATTTGAGTGTATGCCTAATTTTCCTGTTGCATGACTTAAGAATTTCTACCTGAGTTCCTTTTCGAAAGTAGGAATACACACATTTACACAATTAGATAGAATGTGCATATTTGCCACAGGAGTAACCAGTCAGCAGCTGGTATGAACTGAGGCCCTATTTCTGTGTGTAAACTCCTAGTCAGCAAAGCATTCTTGGGCTTATCTTTGACCCCAACATTAATCACTAACTAACATGGTTCGACAAATGAGAGCTCATAATTAGCAGTTTTTAAATAAGACCTTTTTTCTTGCACTCCAAAGTAAATAGTATCCTACTGAAGAACTGGGAAAGGGGCAAGATTCATTTTCTTTTTCTTCAGGGCTTCCAAGTGAGCCCTTTCATGGAAAAAGCACATGTAAGTAAAGAACCTCAACTGACAGGTATGTTAAGACTACTCAAATCTATCAATATTTCCTCAGAAAATTTAATTATAAGAACAGCAATAAGCTCAAAGTCGTTTTTCCTCCAGTTGTGTTCTATTACAACTAAGTTGCTCTTAAGCCATTTAAAGGATTGTTTTAAAAACTCATAGTTGTGTTGTTCTTTCTGGATTTTCTGTAATTCAAATTTGATTTTTAAATAGATGTTTTGTATTCACCCATGATTTCTGGGCATTAGCCTCTGGATGTACATAGCTGAACAGTTAGTCAACATCTCTAAATAATACAAACATTGACTCTTCAAGGTTATGATGAAGGTACTTTCAATGGCATTTCACTCCAGTGTAAAATTTTCTCAAATAAGAGGCTTAGACCTTATCTTTTCTGTTAATATAGATTTGTTTTTTCCCTCTATCCATAGACTGACGTTCGTGATTTTACTTTCTGGGAAAACTAAAGTGTATTGTCTTTAGTGTGTTTTTACCTCACATATGTCAGTTTCAGAGGTTAAAAAAAAGTGGTATTTTTTAAAGTAACAAAGCCTTACATTTGAAAAAGAAAAATTTCAGGAGTAGTTCATTCACTTCTGAAAGGTCTCCTTGGCTTTGTAGAAGTCATATGTGGACAGATTTTGCTTCAGATACAAAAATCTCAGAAACTCTCAGATAAAGAAGCATAAGAGTCTGCAGATATCTATAACTAACAGGGTAGCTTTATCTAGGTTGCAGAATCCCACATAATATTTGATATTTCCATAGCACATTCTTGATTTATAAAACCTGAGAACACCTCAGGAAGGTGGGAAAATGTTAATCTCCCCATTTTCATACACTTAGAAAGTAGGTCATGTTATTCATTCATTTCATGAAAAGATTTTCCTTCTCTTTTGTTCCACAATGATGTACTTTTTTCTTTTTTTGAACTGTCAGTCAAAACAAAGTGTAAAGACCACATTGGAGGACAAATGGCGTATAAATGGATTTTGTAAATTCTGTCTTATCTATGCAAACATGACAAAAAGAAGGCTTCCAAATGTGGATGGTTTAAACACAGCACAGTTCACGAACTGATAGATCAACCTCTCAGTTGCGGCCATTTTCAGTATATTGCTTTTGAAAGTTAAAAAACACAAGAACTTTTCTTACACTAAAAGTTAACCCCATTTCACTACAGAAGGGGCCAGAATCTGGGAGTATGGTAAATTAAGATGTGCAAATAGGTGCTTTTAGCACCTTTTCACAGCTCCAGTTCCAGTGCTCCTCTGTGCCAGGGAGTATAACTGTTATTGAAACCAGGGGGCTGCCTTGGTCACAGGAATGAATATGCATCAGCTGAGTGTGAAATAGCTGGCAAGCTCTTATTTAGGTCTATAAATGCAAAGTTAGCTCCTCTGAATGGGTTAACATGTGCAGTTATTCTAGGCATTTACACATTTATTTTTATTATAACCTATATTTTATTTACATCAATTAAAGGCTTATGTGGATTTGCAACCATTCTACTGGCTTTACAAGAAGCCAACAAAAGTGCAGCAGAGTCTCTTTGGATATTCTGGTCTTATGTCAGGTTGGCCTTAACAAATGCCATTCCACTTTGACAAAAAATAGCATTTTTCTTCCATTAGAAGGACTGCCTCGACAATACAGATACTGTCACTGTTTTGTCGGGCTTAATTGCTGATTTAACATCAGTGTGGTCAACTGACCATGCTAATAGGATTTATGCTTAGCTTGAAGATATTGTCTTCTATGTTCTCACTAAAGAGTATCTGAGCACAGGTGCCAACACAACAGCTTGTGTCCTCCCTGCTGCACAGACTCTGATCCAGAATACTGGCATCTTGAAAGAATCCTAATAAGCACAGTAAAATTGAATGTTACAGCAATTCAGACAAACAACTGGCCTCTTTCTTCTTCCCTCTTCCACAGAACATAAGGGAATAGATCTGGAGTACTGGAGCATCTATCTATAAAGGAAGTCCTTGACCAGAAATGTCAAGGACAGAAAAAGCCACATTTTTTTTTTAATATTTAGCTTTGAAAAATCCTATCATTTCAGAGTAAAAGATTAGCAAGGATATAAGCCAATCGAGTTGATAAGATGCCTAGTGGATACCAGAGATAAACAGCTTTATTGTGTATTTATCTTGTAGAGCCTAAATTTTGTCCTTACTGTCTTCTCTTTCTACATTTATCTTGGAGTTTCTTTACAGATGAAAAGTTTATTGAAAGCTCTGTAAGGAGGCACAGTTCCATATCCTGCTGGGAACTTTTTTGGCATATCATTAAAATATGTGGATGTACAAAGATTAGAGACAGAAACTGAACAAAATCAATGACATTCAGTCTAAGAGGAGCCAGAGAACGATGCAGTTTCTAATATCTGAAAACGCAATGACTCTGAGTACCACAAGTCTTTCTCAGTGGTGCTCCAGGAAAGGTATTTGAGCCCTGAAACAGTGCTGCTTATGAAATAATGGACTGTAATCTAAACCATCTTGCTATGGAGAGAAATAAAGTCATTAAGGGACAAAAAAGGCTTGAGTTTTTATACCCACTCCCAAGGTTTTGAGACAGCTGAAAACAACATAACTAGAGTTTACATTCTGTCATATGACAGAATCATTAAAAGCTGAGGCAGGTTAATTGGAACGCTAAGCCAGCATCTGGGGAAATCTAAAGGCAACAATTAACGTGTCCTAAAGCTGCTGAACATCAAAGAGAGAAAACTCTCTGGTAGTTGTTAGCTTACTGCTTTTTCACCCTCCTTTTGTTACAGCAGGGACAGCTAGCTTAGGCATCCCAATGTATGACTGCCTGTTGTAACATGTCTTTTATCACCATCATTCAGAGCCCCATGAGGGCAGGGAACCATTTCTTGTGATGTACAGCGGAGTTGTGAAATCCACCTTTGGGTGGCTCTGAGGGCTGAAGCAGAGGTAATGAGACAAGACAGGCCCATTTTCACCAGAGTTCAGGGAGTGAAAGATTAATTGGTTGAAACAGTCTCCCCTTGGGAGTGACTTTAAAAGGCAAAATATGTTGAAATAAAGTATCTCAAATCTAACCTTTAGTCTCAGTGGCCCTATGTGTCAATCAAGTAAGTATTATTTTCCTCATTAATCAAATAGGTAAAACCAAAGTATACAGATTATGCAGGGTTAGATTATGTGTTTGGAAGGAATCAGGGTTCAGGCTTACTGTTGTGACTCAACAACCCATACATCTTGTGTTCTTTCTGCTGTAGTAAAATGACAGCAGCATGGTGACATTGATGCCATGCTGACAATGCTATTCAAGTAGGGACGCATCTTGCTTGTTTTCCCAGCGGATGCAAAATTTTTCCAGCTCCTGTCTCATGAAGATTTGGTCAGCAGCTACACTTCAGATCCAAGTTTAGTAGTGAAATTCTTGCAGGGTATGCAGAAAAAGAGCCAATGTTGTGCTATTAATATTTATACTTTGGGTTTTCTATCTCTCACTATTTTTTCCCCATCTGTTGAAGACCTGTCGTTTCACTATGCCAAGTGCAGCTCAGCTTCCCAGTTTGCAGTGCCTTCACACACCCTGGGGCCAGCACAGACAATACTAGGTGATGGTGAGCTGAACCACTTAAGGAGCTGGGATCCAGAGGCATCCTTTGTTCAATTAAGTATTTCCTCCTGTTGGAGCTGTGTTGAATTCCTGAGCACTTATTTGCTTTCTCATTATTTGCTTAATTCAATTGCATGGCCTGAAATTTTCTTTTCTGGGAAGAGAAGGCTCTTCTGTACATGCCCCTGTGAGCTTTGGGGACTCTACCAATTTGTTTGCTGCTGGTAGATAGAAGCAGACAGCTTCACTCTTGTTCTTCCCAATTAAAATATGCAATGCTTTTTCATTCCTTTCACTGTTCTGTAGATAGCTCTTCTAATTCTATTGCTTCACATTTTTATTATTAAATTTGCATTGCTCTCAAGTTCTTCCTTTAAAAAAAAAAAAAATCCAGCAAATCATGGAATTGTTTAGGTTGAAAAAGACCTCTCAGATCATCATAAGTCAACTGTTAACCCAGAACTGTCAAGTCCACCACTAAACCATGTCCCCAGAGCGCCACACCTACGTGTCTTTTAAATACCTTCAGGAATGAGGACTCAGCCACTTCCCTGGGCAGCCTGTTCCAACACTTGACAACCTTTCCAGCAAAGCATTTTTTCCTGGTATCCAATCTAAACCTTCCCTGGTGCAACTTGAGGCCATTTCCTCTCTCCGATCACTTGTTACTTGGAAGACCAACTCCGACCTGGGTACAACTTCCTTTCAGGTTTCCACTGAGACTCCTTCAGATGAAACAGCCCCAGCTCCCTCAGGCACTCCTCATAAGAATTGTGCTCTAGATCCTTCATTAGCTTGTTGCCCCAACACCTCAATGTCCTTCTTGTCGGGCCCAAAACTGGACATAGTATTTGAGGTGTGGCTTTACCAACGCCAGATACAGAGGGGTGATCACTGCCCTGGTCCTGCTGGCCACACTATTGCTGTTACAAACCAGGATGTATATTTTTGAGGTCCTGTGAATTCCATTTACTGGATGGCTGATTGGTTTTCCTGGAACAGAAGAGATTTTGGCAGGAGATAACATGAGAATATTTATCACTTGTTCCTTCTGAAATCCTAAATGATCTGTATATTTAAGTAAGCCATTAAACTCCTTTTGGACTGCAATATTATGACTTATCTCTGCAAATTTCTGTTCTGAATATAAGGTATCTGTATTACTATCCAAAAAATTAAGTAGTTGTTAACTAAACCACAACTAATTGCTACTGGGTAAGAATGCTTTTGTTCTACCACAACTTCCCTTATGCTGTATTAACTTATTGGTTGGGGGAATATTTAGGATGAGAAGCTTGATCCATAGTAGCACTCCTAAAACCAAGTAATTCCTGGATAAGTTTAAAAGCTTTGAGTTTTGTGTTGTGCCTCTAAGATATTAAAAGCCCAGTGCACCAAATGCAGTGTTCCAAATTTTCAAAACCAAGTCAAGTCAGCATTTCCCCCTCTAAATTTACTATTCCATGTACTTTGTGAAAATCCAGGTTCCTTCACAAATGACACTTTCAACTGAGGCTGAGATTATTTAGTGGGGTATTTGGCAGTGTGTCCTTTCAAGAAAAGCAAGGGGTAAGGACACCAGGGAGTGTTTGGGTTTAAGAATGTCTAGGGAATCTCTATTAGCTTCTTCTGTTTTCTGAGCTAACGGGAGACCACATGGCCTCCAGGTATCCCTTGTAATCTAAACTTCACTGTGTTTCAAAATTAGTCTGATGTTCCAACTGATGTAAATTTTCGTGTAAATACCTGGAAAAAATTCTCATATGCAATTAGAATTTCAACAGAAAGTTCTTAGGGTGCTTTTCTGTTTTTCTGAGCTTAACATTGTACTTTGTAGTACTAAAGGGTGGTAACCACAACTAAAAGTATAGGTGTCCACTGCTGTTACTACAGTCACAACAAACAGGAGAGCTACTTGCATCCTGCCTCTTACGTAGCATTATCCAAACAGTCCTGAAAGCACTGAGGCTTTTAGTACTTGATAGGGACTGATAAATTTATGTGCTGAGAAGCAAGTGCGAGAAGCAATGTGGTAGATCCCTTGGGTTCTTGCCATGAAAAATCTGTGGTTGTGAGCTCTCAATAAGATGTTCTGTAGTAATTAACCATTTCTAACTTTATCCACCAATCACAGACTCTGTGCTCTGTGGAATTAAGCATCTCAGCCCATTAGCTGATATCCCCCAGCAAGTCAAGATGCCAAAAGACTATTATGTGTAATCCTTGATTTCCTATCATCTTTATCCCAAGATTATTGAATCAGCAGGCAGATGAACTTTAGTTTGTGATCCTTTGGCATAGTTCCAGGTACTGTAATATCTGGGATGATTTGCAAGGCGTTTGTACATTTTCAATAGGAGGGGAAATTCTCCAAACCACTCCAAATTAGCTGAAGAACAGGAGGAAGAAAATCCATTAATTATTTACAATAGAACATATGCTCCCTCCTATTCTTTTTTGCACATGACTTGTCAAACATCCTCTTTCATGCATTTGGAAGCTGTAAGGAAAATAGTGTTGCAGCAAATGTATGTCCATCTAGATGTACACAGGCAGTCAGGTGAGGTAAAGCAACACCTCCGATAAGACGTGTCACAGACAGAGAATGTGCACATTATGATTACATGCTTAGTACTGATGTTTTTCAGAGGCTACTTAGTCATGTGCCTGAACCTGTGAGTGTTTACTGAGGGAGATGCACATAAGTATAAAGGTTTGCATGTAAGGCTTTGGTCAGCAAAGTGCTAACTATCATTATTTCTGAACATTAAAGGTTTTTTCCATTTACCATTCCATTTTGTGAGGGAATAGTATTATGGGGTTTCTTTTCTCATCTGGGTAAGAGTTTTTGATGAGTGTTAAATAATCTAAAGTTTCTTAAGGTCTTAGGCTTAAAATTCAGTGCATTTCAAATAACATTTAAACATTTAAAGGGATACTTTAAAAAACACCAAAGTCACAAATTTTCCTAGAGAACTGAAAGCCTCACTTCCTCTTGCACAGGGGTTCCTGATTTATTTTTTCTTGTTGTTGATGAACTTAGTCCCAAAAGATGTATCTTAAAATATGTCCACATAACACAATGCAGTGCTATGGTCACCTGAGTTATCTGTGGGACAATCAACATGAAGCAAACCACAATATGAGACCATACAGAGAAACTGCCCTGCAGCCTTGAAGCAGTATAACTTCATGTGAATTAGCTCTGTATCTTAGAGGGGAGTTTTTGAGGCCTCTGTTACTAGAGTTCTCAAACCAGTTCATTTGGCACCAATATAGAGCCTCTGCCTGATGCCCAGTTCATGCTGTAGGAAATTCCTGCTAGCATCTTTGAGAATTTTATTTTTAACCCCTTGTGCTGCAAGTTGCATGTCTGTAAAACAGAAAAGGTAAAAGTGCAATAGTACATCTTATGCTTTTGCTAACTGTTTTTTTCATCTATTAATGGAGAAGTTATGTAAACAAAAAGCAATGTTAGGAAACACACACACAATAAAGGTGTTGTAACAATGTTCACTTGTAGTAAATTTCTCCACAGGTGTGCAAGACCTATCATCATCTTTCAGCCAAGCACTTAGATTTTTGTGCTTCTTTTCTGAAGGCTTTGTTTTGTGTGCCAGTAATTGCAATTATTCTAGTAATGACACTCTGTAAGTGACGTCCTGGAGTTCTCAAAGCTTGACAGCTATCATAGAACATGTTAGCTTTCCCAAGGGGAATGTCAGTCAGTTCTTGCGCTTTACTGTTCCACCTTAGGTATGTGCGTGCACGTGTGCACACAACTTCTGGGGACTGAAAAAACAGAGCCTTTCTGTTAGATGCCCCAGAAGAATTTCACAGCAGAATTCCAGCAGAAATACCAAAACAAGTCCCATATTTCCCTCTCTCTGATGGCCACCTACTCCACCTGTTTATTGTTGCTTGCATCTGGCTTGGGGAAATGCAGGGACCTGGTTATCAGTCAGAACCACACATGCGGCAGCTGCCAGCTGGTTTGCTAAAACCTGGAGAGTTATTTCCAATACATTGGTAAGCATTTGTCATGATAAAAGTGCTGACATAATTGCAACATGAAGCAAGTTAAAAGTGTCAATTTACATCAAGGACACGAGTCAAATGCTTTTGAAAAAAAAAAAGAACAAAAAATTCTTTGTGATGCTTTGTTCTTCCCATTCTGTATTAAACAGAAACAGTGAGTGGTCCTTGGGAAAAGCAGATTTCAGATTCTGTTGCAGAGCAAAAATATCCTGTAATCTTTGCAATTTTATAGAGTTTTCAAAGTAAATATCAGAATTAAAAGTCATTAATTTTCATGTTTCTGTGGATCACTATAGATAAAAAGTAATTACTAACCTTGTTCTGCAGAAGAGTTGACAGATATAATAATGTATTTTTTTGCAAGATTGTTTGTATGAAGAATTGTTACGTAGCAACCTGCTTCTGCTTGAAAATAATTACCATCTTATTAAAGTGTGAATAATTTCTATATTAAGTTAATAACCCAATGCCAGGAAAATTTTCCAGAACTGTTCCATTTTTGTGTACAGAATTAAGATGTTCTATTAGTTTATCTGCATCTTAGATGAATGTTAATGTTTATGATCATACCTTTCACTAGCCACTGAAGAAAACAGATATGTATTGCCACATTTTTATAGAACACCTCCCACATAAAGGTTTTATGGATGTTTATTCATTTATTGACTCTTAGAACTGTGCAAATCCAGAAACCAATAGTTAAAGAAAACCTATGTGGAGGTTATGTGGTTCTTCATTTTGGAGGCAGGGGAATGTCGGCAACTGGAAGAAAACTCAGGCAAGTTCCAAAAAATTCACTTAATAATATCTCAGGTTAAAGACAAGAACAGGTAGAGACTTCCAAATTCTAGAAACGGTAAAGGTGGCTTCTAAAGAAAGTGGCTTTCTAAAAAAAAAATTCAAGACAATTTATTTAAGCTGAGAATAGTTTCTTAGTCTTCTGATTGAGTTTTGTATATCTTGAATGAAACCAGTTAGACTTTTACTTCCCTGTCTTCCTGAATGACTTAATGAAGTAGGAGAAACAAAAGCATATTAACTGAGAAAACAAGGAAGACCAAGATTTACCAATGAAAGCCACCTGCTGTCATGATGCAGTGTGAATTTAATGAGTGCTTTAATGTTCAGTGCTCCAATGAATGACAGATACTGCTCCTAGCTCCCTTTTATTATATTTTATCCTAATCTACATTGGTAGATTGCCATGATTTCCATCTGTATTTTCAAACAGATCATACTTATTTCAGTTTAAGCACTACAAGTGTGATGATGGTGAAAGTAAAACCTCTGTGAGAAAATGCAACACGCCTGTGTTGCTCCTGGAGGAGTGTGCAGCATTCCTAAATTTAAAATAACCTCAGCTTTGGAACAGAGCAGGCAGTTTCATAAGATCAAAACTGTACTAGGTTACATAAGCTGTATATGCTTATGAGAATCACTCTAAGAAATAGAATTAAGCAGAGGTATTGGGCCTACATCATAGAACCTGTGAAGGAATTTCCCCCATCTGACCATTCAGGAACACTCTGGCAGTCACACTCCCACCACCAGACACAGTCACTGCTGGGACTGAAGACCCTTCGCAGCAGGTGACTCCAGTGACCTGACAGGAGCCCCGCTTGGTTCCCTCCCTGCACACTCCACACTTAGCAGTCAGACAACATTTCCTTACCAGCTCAACCTTTGGTTTCCCATAACAGAGTCTCAGACATCCCATTCCTTAAAGCTTTTATTCACAGTGCAGTAACACAGAAACAGCTTGAGCCAATGCCTCTGAGGAGGGGCCTCAAAAAAAGGAATCCCTGGGACTGTATACCCTTTTGTGATGTATACAGTCTAAGCACGCTGAAGGCTACCTGCATTAAATGTATTCCTGAACAAATCTTGTCATTTAGGTTGGAAAATACCTCTAAAACAACCAAGTTCAATCATTAGCCCAACACTGCCAAGCCCACCACTAAACCATGTCTCTAGGTGCCACATCTGCAAGTCTTTTGAGTATCTCCAGGAATGGTGACTCAACTATTTGCCTGGGCAGCCTGTACCAATATTTGACAACCCTTTCCTTGAAGATTTTTTCCTACTATCCAGTCTAAATCTCCCCTGGTACAACTTGAGGCCATTTCCTCTTGTCCTATAGTTTTTCATCTGGGAAAAGAGACCAACCCCCACCTCACCACAACACCCTTTCAGGCAGTTGTAGAGTGATAAGGTCTCCCCTCAGCCTCCTTTTTCCCAGTTTAAACACCCCCAGCTTCAGCTGCTTCTCCCAAGACTTGTGCTCCAGACCCTTCCCCAGCTCCGTCGAGGTTCTCTGGACATGCTTCACCACTTCAATGTCCTTCTTGTCATGACGGGCCCAAAACAAGACTTGAGGTGCTGCCTCACCAGTGCTGAGTACAGGGGGACAATCCCTGACCTGGTCCTGCTGGCCACACTGGATGCCATTGGCCTTCTTGGCCACCCTGTCACGTGCTGGCTCATGTTCAGCTGACTGTGGACCAGCATCGCCAGGTCCTTTTCCGCTGGGCAGTTTCCCAGCCACTCTTCCCCAGCCTGTAGTGCTGCCTGGGGTTGTTGTGACCCAAGTGCAGGACCAGGCACTTCACCTTGTTGAACCTCACACCCTTGACCTCAGCCCAGCAATCCAGCCTGTCCAGATCCCTCTGCAGAGCCTTCCTGCCCTCTGGCAGATGAGCACTCCTGCCCCACTTGGTGTCATCTGTGAACTGACTGAGGGTGCCATGCAATCCTCTTGTCCAGGGAATTGATAAAGATGTTAAACAGGACCGGCCCCAGTACTGAGCCCCAGGGAACACCATTGTGTCTGTCTGCCAGCTGGATTTCATACCCGTCACTAACGCAGCCTACGGGCTTCTGTTAGCTCTGTGAGGGGACATGGCTGCTATCGCTCCTGGTCCTGCCCAGGTCTCATCAGCCACTGTCGCATGAGCTGCCAGCTTCTGGCAGCTCCCTCAGGAGAGCTTTAACAACATTGAAATAGCTTACAAACTCATCTTGAGTTTTGTCAAGCTCGTCATGTCACTTTTACAGAAACCTACATAAAAGGATTTTATCCATTTTAATTAAGGAATAACAGGAAATAACTTAGTGAAGGATTGAATCTATAATTAAATGGTACAAAATAGTTTTTCACATTCCTGGTTTGACAGAATTCCCTGGGAAAGGGAGGTTTTATGCCATATGAAGAAAAATCTGAATTGACAGAAGATTTTATACATGTGATTTTGTAGTTCTAGATTAAAGTCTAAATTGTAATTCATCCAGTTTTGTCACGAGTTGTAAGATACTTGTAAGATTTGGTCACAACTGCAACACTGATCAGAAATAATAATTAAGTTTGTTAAATGTTTCAGAAGCCAGCTTTACAGCAGTCATCACATACAGGTGGAAATGGATTTGTCTTTCTAAACAAGGAGCTTAAAGAGGTAATCAGCCAGCCACTTTTGGATTTGTCGTGGTTTGACGCAGCTAAACGTCAAGCCCATGAAACATGTTATTTTGCATAAGGGAAAATAAAGAAATATTGAGGGAAACTATAAAACTGCAAGGCAAAACAGGTTCATACTTAAACAGTTGCAGTGTAAAGAGAGTTTATTGCTAACAGAATTTAAGAAAAAAAAAAGAAATAATATAAAATTAAAGCAAAAGCACACTCCCCTCTCTTCCAGCACCCCTCTTTCCCACCGAAACTGCACAAAGGATAACAAAACATGGGATTTGGTCAGTGTTGCAGTTCTTATAAGTCTCTCCAATATTTAAAGAAAAAGAGAATTTTTTCTGCTTAACGTGTTTTCCAAACTGTTACCTGCAGTGGTCCACCCAGAAAGAAACAATCTGCTGCAATGAAAAACACCTCTCCCATGAAAACCTCACAGTTTATCCGTACTGCAGTCGTGGGCCCATAGACATAGGGTTTTAATCTTTTTAAGGATGAGTTATTCTGACCTGAAAACAAAAGGCTCTCTTCTTCACAATCTTGAAAAGCCTTTCACTGCTTCTATATAGCCTGGTATAGGCACTTCTCATATCTTCACAAGCCGCACTGAATTCCTCATCACCCCATGTACTTCAAATGGGATTAAAGAGACTTACAGTGTGTGATACTACAGTTTTTACCACGGCCTGCAGAAAGCATTTTTAAGCTCTGCGCGAAAAAACCACCTCCACCTCTTTTTTCCTGCGGCCATTTTTAGCTTTGTCCCACGTGACCTACTTTCTCTTTCTTCCTGACCTTAAAGTCGCCATGTTGAAGAGTTGATTTTCTTTGGGTGTTACGTTGGAGAAAGCCTCTCTCCCCTTATGCTGCTGGCTGCATGGTGTCTCCTTCGGTTCGATATAAGCGGTGTTGGCTGCAGAGAGCTCTGCTGGCTCCCGCCGGGGCTGTGCGGGGCCGCATGGAGGGGAAGCCCACCAGTCCCCAGAAACCGCGCCGGGCGGTCTCGGCTGTGCGGCCACTCACAGCTGTTTCTTAGCTGCCTGTTGTTTAAGGCTGATCCTGGGAAAAGCCCCCCGGAGCCAGGATGGCTTTTTGCCCTCGCTGGGGAAGGGAGCCCGGCCCGGCCTGGCCAGCCTGGCCTGGCCAGCCCTCTGCGGGAAACCAGAACAAAGAAGAGGAATTTCCCATGCCTGTACTGCCTTTAAATGTGAAATATTTTGAGAAGCGCTACTGGATCAGCAACTTGTCCATCAAACAAAATTCAACCTACTACAGGATTATATATGTCTTTCTAGTGTTTTTTTATTCAGCAGTGATAGGTAGGCAGCTGGTATGAGCAAAACTGTTCTGAACTTTGTTAAAAACTAACCAGTCAGATGGAACAACACATGCTAAAATAATGTACCTAAGGTTCATCACTCAGGGGATAAAAGCTGTGAGAGGGTGAAATTCCATTCCACAGAAGAAGTAATACTTGAACATGTGTGAAAGTTAAATAATTTCAAAATTTTCTGCAATAAAATAAAATAAAAATTTAAAATTCTTTGCTCCTGGCAAAAATAATTTCAGACTCTTTGCACCATCATATGACATAATATATTATCAAAGTATTTGAAGGAAGTGATTTCAAATTACAGCACAAACTGTTGTGTTTTGATGTTTAATTGAATGTTACATGAGCTATAAAAGCTTTTAAGTTGTAGGAAAGATGCAGGAGACAAACACTTCTCATTTAACAGTGTTAACACTGAATGTTAATTGTGGCTTCCCTCAGGTAATCCCACATGCTGCTAGTTTAAGTGTTATTTTCAAAATAGTAAACATGTACCATGAAGTAAGGTTTTATCGTCTATATTCATTTATTAAATTAGTTCCTAGCATCTGTATTCCTCTTTGATGTTTTAATTACAGTCAGCTGAAGCTACCAGTTCAGTAAGTTTATCCAGAAATAAATTTTTACTAGAATGAACTGGGAATGAGATGGTATGGAGCAGACACATGTACTGGTGGGTTTTTTTTTGGTTGTTTGGTTGGGTTTTTGGTGGAAACAAGCAACCTTAATATTCTAATTTGATTTGAAATCTTTTCTAATCTAAGGGCTATAACAGAAAGCTTTTCAATATTATGGTTATACGTGAACTGTTACCTTTAAGCTGCAGGAGTCTTCCACTCTGCATGTCAGCCTCACTGAAGTCCGTCCCATGCATCTAAAGTTGCCTTAAGAAAGCCTTTGCGGGGATTATGTAACCAACCATTGTCAAAAGTAAGGAAGAACTATTTATATGAACATATTTTTATAGAACAACCATATAAAAACCATTTACATTGTATCATATGCCTAAAAAGTTGAATTTGTTTTCAAACCCTTACATTCTTGGGTAAATTTACCCATCCAAGCAATCGCCTTGGGAATTTTGAGGTGGGTCAAGGTTTCTTTGTAAGTGTTTTTTTCCTCTTGAACAAAACTACAAATATCAACCGTATGCAAAATCTTATCTTTGTTTCAGAAGTCATTAGTGCCTGAAAATGAACACATAGACTCACACACAACAATAAATGTATATTTCTAGGGAGAGAAAGGGGGAGCAGGTTGCAGCTGTAATCCCACTGCCATTAGCAGTGGCTCTCTAAGAGGGTCTGGGCAGTTTCTCAGCCTAATATCAGGTCTTGATGACAGGCAGAGATTTGCTTTTTTCCAGAGCATTAGAGTAGCCTGACTTATAAAACATTGACCAAATAGTTGATGCTAAGGAATCCTGTTTCTTTTGCATGCAAAGCTGCTCAAATGCTTGTGCATTCTTCTTTTGCTGGGAAAATCTAATCCAAAACCAAGTTGAAGGGTTTTAGCTCAGACAGAAGAGACTAAATAAAGTAGCATTAAGTGTGCCTGTTCTCAGTAGTTGGGTTTTTCTTTTGTTTTTTTTTTTGTTTTTTTTTTTTTTTTTTTTTTCTTGTCGCTTTTGACAAAAATGCAAGAATTCTGATATTTTTATCTTTTTGGAAATGCATTCTATACTCAGCTCTTTCCCAGCTGATTTCACATCTACTCACTTGAAATGTTCTGTATGGTAAAGCGGCCTGCTGTTTGTGTATTACCATGACACCTTTCAGTGCAGTGTATGTCAACTGGCTTTTTCTCCCCAGTCTGCAAAAAGTAGTCTTTTGAGATAGTGTTCAAAATTAACCTCTGTGTGGGGTTTTTTCATTTGTTTTTTTTATTGTTTGATTGACCACTTGTGTGTTTATTTGATTAGGATTATTATGTAAGGGGTTTAACAGCTTCCTAATAATTGGATATTGTGCTTTTGCATTTAATGTATTATTATTCTTTGATATCACTTACTACTTGTCAGGTAATTAACTTTTAATTACACTGTTTAAAGCAAAAGGCCTTGTTTTTTCACTATTTTGTCAGCTCTATTAATTCAATATAAAATTTTAAAATACCTTTGTCTAATACTTAATACATTGTTTTCTGCTTGAAGACATGAAAAGCTAGAAGGCAGAATATTTCCATGCAATTTAAAAGAAAGTAAAGCCTGGAGTTAGTTAAAACAAGCCTTGCACCATACTCCTTGTGTAAGTGGAAATTTCCAGGCAGATGAGCAGGAATTTCACTAAGGAGCTAAACAGATAAAATAATTTCAGAAAAGTGAACAATCTGAAATGGATCAGTTACAAGGTAGACAATTGTTGCTTATGTCTGGCAAGAAACTTGTAGCTGAAAGATACACAATAATTGTAACTCCAATGTTGACAAATGCTTACAGGTCAAAACAAGTAAAACTTGTCTCTTTTTTCTGAAACCTGATGACAACAGCAAAAAATCCCATTACAGACCTGTCAGTCATAATATGATGCATTATGCTGAAGTGATGTAAAAACACAAATAAAAACATTCAATAATAGCTAAAGAAAATGAAAGTGTCTTCTGCCCACATAGAAGCCTTTTCTGACTCACCCATGTCTTTGCTAATGAAAACAGATTTAAGAGGTGGGATATTTATTATGGAAGAAAGTTAAGGAAAAGGACTTGTCAGTTTGATGGAAGATGTTATTTGTGAAACAAAAACAGAACATGATATAAATTGCAAGACTAACTCAGGAAGGGCCAGCCCTGCATGGTTAATATGTATATTGTATATGCATAGTAAGTATATTTCTTCTAGTTGATGTAAAGAACTTGGTATCATTCTGGACTAAAAGGTATCAGAAGATTGAACCAGAGGAAATGGCTGTATAGAATATGTTTTGTACAATACTTAGCAAATACAACTTGCTGTGAGTGAGAAATTAAATTTCTCAGTATGGCTTAATGATATAATCTTGGAAGAAAGAGGTTTTTTACTATGTGAGAAGTACCGTGGAGTTTATCCCAGCTTTACCACAGAAGGTCAAGTCATTCGGTCATTTGTTGGCATGTTTGAACCTTAGTTATCTCTTGCCTCTTTGATGTACGAAAGTCGGGTCAGGCTGGTCCTAAGCCTTGACTTTTGTGGTCACTAGTAGTACTTAAATGGATTTCCAGACTTCTTCCAAAAAATGCATGACCCTACAAGACAAGTGAGAAGCAATTATTTTAGAACCAATTTCTAGTTTGTATGCAAGTCTGATGTACTGACTTTTCACTTGTTTACAAGTTTATAGAGAACCTACATCCTGATTAAAAATGTGAAGCCCTGCTGAGTAAATCCACAGATTTTATCACAGGGCTACCCTCTATGTATGCTCTAGATCTAATGGTTTATCAAAATCAATCATATAGTCTTTGCCATTATGAAAGAACTATTTGCAGAGGACAAAAGAAAGAAGAGGTACTATTTGTTAATAGAAGTCATTTTGGAATGGATTTCAACCTAGCTGGGGACAGTATTCATGTATTAATGAAAAAACTTACAACAGAGCATGCAGATGTCTAAGTGATACAAACATGCATCTCTGAACTATTTTTCCTGTAAAGCAATCAGGAGAAATATAAGTAGAATTCAAATTTTTACTACAGTAGTAAAAACCTAATATGTAATTTTCCAGGTACTTTCAATTATACAACACTCGCCCCCGCCCCCTCCCCAAACAACCGAAACTTGCTTTCTTTGAATGTAAACAGTAAAAGGCACCTAACATAACATAAAACTATTTACCGGTGTAAATAACTAGAAATAAACTTCAGTCAGACATATTTGCCACTTGCTACTGAAGGTTTAGTTTTTGTGGTGGTTCATCGTTCCCCCTTTCCAGGCCGCACCATGATCTCAGAAATGCTCGTTAGGCCTTGACGAGCAGCACCTGGGCTCCCCTGTGCTTGAGCGCCTCAGAAACACCTTCTGCTCCCAGAAACTGCTGCGGCCTCACGAGCTCCTGCTTTGCTTTTTATGAACAGTCTCGGAAACTACTTTTCTTGCCTGAATGACATAAGAACATCCTTTTTCTCACCCTTTCAAAGGAAGTTGCCCAAACCGTGGCCAGGATGAAACATTGTTGTGACTAAAACTCGCTCGCTCGCGGCCTACAAACAGCGATCCCAAATGAGGCCCTTGGAGCTCTCCCGGACTGGGGTGAGTGTGACCAGCACCCTCCCTCTGAGGGGGCACCTCCCAGAGCCAGCGAGCTCTCGAGTTTGCTGTGTTCAGAGGCTGCTGAACAGCGATGGATCCCGGCCGATACCCCCACTCCTTGAGGCTCAACTCTTCGTCCTTTCAGGAGATGCAAAGGCATCCAAGGTGAGCATTTCACTGCCTTCCAGGGGAACTTCTCACAGGTACCTTTCACTGACTCTTTATGTCTGTGTGCATACAAGTGTGCAAATGCTATGGCAAATATAGGAAGAAATCCTGCTGTCTTAAATGTTTAAGTACTTTAGATATCTAAGTAAGTTAGGCCTGTAAGTAAGTTTAATTTAAGTTATAAGCTAAGTGAAATGCTGGTAAGTCTTGTTCCTTTGCTAAATTGTTACGTTTAAGATATAAGTTTAAGTACTGTTATGTTTGAGTGCTTTTAAGCCTTTAGGCTGTATTCCTTTCTATCCTTGCCATTTCTGTCCTTTTGTCACACACACCTAAGCGTGCGCACACACACACACACACACACACACACACACACACACAGAGATAGTTCTTGGTATATTTCAGTTTGGATTGATTAACTGGATTTTGTTTGTAGCTTTTTTTTTCCTTGGTGTGCCTTAACCACCTACTAAGCAGTAGAGTGAACCTTGCCAATGAAATTTGTCATGCTATTGCTTTATATTACATCTGGTTTTTACTGATGCCCTCACTGGTGATTTTTTAAGCAATCTCAAATACTCATTAGTAACAGTTTTATATATCATGTCATATCATTGCCATATTTCAAAAGCCAATAAAATCTTTACTGTAAAGAAAAACAAAATCTGTTTTTAAAATATACACATTCTGTGTATGTATAATTATTTTAATAACAAACACTCTTTCAGTAATTGTGCTAAAAAAACACCATTAAATACAGTTAAACCAGATAAAGGATGGTGAGACTATATCCCCACTCCTTCTCAAAGTCAGTAGAAACTTCAAGGCAGTTGGCACAAATATTTGAATATAAAAGGAATGCCACTAAATGACAGCAAATTTTGTTCCGATAAATTCTGTTGTTTAATTTGGGAAAAACTCCATAGTATTCCTTTCCAAAGTTATTATTTATCGCATCAAAACTAACATTAATTTGATATTTTTGCTGGCAATCTGGAGAACTCATGGGATATTACTCACAGTCTTTAAAAATCAGAGTAGTCAGACATTAACTTTCAGCTTTAAAATGAGATAAATCTTCTCTTCACTTTGCACAGTCACATAATGTTAACTGAAAATTTTAGGACCTGCTTCCATTTTCTACTTGTATATTTAGTATTGATTAACTCTGGCATAAAGCCTTAGCAGGTGCCATTAAAATTCCTTTCTTTACAGGAAATAAAGAGGAGGTCAGTGCAAATCTTATTCCACTGGCAATTTACAGATTTTTTTTGTGTGTCTTTAAAAAAAAACCAACCTCTTTGTTGTATTTATGATTGACCCAGCAATTTCAACAAATAATATGAGCAAATGGCTATTAGAAAATGAAAGACACCAAGACTAAAATCTTATCTGAATATAGAAAAAAAAGGTTTATTTATTTTTTTTTAATGCTTACCAGGAGCCAGCTCTAGGGGCTGCGAGCTGAGTGTCAGTTACAGCCAAGGAAACACAAGCAGTGTGCTCAGTATGGAGATACAGATCTTGATGGTCAGAAGGAATGACAAAAATAATTTACTAAGATATCTACAATATTTTCCTGCTGAGTTAAGTTCTGAGCATAGTCTTGCAAAATTAATTGTATTCCTAATTTCTACTTATTTTTAAATGAACAGAGGCATGACAAAGATGTTTGCCCTAAGCCTTCTCCTGGTGTTAGGGATTCATACCATCCCACAGCTTCCCTCTGAAGAGGTGTGTGCTGAAGAGCAAACCTACTTTCAGTTTGGTCTGTCATTAGCTCTCTGAGGCATCCTTCCTGGAATTAACACAGGGGGAGTACAAGCATGCCTCTGACCAATCTGACATGAGCTGAAGTCAGAGGAGGGGACACCTCTGCATGACATAACCAATCAAAGGTGCTCAGCAGACCCTCCCTCCAGCAAGTCTCTGCTTTGGTACTTCCCCAATGCAGAACTCCCCGTGGTCAGGGAGATATGAAGGGGTGAGAGACTGGGTATCTAGTAACCAAATAAACACCTAGATAAACCAGAGAATTTTTTTAAAGAATAAGTACAAAAATTTTGTAGACTAGGGCCAAGAAGTTTGCTGAAGGAAGAAGAGTGAATCATGGGTAAATCGTATGGGAGGAGGAATAGATGTTCTGGTAAACATTTCATATAATGAATATCTAGCAGGAAACGATTGCTACATATATAGATCCACACTTCTTTATTTTAAAACATCCCATTGAGTAGGTTTGTATTCTGAGTTATACTGAAACATACTTGAAAACCTTTGCTGCTGGATATTAAAGATTAATAAATAACTTGAGACAAAGTTATAACTTTTTTCTCCTCTGCACCTTATTTTTTTCTAGGTTGTTATTTTTTTTATTAGATTAATACTTACCACAAAAATTAAACATCACCAACAATTAAAAAATGCCTGTGATATTTGTGAGTGTTAATTCAATAAACAGTAGAAATGTAGCAGCTAAATTCAAATACAGTAGGACTACAGGGGAAAGCTGTGTCCATTCCCCATGAAACAAGTAAGTTTGACCTCCCAAGAATCCTTTGTAACTGAGGTTGACTTTGGATGCAGATTTTATGTAGTAAAGGCAAATACTATGTGAAATGTTGGTGGATCTGGTTTGAATTTTGTGAAATCTATAATTTCCTTAGAATGAAATTAATGTCAGTGAGAGATAAATGCACAAGGTACATTGGGTGGATGAATATGCCAACTTTAAATTGAAATGGAAAGTTGAAGTCTGGATTGTGCTGTCACCCTAATGTTTTTCACAAGATGAGATAAGAGCATAAACCTCATGTCTCAGGTTAAGACTCTTCTTGGGGAAACTGCATCCTATTTTTGCAGGTAGGATATGCCACTTCTAATAGCTATTCCATTTGCTAAAGTTCAAAATCCTCAGCTTACCTTATCATTTTAAATATATGAACTTTCCCATTTTAAAAAAAGAGTGTCTAAAGAAAACAGCATGCTGGCAATGAAAAGTATTTCTATCTTTCAAGCACCAAAAGTTCTCATTTTTATTCTGTCTGACAATTTGACATGAATAGGATGGAGATGCTACATAAGGTGATAAAAAAACTGATGAATTGTCTCCTGCCTCTGGGTAGAAATCAATCATCATTGCTAAATATTATAGATCAATTCATTTCAGGCACACATACTACATGTTATGAATGGGTTCTCCTTTAAAAGGATTTGATGGTCTGTGTTTATATTGCAAAAGAGGGTGCTTTACACTGAGTTCCATCAATGATGGCTTGGTGGATCAGAATTATTGCTCTCATTGATAAATCAACATCAGGTCAGCACTAATTTAATATAAGGACTACCTTATATAGGATTGATGTTTTCCAGAAATGCACCTGAGGGGCAGGGCCCTGAGCACAGCCACCTGCTCCTGGGGGCCTGGCAGCAGGGCCCAGGCCAGCACAGCCCAGAGCTGCTCCCTTCCTGCTGGAGGTCTTGGGGTGAGGCTCCACAGCAGCACTGGGGCAAGGCCTGGGACAGAGCTGACCCCCATCCCATGGGAGCTCACCTAGGACGAGGGTCTAGTGCTAAAGCCCACTGAAGATCCCATTCCCACTGCCTCACAGCTGGGTCACTGCCTCGTCCTGGACTCCTGGTCTGGACCCCAAATACATCTGAGATTTTCATAATCATTAAAAATTAAGACCAACAGAGCTGCTCCCAAAATATATGAGGATTCGTACTTGGCAGATGAAAAAAATTAAGAACGAGTGCTTGTTCTGTGTTTCAAATATGTATTTTGATGGTAGGTGTAAGTGTCTCTAGACTTTTCAAAACTCCTGTTTATTGAAACATACAGGTACATTACAAAAAGGGCTTTAAAGCATTCACTTCAGACTCCTGTTGTCTGTCTGTATATATGGTGTGCATCAGGCTTCTTCGTTTTGTCATGTCCGTTTTAAACCCAGTACTGCAATGAAAGTGGTGTAGAGCAATACTTCAGGATCTCAGAATAGTTCTGAAAAGAAACCCAGCAAGAACTACTTGGTTTTTTTGTACTGGAACTGATCAGGTCTAGGCTGACTCACCAACTGCATGGCTAGGAATCCCACAAATGTGTCTGGAAATCCCAGATCAGCTGCTAAGAGAGGACCTGATCTCTGGCCATGAACTGGGGCTGAAAATTCCCAAGATCAGAAATGTAAAGACACTTTTAATTCAGGAGCCGTGCCTTGAATTTGATCCCAAGCAATGGGAAGGGAGCAGCAGCTATCAGAAACCATTCTACAGTTAAAGCATTGTGCAACACTGTAAGCCATTATAGAAGTACAAGTACTAATTTTAGGTGTATCCCAGAAAACTCAAAATTAAGTTCGTCATGATTTGTAAAAGGGAAAGTGAGAACTGGGATCTAAACTAGCTGGAGTTTAAAAACCAGATATGTCCCAGGAGGTCTTTCCCATATGAATGCTGGGTTGATTTTTGTTTCCAAAAATGCCCTGTGTTTTCTTACTGACAAAGTCTGTCTGTGCTGGCTTAGCTATTGCTGTCGTATATATGCACAGGAGTAAAGCACTGCAATATTACAAATTCAGAGATGGTTTACCCACACTGCCATCTACAGAATGTTACACAGATCAGCAAATTATGAGAGATACTATGTTAACAGATTCTCCCTTTTCTCTTTCTCTTTTTAATTTTTTTCTGTAAGTGCATATAGCTTGGTCACGTACTTGCTTTTCACATGGCTTTACAGTGGTAAACTACAATGCCGTACTGTGAACACCTCTCCAAGTGTCAGTGTCTAGCAGTCCTACAGCTCATTTCATCTTATTAATGTCTGTTTTGTGGCTGGTGTGCATTTTGCTACACCTTTCTCCGTCTTCTTGCCCACTACTGTAGTTCACAATCCCAGGGTTCACAGGAGCTCACTCATTGCTGCCTATCGGGTTAGTTATTCCATGAAGATTCCAAGGAACCTCACTTTAGCTTAATTGTGGTAATACAGTAGTGACATATGCGACCAGTGTCGCATTATTACATGAGAAACTCCAGTGTCCAGCTAAGTGCCTTTTAGTGTTTGCCCAGTAGTCACAGCTCCGCTGCTGCTCCATTCATGACCCAGGCAACATTTAGAGTAGAAGAAAAATTTTCAAGCTGTTTCATTCAAAGTACCACTAGGGAAGGAATAGCAAAGCATGCAATCTGATCGGCAAGACTTGGCAGTTATATGGGAGATAAAGGAGGCTGAGAAGTATTGTGTGTGTTCAAGAATTCTCTAAATATACTGTAAAAATACACCACTTGTCATTCTTAATGATTCTCTGCTGCCACTTACAGTGATTGGAGCTCCATTTGCAGTTTTTTTCATTTGAAAGCACTTCAGTCTTGGAACAAATTGAGTAGATCACAGAGAGTTCACATTTTAAAGTGCTGAACAGAAACTTCCCTGGTCTGGATGGTGTTTGAAATTCGCTTCTGCCAAGATTTTTTCCCAGGCACATAATACACTGTATTGCTGGTATACAAAACTTTGACTTTTGTAAATAAATGAGCCACAGGAGGAACAGCTATATTCTCCTGTTTGAATGATTCATGCACATACAGCAGTAGGAAATAACATACTATACAGAATCTTACAGAAGCAGTCTGTGTTACTGGCACAACAATGGGATGGGATGCCTAGCATTGAAAGATAATGAGATTTCCTGTGAGCTGAATATGTATAGTAAGCCCTTGGGATTCAGTCAAAGCATGAAAAATAGACAGTAGATTATGAGAAAAAAAGAAAGATGAAGATAAACTTTTAAGATCATTCTCCAAAAAAGTGCTTAATTTTTAAGCATTTACAATACATCCTCCAGAGAACAGTTCAGACATTGTTTTTCATATTCAGAAAGTATTACCTCAATCCTGATCCATCACTCTGCCCTGATCTTTTCAAAGGCTGAAGGATTTCTTTCTGTCCCTCAAGAATAAATAAAAGGAATGAAAACAAAATCTTCCCTGACTTTATTCCCATTTTTAGATGCCTTACCAGCAGTCATCTCTGGAAGCATATATTATCAGTCTCTCATTTTAGAAATGAGGGAGGTCATCCTCATGATGACATTCATATTTTGTCTTGCAAAGAGTGGCAACCTTCAAAGACTCGAACAAACCAGCTTTTTACAAGTATATATGATAAAACCCACCACAGTCAACAGAGAGCCTGACACTGACTTCAGAGGGGCCTCATGTGGACCAAGGCCAGGAGCTGATCTGCTGTGAAGGGGTTAGAGTGGCTGGGAAACAGGAACTTGTCTGAACAGTCAATGAAAAGTTAAATCACATTATTTTTAATTAAATGTGAAATAATTAAACATTTTTTCTGTTCCCTCTTTCTCCCCTCTCTCTAAAAGTAGTGCAGGACAGCACTTTGAGAATTCTTCTCATGCTTTGTGCAGCTGAAGTGCCTGTATCTCCCTCCTGCTGTTTGCATCACAGGCATTCTTGTACCTACATCCAACAGGACTGCAGATGAGAACAGCATCCTCTGCAAGTTTAATCTGACCTTACTCTAATTAGATAATTTTTTACCAGCTGAAGATCAGGGAAAGGAAATGAATAGTGTATTTATCTAAATAGTAATTCATCATAAAGAGATCTGTCAAATGGAAAAGTGTTGGGAAAAATCTATATTATTTCTATAATTTGTTTCAAAATATTCAAAAGCAACTTTTTAGAAACCTATGTTTGGCCAATCCACAGAATCACAGAGTATTATGAGCTGGAAGGGACCCACAAGAATCCTTGTGTCCAACAGTCCAACTCTTAAGTTTGGTAGTTTTAAAACAGAATGAATGTGAAACATTAAACTTTTTATCAACAATACTGAATCAAAATTCAACTTGGGCTTTTCCAGAAGGAATTTCTATTACTATTTTATTTATATATATATATGGAAAAAAATTTAAAATACCCATATTTTGCGAGTAGCAGAGAAATCATAATATTAGAGTGCTCCTAGAAAGTTATGTGATGAAGTTCAGATCCCCTGTAAAGGCAGTGAAGCTCTGAAATCAGATGAACAATAAAAATGGGAACATATCTCCTCTCTTCTCTTCTCTTCT